>CM074728.1:18706873-19269373 GCA_037306005.1 Rhinophrynus dorsalis
CTGGTTGGGTTTCAGGACCAGTGAAATCTTGACAAAGGCTACCCTAGGCTGAGTTAAAAAGGTGTGGGAAGATGCTGGGGCAAAGGCATTTAAAAAGTTTCCCTTTATGGAGGGCCACAAGATAGTATGGAGGGTGCAGCATGAGTCCTGTGGACCATATGTTTGATATGCTTTTCTATCAGAAAGGCTGCCATTCCATTTAGATGCAATCCATCACTACAATGCATCCAAGAGCAAAGCCATCCCAGTGCTCTACAATCCAAAAACATGCTGTCTTACACCAATACGTAAGCCATGCATTGATCTCCCTCTGACTCCCTGTACTGGCAAATGGTGCTGGTATTATTTCAGAAAATATTACCTTGGAGGTCCTTGCACCCTAGATCCCTACTACCATTTTAGGACCCTCCAGTTTTGCCATTGGTACCAACTTGTACTGAGATAGCTGGATCCTTTTCATCCCCTCTTAATCTGTCTTCCCTGTTCACAATACACTGAACCTGAGTACCAGGGAGACAGCATACTGTTTGGCATTCATGGTCCTGGTGACAGATTACCCTGTTTACATTCCTAATAGAGGCCTATAACCATCACCTACCTTAGTTCCTGCCTATTCTGCCTCTCATCTAAACTAGAAAGACTGCTATATGAATCATCCCTAGCAAGAATTTGTCAATACGAAACTATGATCTCCAATATGTTCACACAATCATGCACATCTGTTTGTTTGAGTCAACTCAGATCTGACCTTCCTCTTCTGCTGCTCACTTCCTTCTCTGCTTATTGTTACCCAGCTACCTACCTGCTGCTTCTCATGTACAATTCCATCTTCCTCATTACTAAACCCACATACTGCTTGCTCAGTGAGCATCAAGCTCTTTTCCACGTTTCCAGTATTACACTGTGTTGCAAAATTTAATTCCAGATCCATTAACCTGTATTCCACTATGACGATATGCTCACACTTGCCACAGTGATTTACCCCTTGGACTTCCCCAAGAGTTCAAACAGTTGGCAGTATGTGCACTACATGATGTTGACCAAACTTCCACCACTTATCCTTGTAGTTCTACAATTATACCGGTATTACAATTTGCAGGAACTCCCACTCAACTCAAACATGTCATATTTAAATGTGTTGCTTCAGTAAATTTGTCTTTCTATAATACTTAAAACAAAAGTTAAAAATTAAATTCCTTTCTGAAATGTAATCCTTAACCCTTTCACAAACCACTCCTTGACATTACCTGCTACAGGAGATATAAATGAGATTTCCAACTCCTATTTCAGTTCAAAAGCCTAATTCTTTAAAATTCAATTTAAATTAAAGGGATAGTAATGTTCAGATATAAAGGCAGATCCGATTCTTCATTATACCTTTTTATAATGCTTCGTATCATTCTAAACATCCATATTGGTGTAGTTTTATGGTAATTTTACTGTAAAGTTCCCCCCTCCATCCCTTTTCCATACGTTACTCTTTTTCCCTTCAGATCTGAAATCCTCTCACTTGACTGGACAGATCGCAATAAGGGACAATCTTGTCTCTGTCTGTCGAAGGGAGGGTTTTCCTTATGCTGTCCCTTGTTGAGATCTGAGGGGCCTTGTGCTCTAAAGGGAAGAAGAGTGACATATGGAAAAGGTGAGGGAGGGGGATAATGGAACAATATTAGGGAACACTTACTCTACACATATCAGATGCACAGCCACTGCAAGGCACCAGGGACCACAAGTAAACGGGGGCCTGTTGGTGAGCTCAAAAGGCTCCTATGCTTCAACAGCCACAACCTCCTTCCTCCCTGGGCCCTTCCAGCTTTAGGGGACGGGATTGTCAGGATAAAGAACCAATTCTGCAGGGCTACCCAGCATGCAGTGTTCTGAGGAATATCAGACACTGACCTAAGAACCTGGTGTGGAAATGATCTGGACTTGATATTGATAGTGATGATACTGAAGCAGATTACTGGACAAGACTCAGGATATAGTACTGCGACCAGACAGCTGAACTCCACAACAGCAAGTGTGTGTGATCATCCAACACAGTCAAATAACAGAACTCAGGAATATGGAAGCATAGCTGAACAACTAGTGGAACAGGGAGACTCTCAGGATGGGGCGCACTTATCCTAGGACCAGGTCAGGAGTGGACCCAAGCCCAGCTGGGTCATATGTGTGCACACTATATGTAGAGGTGCTGAGGTCCAAGAGGATGCATATACCATGGTCCCAGTGTCCCTCGGGATCCCTTGTGTCTGCACAGTGTGTCATTTTTCAGAATATTGTTTAAAACTTTGTTAAATGCAGAATGAAGCATCATACAGGGGCTGGTGATGCCCATGCATATAGACGATACATACATAACTTCCCATGAGTGCATCCAATTAAAGTGATGTTTAATATTAATTAGTGCCTTCCTAAAAGTCTGCTGCTCATGGGATGCAGGTAGTACCACCAGCTTAAGGCATTGAGGGATAGATCCAAATGTTGGCATTAAAAATGCCGGTAGGGCAAAATGGATACCGACCGACAAAAAAAAATGTCTTGGTCGGTATTCAAATGTCCTACCGGCATTAAGCACAACGGACGTTAGGCCTCAAAATGGTCTTGTGGCCAAACATCCGTTTTGTGCGTTGAGTTCCCAAAATGCTGCTAAATAAGAGCAGTATTGGGAACTTAACAGTAAAAAAAAGCTAACGATCGGTGCCTGACATACTGCCAAGCACCGATCGTTAACTCATACATCTTACACTTACCTGTCATCCACTGTCCTCCTTCTGTCTTTTCTTCTTTCTTCTATCTTCTTTCATTGCTTCCGTCTTCTTCCCATAAAATAAAACAAAATTATTACAAAGCATAAACAATTATATAATTTAACCCTGTGAGTGGCAGAAGGGTACGCAATGCATTGCAAAACGATGTGTTGTGTACCTCACTGGCACTCAAAAGGTTACAATAGTATAGCACACATGAACTAGTAGGCCAGTACAACATAATGTCCTACCTGCCAGTACCGTACAAGTCAAGAAAGACATCTGTTAAATATGAGTAGTTTCATTGACTTGATCAATAATACATTCATATGTTTGAATAGCTGACAGGCTATAAGACACCATCGTTATCAATAAAAAAATAATGCGGCCCTCACACTTTTGGCTTTCTAATCTTGTGACCACAAATGTAAAAGCTTGGATGCCCCTGCTATAGCCGTATTGTGCAGAGAAGAAGCTGGTCTACATTACCACCACTGGATAATACATGATTTATTTGAAGAAAAAAGACAGGAACCTTAAAAGGGCATTGGAAAATCTCTCACCTTCCTATCTGGTCAACCACAATATTGGGGCAGGTTAAACAGAGAAATGGGGTGGGGGGGTCACCAGTTAATCTTGTGTTGGACCCATATTATTTGATGACAGTCCTATGCACTGATGAGAAACTGCCGAGAGTTCATTTAGGCTATTGGGGGCATAATCAGGCATAACTGCTGGTAAGTGCAACACAGGACGCTCTGGAACAGGTTCTTTCAGTCCCTGGCTGATAATCTATTATACCTAAACTAATTGAAGAGCCTGTGTACACGGGCAACAGTGCGAGCTGGTCGCGGTGAAGTCATGCACAGCAGAGACTGCCTGTGATGCGGCTGATACGGAGCGGGGCGCTCCAAATTCAGACCAGGGTCGGTGCGCAGAGAGGACTCCAGTCTGAATTCGGAGGCCCCGCTCCGTATCAGCCATGTCACGGGCAGTCTCTACTGCGCAAGAGTGCAGCACGCGCAGCAGTCTCTACTGTGCATGACTGTGTCATTACAAACTTTTTAGCATATTATTATATAGGATATTATGCCCAGGTTACCTGCAAGGGATGCTTTCAAACCTATGTGATGTAGTACTTCCTTCCCCATCTCCCTTTTCTCTTGTCTTTTCCATTCCCATCCAGATTTCCAGTTTCTTCTACCTTGCCCCTGATCTCTCTTTCCTTGTTTTTCCTCCCCATAAAAACATGTAACATTGCACAAAATACTAATAAAGCTGTTGCTTTTGAAGATATCATTACCAATATCCGTTTTATAGTATGTGTAGATTACTAGTCTAACAATAAAGAGATCTAAAAAATAAAGACAAATTATGAAAAATTAATACTAAATATTTCAATGACATAAAGGAACAGTTAAGCTTAAAGGGATAGTAATGTTTCATAATAAAAGCAGCTCTAATTAATCATCATAGTATTTGGACTTTGGAGAGTGTTATTTCAATACTGTCAGACTTGTAGTTCAAGAGTAATTCAATGACAAAGTATCCCCTCCTGCCCCTTTTACTGATGTACCACTGCTCAGCCAGATCAGAAGGGAGGTGCCCAGGTAGACTGCAGAGAGGGACAATCTTCAATTAAGATAAGGGAAAAACCTGAAAAACGTGTCAAGGGGGGCAGGGCTTTCATTGTTCTCATTGGAAGAAGATTGTCCCCTTCTGTTATCTGTCTGGTCTATGGACTGGATTCCACATCTGAGAAGAGATGGCTTACACTAGGTAAAAGGGGCGGGAGGGGGAACTTTGCTTGTGAATAGCTCTCAAACCATAAAGGTTTGAGAGATAAGATTATATCGTTCTTCATGTTTTTTTAATGCCTACAAAATAAAATAAAGTTAAAACGAAGTATTACTATCCCTTTAAAAAAAATTGTTCACTTGTATAGAACACTTGAAACCTGCAAAAATCAAGTCTCTATTTCATCCAGGTCAGAGTGCATTTTTATGCATGACCTCTCCTGCACTGTTGCATTATAACAAGGACTTTAGAAAACTGTTTGGCACTTAGCTATCTTCCGGAATCAATGAATCACTAAGGGTTTTTATTCCCAAGCCAAGGTCCAGGAGGTCATTTACGTTTTATTAAATTAACTTCTTATTGAGCCCACACACTTCCAAAGTTAGGGAATAAAAGGGGATGGTGTCTTGAATTGCTTTATAATGCATTGTGGTTCAAGACAACTATGAAACTATAAGTGAACAAAGTATTCTTTTTAAAGATAATTTCCACTGAACCCTTTGAGTGCCAGGGAGTTATTCAACGCATTGTGGTTAATATTGTATAAAAATTGGTATTTACAGCTAACCATCTTCTAGTAGATCCTCTAGTATCTAAGCTAGGGGCAAGAGAGTGAAATTCAGTACATACCATTTCCAATTGTGGAGGGGTTCCCAGATGTGTTGATGCTAATGAATATATTATCAGATAGCTACCCAAATGGAGTTAGATGATACATTTTCCTGTAGAGTGACCACATTTCCATTCTGCCATTCAGGGACACTGTGGTGATGAGAGGACTTCTCTCTGTCCATTGACTGCTGTGACAGGAAGCAATGTCTGGGGGGGGGGGCTACAAGATTATATATATCCCACCCAATGCCTTAGAAAAGCATTACACTACAATAAAATTGCACTGAAGCTCCTGTTTTATGCCAGGATCAAGGCACAGTTCTGTCTCTAGTTCTTAGAGCTCTGTCTGGAAGCCATTTTCTTGTAGCCCAGCAGAGGCATCACTTTGTGCCAGAGAAGGCAATGGGCAGTTCTGTTTCTAGTGTTTAGATTCTTTATTCAGGGACTTTGATGGGGGCTGCCCGGGACATGGGACACATATATAAATTCCGGGACTGTCCCTGGCAATCAGGGACATGTGGTCACCCTATTTTTCTGTTGTAGGACTTGTTTTTATTTTATAGTTTTAATACATAAATACATCACAGATTTCTTGCACTAAAGCTCCTGTTTTATGCCAGGATCAAGGCACAGTTCTGTCTCTAGTGCTTAGAGCTCTGTCTGCAAGCCATTTTCTTGTAGCCCAGCAGAGGCATCACTTTGTGTCACAGTAGGCAATGGGCAGTTCTGTTTCTAGTGTTTCATTTTTCAGAGAATATTTGGGCCTGAGAGTGGTCTGCCACAAATCTGTACAGAATATTGGGATTGGATATCTGACCAGTTGCTCTTCTTTTGGAGATTATTGGCTTGAACAACTTTATCATTACTGAGAAACTACTGGAGCAACATGTGGATTCAAATTGTTCCCAGTCTACTACTAAATTGATCCCACCTGGTCGTATTTGGAGATGATGAAGACCTGTATAGTATTCAAGAGGCTAGAAGTTCCCTTTGGTTTCTTCACTTGTGATTGAAGTGTGATCAATGCGGCCTTGTTTTATTTTCCATAATGCCTCTATGGAGGTGAGTCTACACATTAAGGTTTATTCAAGTCTTTTTTTTGTTAAAATCTAAAGTGATCATCAGTGTGTGTAGTGAATTAATAAAAAGAACCAGAGCAAATCTGGGACAAACCAACTCCACTATAGGGGAAAAATAAAAATGTCCTTATTTTATATATAATTAGGCATAGTTTTAAAGGGATAGTAATGTTTCATAATAAAAGCAGCTCTAATTAATCATCATAGTATTTGGACTTTGGAGAGTGTTATTTAAATTCTGTCAGAGTTGTAGATCAAGAGTAATTCAATGACAAAGTATCCCCCTCCCGCCCCTTTTACTGATGTAACACTGCTCAGCCAGATCAGAAGGGAGGTGCCCAGTTAGATTGCAGAGAGGGACAATCTTCAATTAAGATAAGGGAAAAACCTGAAAAACTTGTCAAGGGGGGCAGGGATTTCATTGTTTTCATAGGAAGAAGATTGTCCCCTTCTGTTATCTGTCTGGTGTATGGACTGCATTCCACATCTGAGAAGAGATGGCTTACACTAGGTAAAAGGGGCGGGGAGGGGAAACTTGTGAATATCTCTCAAACCATAAAGGTTTGAGAGATAAGACTTATTCTTCATGTTTTTTTAATGCCTACAAAATAAAATAAAATTAAAAAGAAGTATTACTATCCCTTTAAAGAGACATAAGGAGGAATAAGGAGAATTTTGATTCAGTTACCAGGTGCATAAGTTTGCTGATATTCCATACTAGTTAGTGTCAAGTGTTATCAACACAAATTAATGCTGTTGCTCCAAACTCTTGTTAATGGATATTAATTGGCTGGTGGTCCTAAATAAACCACATTACAGGGGAAGGGAGCAGAGATGCAAAATATTCTGGATTTTATTGCTACGTGTCAGTTCTTCACACTGCAGAAAGGGGAAGCCCATTGTGCACGGAAGCAGAAGGCCAAACTGTGGCTTGGAAAAGAGGAATCATCAGCGGACGGGAAATTATCCTTCTATGGGTCATAGTGCAGTGTCAGAATGGAACTGACCAAAAGAACTTCCTCATTTCTTATGACAGCAGGGAGATTTTCAGACGAACACAAGTAATTAATAATTATATAACTTTTAAGTAGGTAGTATCAACTGCATGTGCAGCACTTACAAAAGTTACAATAAAAGAAGTATAAAAGGTTTTTCATTTATTTAAAAACTCCCAATAACATCTGTAGTGCTGTAGTATTAGGGATAAATATACAGATGGATACAAATGGTGGAGAGGGGCCTGCTCATAAACCTGCAATTTAGAAGAGACTGTGGAACAAGCACAATGAGGTATGAGTAAGTAGCAGAATGTGACATTAAGCTCTTGGTTGTAATAGTGGTATCCAGTGCACTACAATAAGTTATTAACAGTGGAGAGAAAGTTATAATAAGTATGGAGCACTGGAGTCAGCACACTGTTCTGGTGGTCTGGTTGCTTTCCAGAGAAGTGGTTGTATACTAAGCAAAAAAGGTGAAGGGCACATCTATATTTGAGTGTTATCCAATTAAATCTTTAAACATATCACAGTGATGAGTAGTGTAATTACAATGGAGTATAAAGCGGCATCATGAGATACACCAAGTGTCAAGTTTATGAAGATGGATTTGTGGTGCGGGAGCATATTCTAAGTCCCCATAGTCTATGCCTGTCATTAACATCTGTTAAACAATTCAAGAGGGCCAAGAATGGAGCTTTGGAAAACCCCATTTGTTACTTTGAGTGGATGGGAAATATTGTCAGCAATAGACACATATTACTTTTTGTCTGATAAATAGGATTGGAACCTGTTTAGAGAATGATTGCCCAATCCTGAACTTTGGAGTGTGCTTATCAGAATATTATGATCTACTGTATCAAAGGCCTTTGCTGAATCTAGGAAAATTGCTCCAGTGAGTTCACCATTCTCCATGCCAGTCTGGATATCATTGCATACTTTAAGGAGGGCATTGACTCTTGAGTGATTTGGATGAAAGTCTGATTGAAGCGGGATGAAAAAAACAGACAGTCTGTAATAATGATATATGCACCTTTTAGATAATGTAGGAGTAGGGATTTTGGTCTGTAATTTGATACTACATTTTCCACCCACTTTTGTGGATAGGCACAACTCTTGCCAGTTTCCAGCCTTTGGGCATATACCCGGATGACAGGAAGGCATTAATTAGGGATGCAATAGGATGGGCAGTGACTGAGGCACTGAACTTTTATAACATTAAATGTCAGGACCAGACTGAGATTTCATTTTTGGGTTGAGGAGGTGGTCATATATTTCACTATCATTTACTGGCATGACATTGAATTCATTAATATAGTTAGACCAGTTTGTAGGACTGTTCCATGCATGTTTCTACTTCAGAATTACCTTTGTTTTGTGTAATTTAGTATAATGGTCTTGCTATTACTGAACCAAGATCCTTAAGTACCCTTGGGTGTAAACCATCAGGTTAAGGTGCTTTATTCACTAAAACCTTTTCCAGCCTCTTTTGGACCTTGTCTTCAGTAAGCCATGTACATGATGGAGGAAATTCTGTGGTTTTGTCTATTTGCCCATAGCCTGTCATTGTTGCTTCCTTCGTATATACAGAAGCAAACAATGTATTTAGGGTGTCAGCCATAGCCTTATCCTCACTAATCAATGTACCTACCTCAGCCTTAAGATGACCAATATCAACCTTAATAACCTTTAGCTAGACTAATTGCCTGTTTGTATTTGCTGAACTCATTGGGATTCTGCACCTGGCAATTTGAACTGAATACGTGCATGCAGCCACACCGATTTCTTATCACTCTCTCTCTCTCTCTCTCTATATATATATATATATATTGTTTGCATGTGTCAGTGAAGCTAAGAACTATGCCATCAGGGGCATATACTCCTGGCAGGGTCATCCAAGGTGTAAAGATCAAAGCTAAAACACAAGACTAAATTGATCCAAAATCTGCTAACCAGCATTGCAGATTACGCTCTATTCCCTCAGCATGGCTTCACACCAAAAAAATGGCCCTCTTTCACCAGAGGCTTGCAAGCTACTTCCTACAGCAGCAGGAAGACCAGCTCAATGGTAGAAGGTGCTAAGAATTACCAGGTTCTATCAGGTTGTCTTCGGTCTTTAGGAATTGGAATGCTTAACATTCAATCCATGAGTACAGCTTCATGCTTAGAGGAACTAGTACAAGAATTGAATAACAACAATTAGGACATTAACGGCTTATATGAGTCTCATAAAAAAGTGACGATTTAGTCAAATTAGAAGATGGACACTGGCTATACCATAAAGAAACCAATGATGGACGATATAGCGAATTTAGATTGTTGATTTAACAAAAGGATGCCAGCCTCAGTTATAAAGGTAGAAAGTATTTCTGAAATTATTGCTTCCTGTGCTATCAAACAAAACCATCACTATGTTCTACAAATCATTCAAGTTTTTGCCCCTACAAGTAGCCACAGTGATGATAAAGTCAAGGAATTTTATGAAGACTTATTACGCCTCTACAAACAGAACAATTACCACTACAAATTTATTTCGGGATATTTTAATGAGAGAATTGGTAAGATTCAAAATGGTGAAAAATCGATCAAACCACATGTAACTGGAAGTAGTGACGATAGAGGTAACTGTTTGATTGAATTTGCAGAAGAACAAAATTTATGCAACAAGAATTCATTCTACAGGAAAAAGATTTTGTCAACGTTTCAATGTATGTTTCACATTTTCTTCAGAACAAGAAAGTGAACCCATTCCCATGCTATATATACCCAAAGTCCAATTTCACATCCAATGACTCAATGCTGTGGGTACTGTAATTCATCTTCAGCCACACCTGAACAGTTCAGTGTGGCTGAATATGAATTACAGTACCCACAGCACTGAGTTCTTGGATGCGAAACTGTGTTTTGATGACTCTAGAGTTAGCTCCACACTTTACAGTACCCCCACAGACAAGAACTCCATTCTTTTGGCACGTAGTGACCATCCCCTTCACAGATTAGGGGTATCCCATATTCCCAATTCCTTTGGGTAATACGGGATAACACTGACATCAGCAATACCTCTATTCAATTGAAGGAAATGCATAATAAGTTTCTGGAAAGAGCCTATACAGAAAATTTTGTAGACTATCAGCTTCCCAGATGTAAAGGACTAATGCAGGAATCTCTTTTGAATACACCACACAAAGAAGTAGAGGAAGATTGCCTAGCATTTGTGTGTGACCATTCCTCACAAGGGATGTTTGCGCTATTTAAACCTCACTTCCGCCGTGGCTCATTGCCCATTCTACGAGCTGTGTACCTTGTTCTCAGACATACAACTTCTCTGTTTCCTGTATCTGCTTTGTTTGGCTCTGCTGTTTGACTTTCCTTGCTGCCCACTGATTCTGTACCTTCTCCATTGATTCATCAGTTACTGACCTCTTCTTCTCTGAGACTTCTCTTCCGGATTTTACTTGGTACTGTGTTTGAGACTGCCGGCCTTGACCATGGCTCAACTTGACAATGCATGAGCGCGGTGGTCTTGTGTTGGGCTGCACCCTTTGACTCTCTTTGCTACTTCTTCTCCTCTCCGATATATACCTTTGTCTTAGTTTCCTCTGGAGGTCTTAACCTCTTCTTGCGGCCTTCCACCTAACTCTCCTCCATTGGTGGTCTTCACCCTCTCCGGTCTTCCCATTGACTAGCTTTACCCTTTTGGCGGTCTCCACTGCTACTAACAACTTTCCATCTAGCCCTTTTCTTCTGGTGGTCTTCTCCAATCTGTTCTCAACAAACCCTCTTTCTCTGGGGGCCGTCACCATGTCTTTCTCATTCCTACTCAAATGGCCTTTGCCAATACTTGCCCTCACCCTCCTCTGGTGGTCTTCTCCACTACTTGCTCTTACTTCCCCACTGGCGGTCTATGCCGCTTCTGTCTACCACTTACCACTCAAACCCCTCTCTAGGCATTCTTCACCACTTAATTATTCTGTTCGCTGTTTGGAGGATGTTAAGAAATAGGGGTGTTAGATCTTTCACAGTCCTCTTTGTTCCAGTTTGTCTGTTTCTCCAGCTTCTCTTTGTTCACTAGATGCGCTCTCCAGCCATGTTAGCCAGCTTCCTCCTCACCTTATGTCAGCTTACATTAATATTCTCCAATCAACATATGAAAAAGCAACAGCATCAATCCAGGTCAACAACGATAAACAACATAGAAAAAGGTGTCTGACAAGGAGTGTCTCCCTAAAACTATTTTCTGTTTATTTAGAAGAAAGTTTCAAACTAAATTGGGACAACAAAGGACTTAAGATCAATGGAGAACTACATCACTTAAGTTTTGCAGGCAATATCATACTCTTTACCAGTAGTCCTGAAGAACTGCAAGAAAGCATTGAAGAGCTTTAACAGGAAAGCAAATATTTTGGTCTGAAGATGAATGTTAACAAAATGCAAGTCATGTTTAACAAGTTTTCCATACCAATGAAAATCACAGACAAGAACTAGAGTTGACATGTATGTTTAACTTGGACAGGAAATATCAACGGATGGAAACACCATGATGGAAATTGAGAGACGAATAAAATTGGGGTGGCAGGCATTTGGAAAATTTAATAATATTGTCTTTAAGACAAATTTACCACTCTGCCTTAAGCAAAAGTGTCCTTCCAGTTCTTACGTATGGTTATGAAACATGGACACTGATTGCCAAAAGCCATACAAAAACTTAAGGTAACTCTGAGAACTATGGAGTATTGAATTCTGAACATAATAAAATGAACATAACAAAAATAGACTGAAAAACATGTGCATGGATTTGTCTACAAACAACGTGACTTCAATGAAAGAGTAAAGCTCAGTTAGAGTGGTTCATTTTGTCCTGGATCCCCATTAGTCCAGAACTGGGGATAATAATGTAGAATAGCAGCCAAGTAACAGACACGGTTGGAATTCCCTTCTGACTATAATCTGCAGTGTCATCAATTTACGGTTATGAGCTTACCTTTATTTATGGGAACTTACAGAGAAATGAGGAACATGCATATGGTTAAATTAACACCACTTCTAGATACATTCACGCATTTTATAACTTGCACAGTAAAATGCACACAAAATCCATAATCATTATGCAGAAAGCAAAAGATGATCAATTCTGGCGCAAACCAACTGCATCCCAGGGGACAAAGGAAACAAATTCACTTTGGTTTAAATGGATAATTTAACCACTTCAAATCTAGAGAGATCTCCAATGCAAATCTTCAAATTCAAGGGGTTAATTGGTGGATTTTTGATTTGTTCTTAATGTTGCAATTGGTTTGCTCATTATATATATATATATATATATATATATATATATATATATATATATATATATATATATATACGCAGGGCTTAAAAGTTGAAGTCCTTTGCTACTAGCCAGACCTGAAATGTTACTCGCCACTGCAAGCCAAAACATACCCACCAGGGCTGAATTTCTACTCGCCAGGACTAAATTTTCACTCGCCATTGGCTAGTGGCGAGTGGAAATTTTGAGCCCTGTATATACGGATCTTTACCGTAGTCTCAGCTTCTATCCAGCCTCCTCCGACGACGCAGGCTGTCTGTCTCTAACTGGAGTACTTTTATTGGCCAGAAATAGATCTCTGCCAATGAAAGTCCTCCAGCTTAGAGACAGACAGCCTCTATCGTCGGAGGAGGCTGGATAGAAGCTGAGACTACGGTACAGATCCAGTCAGCACTGTCTGACAGAAGTAGGAACAGGGGTACATTTAAACTTAGAATTTCTTCAAACGGGTAGATTTTTTTTTTTAAAAAAAGAACACACTTTCCATTAGTTATTATTGGTACTGAAATGATTTAGCCAAAGTTGTGAAGGGGGTAAACATCCCCTTTGAGAAAACTTTGTTTTGTTTCATCTAGGAACCACTGCCCCATTAACCCCTTGCATGCAATGTGTCTCAAATTAATTGATCCACAGTCCTTGAAGAAGACTTAAACGTGAGGGTAGAAGCTTTAAATCCAGAACTGCAAGGGATCCTAATCAGCACATTGGTTGGAGCAAACACGGGCACTGAGGGTTATGTGAATAAATGTAACAGCCTCTAATTAATATTGTTAATACAATTTGCCAGGCACCATGGGGAGTGTATTCATTTTATGGATATGTTGTTAGATCAACATTTGTGCAAAAATTAAAAATGTTAGGTCATTTTTACCAATATCAAATTTCACTTGAGAAATTGCCTTACTAGTAGCAAATTATTCCATTTTTGGCAGTGTGCTAAACAGAAAAAACACTAATATCACTATGGCTGTGATCAGATAAAGTGCAAAAATAGCGGCTCGCTATTTACCTTGCTATTTGTACCAATTAGAGACTAAAAAAAAATTTGTGGATTTACTACATTTTTGCAGACAACCCATAAGAAAAAACAGAGATTATATTAAACTTAAATTTATTACCAAATTTTATAGTAATTATTTGGCTATGGAGGTTGCCTCACCCGACGTTGGCTGATCCTTTTACAGGATCCACTGCTTAGTGGGAGCATCTCTGAAAGACCTGATTTAATATAGCAAATAAGTAGGAATATTTATAATATATTTTCCAAGAATAAGTTTCCTTCAGCTAGATCTACTATTGGAGGTACAAAACAAGACAAAAAAAACTATAGGTGTGGAACTAAAAAGTATACTTCTGGCTATATGTATCTTATCACCTCAAAGTCTTATTGAGGGTAGTCAGGAGATTGTTATTTTATTGTCACTCCACATACCTAGCATACCAGATTGATGGTGACTGTGGAGTCAACTATATAGATCCAATATTAGGACACTAAATGATTGCTTCCTGAAAGGTAACAGAAAAGGCTGATTCTAAATATACCATAGACAGATATTGCAAGGAAGCCCATGATAGTGACACTTTAGTCATTAAAGTTATAGATATAGAAACCATACCTTGAAATATTCATCGAGGAGCAAGTTTTTCAAACTCTGAGGCAAGAATTCTATTGTATTTTCAAATGTAGTACTCTTAATCCAATGTATACACACTTTATTAAGATAATATATGGTAAAATAATAAAACAATGTACTATCTGGTTGTGTTGTTGAAGAAAGAAAGAAGGGTCATTTTTTTTTTCTTTCTTTCTATTTGATTGTTACATGATCTCATAAAGTAACATAGTAACATAGTTGATTAGGTTGAAAGAAGACATTCAGTCCATGCCCTATCACCCTTGTTGATCCAGGAGAAGGCAATACAATTCATCCCCAAAGGGGTAGACAAAAATCCAAATGGCAGTCAGATATTTCCCTGGATCAACACCCTATCTGCTTTGAAGCCAACTCTCAGAATTCTTAATATTGTTCAGAGCTAGATAGGAATCCATTACATTTTAGAAAGCAAATGTGGTTAATTTTTAGCAGTGTTTTTTTATTTTTATTGGCTTAAACTATTACTGCATGGTGGCATTTCTAGTGCTTGCTTGCTCAGTTTGGTCCTATACTATATGAACACTTATTGGACTGAAATCTGGAGGACTGATTGGCTCAGAAGAGAGGCGGACAATAGATTGTTCTCTTTGCTCGCCTGAGGAATGACATTCTTAGTCACAAAATGCGTAGGGTGATTCACTGATACTACTGGATTGTGCTCATTAGAGCCAGAGGGAGTGCCAGTATTGATAATTATCAAGGATCAATGCCCACATTTGAAGACCCTGGTGACATATACATTCATTAGAAGTGGTGAGACCATTTGGCAGCTGACACTGGGATGGGCTGGAAACACTGCACTGAAACACCAAGCAGACTCTTACTAATAATATCATTTGTTCAACACATAATCATGTATAATATCTCTTGTTAATCCTTCAAGAAACTTTCCCTCTCTGAAAGTCAGGCAGACATATCTGTAATTTCCAGGCATAGATCTTGAACATAGTCTTCAATACAGATTCTACATCTGCTCACCTTCAGTCATATAGTACTAGACTTGATAAGAGTGAATCAATATGATTAAGAATACCACTGGTGTATGCCATCCAATGTAAGTGCTTTATTCACCTTAACCCTTTCAGAATCAGAGGGGAGTGCAAAGCATTGCGTTGTACACTCTTTTGGTCCTGAAAGTCTCTTTAGGCAATACACTGTGAAAGCCATTAAATGATGAAGGTAATAATTTGATTATTTCTTTCAGTTTACCCATTATCTATTATTGTTTCTTCCTTCGTAGGTCCTGAATAATAATGTTGCTTGCCACCTCAATGGGGTATATGTACGAATCTGTCAGTGCAGCTGCATGGCATTAACCTTTAACACCAGCAATTGCATTCAAGGATATGCATTACAGTGCATAATTGCTGTAGGGCATACAGGTGGACACACTCTGCCAGCGTTAGACTTTAATGCCTGCATGGCCTGTACACCTGCCCCATAGCATGTGCAGGGAAACTGACACTGATGGTGACCAAGTTGTCTATGCCACTTTAATACATCGTAAGGATATATGTGCAGTTTAAAGGGGATGTATCACCCCTATGCAAGTTAGCATTAATTGTTAGCTTATAGAGCGAATATAAGTAAATGTGTATTAATTTTTTTTTTCGGAAAGCTCCCGTTCGTCTAAATTGAAGTAATAATATCTGTGCTACAGCTACTTCCGGACAGACTGCGGAGATCGATATCTAGCCAATGAGATTGCTCCATTTTCAGGAAGAAAACTTCCATCATCGGAGGAGGCTGGATAGAGGGAGGGGAGCAGAGGCCGAGTGACGGACTGAGGTTACAGATCAGGTAACCGCAGTCTGTCTGGAAGCAACGCAGATATTATAACTTCAATTTAGACGAACAGGAGCTTTTTTTTAAAAAAAATTAATACACATTTACTTATATTCGCTCTATAAGCTAACAATTAATGCTAACTTGTACATGGGTGATACATCCCCTTTAAAAAAAATGCCTGAAATTCCCATACTGCCTTCCCCCTGGAACTAAAGGGGTTAAGGGGAGGCTTTTTTGGCATATGTAGCTTAGTAAATTGGTGTTAGGCAGGCATAGGGACATAGCAGCAATTCCAGCACTTATTTAACTCAGAATCTCCAAAATACATTTGCTACCTTATCCTTCCAAATTACTTTGGCGGTCTCTCTTTTAACCCCTTAAGTACCATTGACATGGCAGGACCGTCACGCTGGTCCGGCACCTACAGGAGCGCGGTGAGTAATACGGGGCACTGAAGTTGATCGCTCCAAGACCGGAGCGATCTCTTCCAGTGCCCCTTTTGACGTGCCGCCCCACGTGATCAGTCACATGGGACGGCACGTCAAAGCTTCCTATGTGGTCCTTAAGGGACGGCACGCCCCGGGACCACTGGTCCTTAAGGGGTTAAGGGGATCAATATTTGCCTTCATTGTTATATATAATCTTAAAGAATTTCTTAGGGTTTGTCACTCTCCTTTTGAAATACTTTTTTTACATTTTGTTTTATCTAATAACATTTTTCTTTGCAAATTTTATTGCATTTGTTATAGTTTTGAAATAATGAACCTGTCCCTTCTGACTCAAACAATTTAAGTGCCACATTCTTCTTTCCGTATGAACCACATCTTGTGTATTTTGGTTTCAGTTCTGCACAACTTATGCACTATCAAGATGATAAATTTGTTTGTCAGACACATTTGAATCTATGCATATGATTTTCAAAATTGTTTGTTTCCAGCAATATTATTTTTGTGAGATTTTGTCTTGGAATGTATTAATTTATTAATTTGTAGAATAGAAGAAAACACTTCTAGAAAATATTACTTGCTGTATATTTTTGGGTATAGACCTATCAGTAGTTTTTAGAATTTTGAAAGGTGTAAATGTTCAGAAAATGTATATTGTATTTAGTTGTTGTGCTGTTTTGGCTGAGCTTTGCCTTGCAAACCATGATGCATGCAGTTGATTTGATCAATTTAAAAATACCTTTCTGACAACTTTTGCTTGCTGGATATATAGATAGATAGATATAGATATAGAGTTAAGATTGTAGCCGTATTATAGAGATAGATAGATAGACAGGCAGACAGAAATATAGATGAAGATAGCTATATATACATTTTAATGAAAAAACATGTCAGTACTGTAACTGTGCAGCCACATAACAACAAAACGGTATATTGTGTCCTGGGTGCAAGTTGATGTCATGAACACAGTATATAGAATGAACCGCCCACATAGGTCTTTACCTGTGTATGTGTGGTTAAGATTTCTAAAGTATTAGAAACACAGACACACACACACACACACGGATAATGATACTTTAATTCAGAATACATTTAATTGTACCCTTGGCTAAATAATTGCCCTTCTTAAACATAATATAATTAATGTGTTTCCTTTCCTATCTTTTTACATGATGCACAATCTTGCAATGCAGATAATCCTGAAATGCTGCATTTGTTATGAAATCATTAACATATAATTGTATGCTACAATCATTCTTAAAGGTACAGTAAAATTTAAAATAAATTCACTTTTTCAGAAATTAGAAAGTGGTGTGCCTTTTTTAACCAGTAGACTAGAAGAGTAAAAATTATTACTTTATTGGCTAACTGAGTGGCTTTGGATGCAAGCTTTCAAGACAACTAGATCTCTCCTTCAGACAATAAAAGAATGAAGGCTGAATGCAGAATAAATTACTTTAAACACTCATACACATTATTTTAACATTTAAATTCTATGGGCAGTGTGTGTTCTTACCAGTATGGACCATAATTGATTCCCTGGGCTCTAGTAAAGTAAGTAGAATTAAGTGTTAGAATTACATGCATGAGTGTTTAAAGGGATAGTAATATTTCACAATAAAAGCAGCTCTAATTAATCTTCATAGTATTTGGGCCACAGAGTGTTATTTCAATACTGTCAAAGTTGTAGTTCAAGAGTAATTGATTGTTAAAGTATAAAGTATAAGCCACCTCCCCTCACATGTGGATCTGTTCTCTTGACCGGACAGGTCACAGCAAAGGACAATCTTCTTACTTTGAGCATAAGTAAAACCTTGCCCCCCCTTGACAGGTTTTTCCTTATGCTCACTGAAGATTGTCCCTCTCTGTGATCCATTTGTACAGTCTTGCTGCTCTGAGGGGAGCAGTGTTACATCACTAAAGGGGGCAGGAGGGGGATACTTTATCATTCAGTTACTCTTTAACCACAACTCTGACAGTATTGAAATAGCACGCTCCGTGGCCCAAATACTATGTAGATTAATTGGAGCTGCTTTTATTGTGAAACATTACTATCCCTTTAAAGTCATGTATTGTGCATTTAGCCTTCATTCTTACTATGCCTGAAGAAGACACCTAGTTGTCTTGAAAGCTTGCATCCTACACCTGCTCATTTAGCCAGTAAAGGTATCATTTTTACTCTACTAGTCTCCTGCTTTTACTATAGCTAACACGGCACACTTTACCCTTTTTTTTAACAATTCATATTTCTGAAATATTTTCTTTTTATTAACCCTTAGAGTGCCAGAGGGGTACACAATGTATTGCAAAGCAATACGTTGCATGCCTTTCAGGCACTCAAAGGATTAAACAAACATTGCAATATTTTGTATATAAACACTATAATAAAGCAAAACTGCTGTGCTGTTTTCAGCAGCAGCAAAACCCTTTCTAACTTCAGAAGATCATCCAAAGATTTCCTGATACCAGCAGGAGATCATTCTATTACTCCTGCTCACAGGTAGAGGGCTTGAGCTTAAAAAATGTTAAAAACTCACTCTAATGTTTGTAAGCAAGAACAGAAAGCTCCATTAATCCAATAACAATGTGAACTTTAAACATTACTACTACTTTAACCCCTTAAGGACCCGCGGTCCAAGGAAGCTACCTTCCCTTAATGACCCATTTGATCCCTTCCGATGCGTCGGTACACGTGACCTGTTACGGTGAGCCGAGTTGGGGTCTGAGATAGACAGCGCCAATCTTGGAGCAGTCGATTACAGACCCTGTTTTTACTTACAGCACTCCCGGAGGAGAACTGTAAGTAACATGTACATGACATGCTATGACCGTCACAGGTTCTTAAGGCAGAAACCACGTGATGGTCATAGCATATCACGTGGTCCTTAAGGGGTTAAACTGATCAACATTAACAGCCATATGTACGAAAACAAAAGTGGAACAATTCTTAGGCAACACAACTGCACCATAAAGAACAAATTTAACCCACTGAATGCTAAAAAAAAAAACAAATTTAACCCATTGAATGCTAGGTAGTTCTCCAATACACTGTTTAGCAATACAAGAGGTAAACAATCCTATGTTCCCTATGGTTTCCTCATTTGCCCCAGAATAACTCTAAGTTCTTTTAGCAGATGGCCCTAAATGTTTAAATAGATGATAATGTTTCACAATAAAAGCAGCTCCAACTAATTTTCATAGTATTAGGACTGAGCAGAGTGTTATTTCAGTACTGTCATTGTTGTAGTTCAAGAGTAATTGAATGATAAAGTAACCCCCTTCTGCCCGTTTTACTGATGTAACACTGTTCACCTCAGAGCAGCAAGACTGTCCGGATGGATCACAGAGAGGGATAATCTTCAGTAAGCATAAGGAAAAACCTGAAAATCCTGTCACGGGGTACAGGGTTTTCCTTATGCTCACAGTAAGGAGATTGTCCCTTGCTGCAACCTGTCCTGTCAAGAGACCAGATTCCACATCTGAGGTGAGCAGTGTTACATTAGTAAAAGGGGCAGGAGGAAGATACTTTATCATTCAATTACTCTTGAACTACAACACTGACAGTATTGAAATAACACTCTCCATGGCCCAAATACTATGAAGATTAATTAGAGCTGCATTTTTTGTGAAACATTACTATCCCTTTAAAGGTTTGCCTGACCTCCAAAATGGAAAACAATGTAGAACATACTCAGTGGATTGAATGTGCCTTGTTATAGGTCCTTTGAGAAATACATTTCTTTGTAATGTGTTGGATACCCCTTGGATGCAATTCGTTGCATACACCTCTGGCGCTCAAAGGGTTAAGAGAATATAAGGACAGTTTCTAATTTTTATAGAAAGTGATGTCATGACAATTTACTATTTAAAATGATTCCATGAAAGTAAATAGGCAAATGGTGTTTGTTCTATTGAAAATTCCATTTAAATTTCTGGGAATTATAGATGTTTTTTTGTAAACTACTGATGACATTTTTTTTACTACTCATTGTTTACTTTAAATCCAGCATTTAATGGTCTTCATCTGTTATTTTTTTTTTTTTTTTGCCAGACCCCTTAGCACTGTGGGGGTTAAATATCCTGTTAGGAAAGTAATGGGTTCCTTGTGTGAGGGAGGTTGATTCATCCTGAGATGTGGGGCCCATCTGCTGAATGGCAGGGGTCAGTGAATATGGTTCCCACAAGGTCGATGTGCCGCTCAGTCTCACCCTGCAGGAGTAGCTCTACAGTTCCCTCTCTGCTCTGCAGCCCAGAGGCAGCTCAATAAGGTCTTTGTTTAAACTGTGGCGGTGCCATCCTGCAGCCTCAGCAGGCCTGTCTGAGTGTGGAAGTGCCAGCTTCTGACCTAACAACTGCTTCCCGAAAATCCTCCCTAACCCCCCCCCCACACATACACACACACTTTTTGTTTCCGAAACCTCAGATGAACACTGCCAGATAGGAAGAAAGTTCTCCTTTCCCCTCCCCCTATTTTCCTTCTTCTTCTTCTTGCTCAGTTGTTTTGCAGTTTGTCTTTATCAGACATTATTATAGCTAAAAAAAGAGAGACGGGGGAATAATAGAGTCCTTTGCTAATAACCAGGGAACAATATAATATCGCCTTAACCCTTTGAGTGCCAGAGTGGTACACAATGCAGCTAGGGTGACCACATTTCCATTCTGCAATTCCAGGACATGTGGTCACCCTAGTCCCACGGCTGAGGCTCCCGCCGGTGCTGACCATCTTTCTGAGGCTGACATAGTACTCTGTGTCAGCCTCAGAAAGAAGGTCAGTGCCGGCCGGAGCCTCAGCTGTGGGTTTCACTTGGGCTCAGCCAGCTAATGAGGACCATATAGCAAATACATTTCGTTGGCTGGCTGGACTGGCGCATGATGCTCAATTCCGGGACTCTTTGTTGTCCCGGTGGGGGGTGACCCGGGATGTGGGACACAGACCCCCAATAAGGGACAGTTCCGGGCATTCTTGGACGTGTGGTCACCCTAAATGCAGTGCATCTGGCACTAAAAGGATTAATTTGCACCTTCGCTTTTAGGGATTTCACTAGTGGAATAGAGCAAGAAGCAGACTGGGCAGTATCCTGTGCATAAGGGTTAATAGCAATTAGCAATGGTGTGATTTGCAGTGACATAATAAAGCAGGTGTGGGTAACATGAGGCTATCCAGCTGTTGATGGACTACAGTTCCCATTATACTCAGCCAGCCAATGGATAGGTAGGCCATCAGCTGATGGATGGCCTCACAATGCCCACCCCTGTAATAAAGCTTCTCAGAGTATTATCAGTCTTGATGACTGATCATTGGATGCTGGGGAATTATTTAACACATTGCAGATGTATGCAGCCAGTTTCTCTGCTCTACATAATCAAATGGCAATGTGTAAATCTAATACTTACTGAAATTAAAATAAATGTACAACCCAACATGAATAGGGTAATATGTAAGAAGCATGACATGTGAGGCCACCTATACTCTCTCCATTCATATCAGGCTAAACATTTCACTCACCCCATTTATCAAATAAAATGAACCGATTAACCCCGTAGTTAATACTAGGCTGCAGGATGATAGTCTCCCCAGGAAGTTTCCAAAAACGTTAGTCCTGCACTTTCTGTTGCCACCATCAAATTCGATAATTTAATCTACCCATCTTGTCTTTTGGGCCTCTTCTTGGTTGTTACGTATCAAGTGGAATCCAGTCCAAAACTGCCTTGGTCCATCTACCTTCAGGTCTCCTTGCTATGGATCCTGCCCATTTCCATTTTAGGCGCTTTACCCTTTTCATGATGTCATAGACCTTTGGTTATGGACACCTGGATGTGGATGAATAACGTTTGATGAACCATTGGAGAGACAGCAGAGAAACAAGAGGGAAAAGTGGAGCATTTCCTGAGAAGAAGGACACAGACCACAGTGATTGGGGGAGAGACCCATAGACTCCTTATACCCTATGAGGATTATGGGAGTGCACACTTGTTTGTTTCCTTTTATCCTGTGTGAAAATAAATACTGCTGTTAGTATTACTCTTACTGTTTTTATTCCTCTCATTCTGGTTATGTTTCTTGGAGCACTGGTCATGCACTGTCATCAGGGCAGGATTTCCCAATAGGTAGAGTAGGCAGCTGCCTAGAGTTCCAAATTTATCTCTGCTGGCCACACCCACATTCTGAGATGTGGGTGTGGCCAGACCAATATCTGTGTCCCTACACCAGTTTTAAACCCCTTTGTAGGCTATTACTTAATCCCTTGGATGCTAGAGAGATCTCCAATGCAAAGGATTAAAGGTTTTTTTGTGCTCTTGCTTATTATAGGCCAAGGGTAATTTCCGTGCCAGGAAACAGTAGATGGGACTGGGGGTATTGATTTGTGAGGAGTAGGGGCGTCTTCATGGGTGGAGCTAAGGTTGCTTCGCATGCTTTGCCTAGAGACTCTTGACATTTAAATCTGGCCCTGATTGTCATGGGGTTAACAGAGTTAGAACATAGAAAACAGACACATTTGCAAGGTAGTATACCAGGGTTTCCCAACTAATTTTTTCCCAATCTGGAAAATTTAAAATTTTGGTGACGTGTGAAGGAAAAAATATAATTTAATGAATCTGTTTGGGTAGGTGTGACACACTAAGTCTAATGTCATGAATCAAGACTGACGCATTCCCAAATTCTAGCTCTCTGTGTTGTGTTGCACTGCCGTACATAAAATACCCTGTCTATAAAGCAATGCAATTGTAACGTGTATTCATTAGCCAAGTTATAAAACACAGCTAATGCATCCAGGTATTATATAACAGCATGCCTGCTTAGGAAAGAAATTCTTATTATTATCACAGTGCTGCTGCATTTACAGTGTAAACATTCCACACCATGACAATATTTAAGTTTGTTCCTTTCCAAAAGGAACATTAGAATAATAAGCCTCAGGATAGGAAGTGAGGAAATGACCAATTATTGTCCTGTGGAATAAGCACCGGTCATTGCCACACACACACACACACACAGAGACTGTTCTCATCTGTGCAATGCTCCTTAAAGCAATGAAGGGGTTATATACATGACACCTCTGTACTATTTACTGCAATAAGCAGCTGCCAGTTTGGATATTTACCCAGTTGCCTGGGCACCATTGGAGCTGGGACTGCCTCTGTTTATCCAAAAATTGGGTCAGTGACAGCTGGGTGTGGCTTTATAGATCTGTTGCTCATTCATGTCAGACGGCCAGGAATCCATATCCCAGCTACAGTGTAAAATCTGGGGCATAGATGTACTCTGTGACACTCATGTGGACTAATAATTCTGATCATCAATAACAATTTACCTATCAGATGTCAGATGATATAGTTAAGATAACCTTTATTTTGAGAATAATAACAGTAATGCAATATATATATATATATATTTACACACAGTGGGTGATCGAAGAGGTAAGTACTGTATCAGGAATAGCAGTCTCCCAATATCTCCACCACACTGTCCGAGACAAGGCTTCAGCCTACTGGAGTCTTGAGGTACAGTAATGCCCAGATCTAGCACTGACTCAACCTGCAGTCAGTCTAGGGGTGGAGTCTATATCATATGCAACATGGAAGCTACTGACTTAAGCCTGCACTCAGTAGCTAGGAGTCTGCTAGAGCCCCAGGTCAGTACTAGGAAGGATGTCTGAGGAACGGTATCAACAAATGGAGCAAACAGACAGGGCCTTCTAGTAAGTACCAGATAGGATAGTCAAATGAGCCAAGATTATACATGGAGCGGGTAGTCAGCCAGAACCACAGGTTTGCACCAGATAGGATATCCACTGAAGAGATAGAATGCTGGATGCGCAATGGACAGTGCCCCAGGTCAACACCAGAGTGGGTAGTCAGACAAGCCTAGGTCATACACAGAGCGGGTAGTCAGCCAGAGCCACATGTTTGCACCAGATAGGATATCCACTGAAGCGATGGTATGTTGGATGCGCCGTGGACAGAGCCTCAGGTCAACACCAGAGTGGGTAGTCGGACAAGCCTAGTTCATACATGGAGCGGGTAGTTAGTCAGAGCCACAGGTTTGCACCAAAAAGGATATCTGAGCCAAATAGGAGTGCACAAGGAGAATAGTAAAACAGAGAGACAGGTCAGCACCAGAATGGATGGACAGACAAGCCGGATCATACACAGGAATCAGGAATACAAGATAATGAACTGCTCAGAACAACAACATAAGGGTAACTGAGTCAGGAATAAGTCTGCCCTTTAAA
Source organism: Rhinophrynus dorsalis (assembly GCA_037306005.1). NCBI lineage: Eukaryota > Metazoa > Chordata > Amphibia > Anura > Rhinophrynidae > Rhinophrynus > Rhinophrynus dorsalis. Next base: position 18,731,556 of record CM074728.1, read on the forward strand.
ACCCCCCTCAGGAAGTAGGTAGGAGGAGCAGCTCAGAGAGAGGAAGTAGGTAGGAGGAGACTACAGGCCTCAAACACATAAAACAGAGGCCTACAGCATGCTGAAGCCTCGGGCCTGCAGATGACGCATCTAGCATTGATGCACCCAACCGCTAGTGGAAATGACGCAGGAGCATCATTGTAAGCATTGCCAGAAGCGGTGGCGCTACAAAGTACTGTGGCAAGTAGCTTCATTTCAGTGGTAACACTAGTGTAGCTTTATTTTAATTCTAGGCTGTTCCATAACATTGAAGGAGCTTTTTGTGTTTAGGTAACTTTTATTGTAATTTAAATTTTTATGTGATTAACGTTATACCTTGTTTCTAATAAAATAATTTATTGAGATACACACATCAGCATTCGCTTTGAATTATAAGTAGAGCGCTGCTGATTGATATCATCCAGACTCGCTCATTGACATGTAAGTGGAGACTGGGCTGGGGATTCCACAAGCATTGACCTAAGATAACCTCACTCTTCGCTTTGTTTGGAGCACGTCTGATACCCCTACGGTGTGGAATACTGCAGGAGGACAGACGCAGTGGAACAACCTGAGAAAGCATAGGAAAGGAGGATAAAGACTACGCTGGGTAACGTAAACCCAATAAGAGAGTGGATATTGTTTTCTTACAAAAGTTGTGTGTCTTATACGACTGACTTTGTATTTTTCTGTATTGTTCCATATCCTGCTGATACGAGTGGAGGAACAGTATTGATGAGCATTAGAAGAGTTCATCACGTTTAATTGTGAACTTGAGGACTCATGTTGAATTGTGAATTTGAGGACTTTTCTACTGTAGCATGCGTCGTAAGAGTTTCTGGACTATCGTTTGAAGTGAATTATAAATATATCGTGCTAACAGTTGTCAATTATATATATGCAGTATTAAGACAGAGGATCGTTTACATTGTTTGTAAATAAATAATCAATAGAAGAATTTTGCTAATTAATGCCTCTACATGACTAACCAGAATGGTTGCAGCTCACATACATTGCACGTTAGTTTCTAATGCCCAGATTACAAAGAGGCTCCCTCCAATGCCTTCCAGTTTAGCACTGTTGACTCGCTAATGGCCTCATTCTGCTTGTACAAATGCTCTAACATGTACAAAGTATAATTTCACCTGGTAGGGACCTCCATTTTCAGCTGGTGATGAAGAAGGTTGTTGCTCTCTTACACTGTAGGAGCAGTTAAGATGGGTGCAGATTTTGCAGGCAATATTCAGCATCTCTTAGGGTTTCAGATTCAGCCAAGAATCTGGTTACAACTAAATTTAGCACATGAGCAAAGCAGGGCACATGCACCATATCACCTAGTCACCAGGCAGCAGTTATGTTGGAGCCATTATCAGCAGACACAAAATCATCTTTCGAGGAGCGGGGTCCAAATTATTCCTTTATAACGGGCTCTAGATTGATTAATACACATACTTCTTTGTGGGACTGTCTCTCAAAACTTAGCATGCACAAGATGACGTGCCGATGTATGGTCTATCCCGCTGCTGCCTTTTAATATCACTGCTAGAATCAGAGGAAAGATTACTGGCTGTCATCTGATGCTTTAAGCTAGGAGTGTTGCCCAAGGGTGGTGGAAGGGAAGCCCAGTGAGTTGTCATAGTCATATAGTTTGTTCTCTGCCCACTCGTCCACATATCTGTTGCCAGGTGAAATTTCTTTCCGTATGAGCTTTCCAACCATTTCCCACCACACTAACCACCTGCTTGTACAATTCTGGCACAGTAGTACTGGAAAAATAACTGCGGCTTGGGATATACCAGTGAGGAGCTACACAAGACATCAGTTCTCTAAAACCACAATTTTCAACAAAAGAATATGGCAACATGTCCACTGTCAACACCCTTGCAACCTTGCATTCCACAAGCATATTACAGGATTATTTTTGTGAAGTTCTGACTCCTTCCCAAGAACTCAGTAAGTGTGGGTTGGCAGCAGTGCTGTATCTTGGCCTAGGCCGACACTTTACAGGGGGCGGCATAAAAAGCCCCTCCTGCCTGAAAATTGGACTGCGCATGCACATCACGCATATGCGCGCACACTGAGCGTGCGCCCTAACACTACTTGTAAGTATTAGTTGGAGTCTTTCTCCAGCAGTGAGCACAGTGTGTGGACGCCAGCCCTGAGCCTGACTCATGAGTACCAGAGAGGTACCGTACCGCGTTGGATAAGTCTCTGACACTACCCTAGTTATATATATTATATAGATATATATATTTTATTTTGGTACAATGTTTTATGGCCACAACAATCTGAGTGTGCTTTTAAATTTGAAGTGAAACATTACACATTATAATTACTATTATGGCTTCAAAGCAAATAGGATATTGAGCTGGGGAACTATTTGACACACACACATCTACACTGGAAATTGCTCCAGAGGGCTTTTTTGTTGCCTTCCTCTGGATCAACAGGGGTGTTATTGGCATGGGCTGGACTTGATGGACGCATGTCTTTTTTCAGCCTTATCTACTATGTTACTATGTTACTATTGGAGACTTTTGGAGAACAGTAATATGTATCTTCCTACTTCTAAATATTGTTGACATCATCTTTAGCTACAGAATCACTCTATATGCTTACGATTACATGAGATCAATAGTTATTAATTTTGTGATCCTGTCAATATGATTTACTTACTCTAACTTTAGGTTGATGTTCTTAATACAGAAAGTTTGGTGAAATTATTTATCTTTGTGTATATACTTGAGATAAAGTTTGCAGTCCTAAAGCTACACATTCACCATCAGCTACCTGCCTCTAAATGGCAAAGGAAATCAAGTCAACAGTAAATTCCCAGTATTCACAAAATAGTTTGTCCTGCTCCAGCACTGGTAGCTGCATTTAAGAGGTTGGGTCACTTGATCCAAGCTGTTTTTTTTCTTTACCATAATCCTAAATGTTCCTCCCAGCCAAGAGGCTCACATGCAGTGAACAATGCAAGTTTAACACTTTAAGGACCAGAGGGGTGTGCAACGCTAGGCAAAGCAAAGTGTTGCACACCTCTCTGGCCCTATGTATGAGAGAAGTCAATGAAAATACAATCATTCATACATTTAAGGTGTTTCGGCTTCATCAGGGCCATCCTCTAATACTTTTTTCTGTCATTTTCTGCCTGCCTGCTTGAGGCTACCAAGTTCTACCCCTAGTGGGAGAACCTTGTTCCAACCCGAAAAAATGAATAGCTGTAAAATATACTACTATCTCTGCTGCCTAAAAAGACTGGAGTTAATGTTCTAATGGAGTGTTTTCCCTCTAATCACCCCTTACAGCACATGGAGTGCTCAGCATTCTATACACACTGTTGTGTCTCCATATTTGGATCCCTTAGACCCCATACCTGATTTCTAAGGAATCCCCCTGGAGCTGAGCCATAAGCCAGACAGCTTCCTCATACAGCAGCTGCTTTTGGCCTAAAGGTCCCCATGTAGCTTTCAATAAGCTGGATTAAATCTGTATTTTGCTGCCAGCAGTTCTTTACCGAGTACTTCACTGCTTAAAGTTAATCTATGGAAGTATTAATCCTTTAGATGCTACAGTACTCTGCCATAATTTGAAGGGGTTAACGTAGAGAGCATTCTTGGGTAAATGAGAGCCGCTACACTGTCTGTGTGATGCAGGATTGGCACTAGCAAGATCATTTTGGAAGAAGTTGGACACACGACAGAAAGTAACATCTAGCAATCAGTTGGCATGAAAGAACAGTTATAAGCCAGCTTACTGAAAGCCAATGAGGGGACCTATATGTCCGACAGAGACTTCTGCAGAAGAAGGCTGTCTGGCTTATGGCTCAGCTCCAGGATATCCCTCAGAAGACATAATGCCCAAGAGGTCCACATAAGGAGACACTCCAATTATACAAAACGCTGGACACTCTCTATGTTGTGAATAAGGGTTACTGGAGTAAAAAATCTCCATATTCTTACTCCTTACAGTCTTTTCAAGCAGCAGGCAAAGTGGTATATTTTACCACTAGCACTGATTTATGGTCAGCAACTGGGTTCTCCCTCTAGGGAGAGGATCTGGTAGCCTCAATCAGCAGACAGAAACTGGTTTAAAAAAGCAGACTCAGAAATGTCAAAATAAAGGGTTACTACTACTACCTCTTTAACATTTAATTAGTAATGGATATCATATCCATGCTGGCAAGATGTTTGAGGACAGAGATGGCACTGGGAAGCTGCTTGGGGACAACATTGGCACTGGCAAGCTGCTTGGGGACAGAGATGGCACTAGGAAGCTGGTTGGGTACAGAGATGGCATTGGGAAGCTGTATGCACAGGTGGAGCCTAAAGAGGAAGGGGTGGGGCCAAAAGAGGAAGGGGTGGACCATAAATAGGAGGAGGTATGACCTGGACAGGAAGGGGTGTGGCAGATGAAGATTAGGAGGGTGCGTGAGTTTAGTCAGGCCTAGGGCAGCACAAAACCTAAATACACCACTGGTTGGCAGTACATAGCAGAAAAACCCTGTAACTTGAAAGCTTTAACATCATGACTAGAGGGTGTGGTAGAGGTGGAGGCAGCACATGTGGGCAGTCTATGACTCTTGCCATATCCTACAGCAAACTCAGAGTCATCATACTCCTCTGCAGCTGGAACTATAGGTTCTATTTGAAATGAACTATCTCTTGGGACATTCTCTGACACATCAATAATATCATTACTTCTATTATGTGCCCCAGAGCCCCAGGAACATTTTGGAGGGCTGCTGCTGCTACTTGTGGCACCTCTGACTCTGATAGTGTGTCTCTCAGTCAGACCTATGGTTGTGCTTTAGGTGGGATCTTATTGAGGACGTGCCTAGGTGTGAGTCTGCTTTCCCCCCTGCCAGAATTTGCCAAACCAGACAACCAATGATGACTGAAAACACAAAATGGAAAAGGGAAAGGTGTTTGTGTACTACCTATAGAGAACATTAAAGAGAAAGGAAAATTCTGTCTTTCCTTCAAGTCTTCTGGTAGCTCACCATCAGACCTTAAAGGGATAGTAACACTTCGTTTTAACTTTATTTTATTTTGTAGGCATTAAAAAAACATGAAGAATGATATAAGTCTTATCTCTCAAACCTTTATGGTTTATGAGATATTCACAAGCAAAGTTCCCCTCCCCGCCCCTTTTACCTAGTGTAAGCCATCTCTTCTCAGATGTGGATCAGGTTGTATGACAGTACAGATAACAGAAGGGGACAATTTTCTTTGTATGAAAACAATGAAAGCCCTTCCCCCCTTGACAAGTTTTTCAGGTTTTTCCCTTATCTTAATTGAAGATTGTCCCTCTCTGCAGTCTACCTGGGCACCTCCCTTCTGATCTGGTTGAACAGGGGGGGGTACTTTGTTTGTGAATATCTCTTAAACCATAAAGGTTTCAGAGATAAGACTTATATCATTCTTCATCTTTTTTTAATGCCTACAAAATAAAATAAAGTTAAAATGAAGTATTACTATCCCTTTAACCATAGGGAGGGTAGTTTGTAGTATTTTGTTTTAAAAAAGCAGCCTTCCCATTAAAGATGGGTGAAATGTTTCACCTCTAAAGAAAAACATGCAAAAACCAGCACTTCCTGCACTCCACAGGATGTCCTGGGAAAGTACAGTTTTCTACTTTTTTATTGAATTTAAATCAGTTAAAATAATATAATTCTGCCCACATGGAGAGTTTTTCCCATGCATTCCCACCATGCTAATATACCAGTATCAAATAGGGTGTCAGTTTACCAAATGTTGCCAGTTTATGCTTAGGAGAGAAAGAAAGAAAATAGCTTCATTCTAACGGTAGTTAGCATAGAGGCAGTCAGGCAAAGAGAGGGAAATGGAGTTGCTTGACAGGAATGTTGGGGATTGTGAGTGTGAAGAGAGAAAGGAGAGTTACATAAATGCATTCATTAAAAAAACAAAAAACATTTTGACTTATAAGTGACAGTCACACAGGCAGGTGATCCTTCCTATCTGAGTTAGCCGAGCCTGTGCCACGGTTTCCCAGGTATGGTATAGTAAAATGCAATTTATTGAATAACAACAAAGTAGCACACAATAGTAAGGTAGCAGGAATAAGCAGTGGGTCACAAGCCAGCAAGCGCTACTATCAGAAATAGTAAGCTGCCCAGATTGACCGCACTGCTAGAGACTAGGCCGAAGCCACTGGTAGTCTCTTTTTTGTTTGGTAAAAAAAGCTGTAAGGCGAAACGATCGTTAGGGCTCTGAGCGCCAACTTTGTGTCTCAGTTATTCTGCTACCCTAGTTTTGCATACAGTAATGTTATACTAATATTTTCTTCTTTTCTCATTTTTTGGCCTATACTGATCACTTGCCCAGCGGGTCCATTACCCAATGATTTTTGCGGACTTAACCGCTAGGGTTCTTGGAAGAGTGTAGCTTCAATTTTTAAGTGATTAGCTTTTGCGGCCTCCTCTCTCTCTCTTTTATATGCAAGTATTTGTAGGCATGTTGATTGAGGCATAGATTTATGCAAATCGGATTATCTGTTGAAACAATCGGAACACGGGATTGAAATGTTCATCTAGTGTTTCTTGCTCCGATAGTCATTGCTACAATAACACTTAACATACGGTATAATTGGCTGAAGGGAGTACACCTGTCCACCGGCCAACAGAGACAGAATAACGTATACTGAGAGAGATATTGGGTTAATACTGATCAGATAGTGTCTGATTACAATATATCATGTTGAAGACACTAGGGTAGCTTTTTGATTTTAAATTCGCTGATTTTAGCAGGGTAGTAATAAAAGTTATATTTTAATGATTTTATTTTAGTTTTTTCTTTTCCTCCCCGTTTATACACTTACACCACAATCATCCACTAAGTTGAATATATAGGAATGGGACTGGTGCTATTTAAAGAGATCTCTATCATCATTCTTTCTATCTACTGGTAGTCTCTGCAGGAACAGGAACTGGAACAGAACAGGAGCAGGAACACAATGTCTAGGTTCAGAACCACAGAAAGGATACCACACTCACGCCTGAAGTCAGTAATAGGAAGTGGATATCTGCACCAGATTGGGTGTCCACTATCTAAGGATAAGGCAGGATAATAGTCAGACAGGGCCACAGGTCAGCACCAGAGAGAGTAGTCAGACAAGCACGGTCATACACAGTTCAGGTAGTCAGCCAGAGCCACAGGTCTGCACCAGATTGGGTGTCCACTATCTAAGGATAAGGCAGGAGAATAGTCAGACAGAGCCACAGATCAGCACCAGATTGAGTAGTCAGACAAGCCAGGGCATACACAGTTCAGGTAGTCAGACAGAGCCAAGAGGTCAGCGCCAGATTGGATGGTCAGACAAGCCAGGTCATACACAGAGCCCAAAGAAACAGAGCTGTATTGTACAACAGCGCAAGGGCAACTGAGTCAGGGCTCAAACTGCCCTTTAAACCCCTCCTCAGGAAGTAGGTAGGAGGGGCAGGCTCAGAGGAAGGAAGTAGGTAGGAGACTACAGGAAGCATGGCATAAAACAGAGGCCTGCTTCACTCTGAAGCCTCGCGTCTGCAGATGACGTGTGGAATGATGCCAAGCATCTCTGAAGCGGCGGCGCTGGAACCAAGGTAAGCTGTGACAGTACCCCCCCTCAAAGGCCCCTCCTCTGAGGATCCAATAGGGGTTTGTCAGGGAATCGAGCATGAAACCTGCGTACCAATACAGGAGAGTGTACTAGCAGGTATCCATGAGCGCTCCTCAGGGCCATAGCCCATACAATGAATGAAATACTGTGAGCGCCCTCTACTCATACAGGAGTCCAGAATGTTCTGTACCTCATATTCCTCTGCAACTCTAACGGGAGCGGGACGAACAGGAGCAGAGGTATACTGGTTGCAGACTAAGGGCTTTAACAATGACACGTGAAATACATTATGGACACGCATATTGACAGGAAGTTCAAGTGCATATGCCACAGGGTTCATTTTATGTATCACTCTGAAAAGACTAACGAAACGAGAAACCAACTTATTACATGGAACCTGGAGGTGCAAGTTTCGGGAAGACAGCCACACTCTGTCACCTACTTGGAAAGTAGGTGCCAGCAGTCACCTACGGTCAGCCTGCCTTTTTTGCCGCTGTGCGGAACCAAGTAGGGTGTGCTATACCTGTGCCCATGAGGAACGGAGTGCCCTTAAATGCTCATCCAGAGGAGGAATCTCTTGTGCTTGGAAGGCCTCAGGCAGAACAGAGGGTTGAAACTCATAATTGATCAGGAATGGCAAACTTTGTGAGGGAGAATTCACTGCACAATTCTGGGCAAACTCCGCCCAGGGCAATAGGGTAGCTCAATAGTCGTGGTGGTCGGAGATATAACAGCGGATAAATTGTTCTAAGGCCTGGTCGGACCTTTCTGCCACATCATTTGACTGAGGATGGTAAGTGGAAGAGAATGCCAGCTCAATTCCCATCTGAGCTCAAAAGTACCTCCAAAACCGGGACACAAACTGGATTCCTCTATCAGACACAATAACTCTGGGTATGCCGTGTAACCAAAAGACCTCTTTGGCAAATCTCACCGCCAATTCCTGTGTGGATGGCAAGCCCTTAAGAGGCACGAAATGTGCCATTTTCAAGAATTTACCCACGATCATAAGTATGACCATGAAGTCCATGGAATTAGGAAGTTCCACCATAAAATTGATTGATAAATTACCATGGACGGTCCCCATTAGCCACAGGCTTCAGCAAGCTGACTGGCATGTGTTGAGGAGTCTTATTCTGCACACAGGTCGTGCAAGCAGCAGTAAAGGCAGCACAATCAGATGTGAGATTTGGCCACCAGAATACTCTAGACAATGACCAGATCAATTGGTCCCGACCAATGTGACCTGCTATTTTGGAAGTATGGTAAGTCTCCAATAGTTTAATATGTAACTGAGCCAGGACAAAATACCTCCCGTCCGGCTTATCGGCTGGAGCCAAGGTCTGGGCAGCCAGGATCTCCTCTCCCAGGGGAGACGTGATGCATGTATGTATGGCCGCAAGGACCTGGTCAGCTGGAATAATTGGGGTCGGTGGAACCTCCTCTCTGGAAAGGCTCCAGGACTGGTGAGACAACGCATCTACCTTCACATTTTTGGAGCCCATGAGGTAGGAGACCACGAAATTAAATCAGGACAGGAATAGAGTCCATCTAGCTTGCCTAGAAGACAAGTGTTTCGCTTCTGAAAGATAAATTAAATTTTTGTGATCCGTAAGTATCAGGATCAGAAAGGTAGTACCCTCTAGGAGATACCGCCACTCCTTCAGGGCCAAAATAATGGCCAATAATTCTCTTTCCCAGATTTGGTACACCATCTCGGCTTTGGACAATTTCCTCGAGAAATAGCCACATGGGCGTAAAGCTTCACCAGGAGCTGAGCGTTGGGACAATAGGGCGCCCACTCCAATCTCGGATGCGTCCACCTCCAGGGTAATGAGCAGGGAGGGATTCGGGCGTACCAGAATCAGGTCTGTAGCAAATGCAGCCTTCAGTCTTGCGAATGCCATTATGGCCATCTGGGACCACGCAGTGGTCTTGGCACCTTTACGGGTCATGTCTGTCAAAGGTTTAACAAACAGTGGAGAAATCTCTAATAAATTTCCGGTAATAATTTTGAACCCCAGAAATCTCTGAATCGCTTTGAGTCCCACAGGATGAGGCCACTCCACTACAGCAGACAATTTCTGGGGGTCCATAGCGAACCCAGATGCAGAAATAATAACCCTGAATGGTTACTTGACGTTTGTGGAACTCGCACTTTGAGTTTACAAGTTGTTCTGACTTAATAGGCTCAATACCTTGGATACATCCGACCGATGGATCTTCAATGAGGGAGAATGAATCAAGATGTCATCCAAATACACCACAACACATCAGTGTAAGTGTTCTCTTAGCACATCGTTCATAAACTCTTGAAAGACAGCTGGGGCATTGCAGTCCAAACGGCATCACCAAATACTCATAGTGCCCATTTCGTGTATTAAAAGCTGTCATCCACTCGTGGCCCTGCTTTATCTGAACCAAATTATAAGCAGCTCTTAGACTGAGTTTCGTAAAAATCTTAGAACCTTTGACATGGTCAAAGACATTGGTAATCAAGGGAATTGGGTAAGCGTTTTTAACCAATATTTTGTTAATCCCGCAAAAATTGATACATGGACATAGCTCTCCGTCCTTCTTTTTAACCAAAAAAAATCTGGCCCCTGCCGGGGATTAGGACTTACGGATGATGCCTCTGGCCAGTGCATCAGAAACATATTCCTCCATGACTCCATGACCCCTAGGAGGTGATGTGCAAGGCATAAGCTCCAGAGAGCAATCATATGGCCTGTGTGGTGGTAAGGCCTGACTTTCACTAAACACCTCCTTGAATGGTAAATACTCCTCAGTTAATGCTGGAGAGGTCGCATTAGTCAGTCTCGCAGGACAAGAGAGACATGATTTATAACACTGAGGAGACCAGGCCAAGATATCACATGTGTGCCAATCCATCCTAGGGTTGTGCATCTGCAACCATGGAAACCCCAGCATGATGACGTAATGTGGGGAGTTAATTACCTGAAACTTCAGGGTTTCGGTGTGAAGGGCTCCCACCCTCAGGGTTAACAGAGTGGTTTCACGCGTAATGTGAGATGGTAGCAAAGCCATCTAATACATATAGTTACTACCCCAACAATGCAACCAATCGAGTTCACTATGTCAATTCAAATCAACCATAGATTGAGGTTGTTCAACAGGTGAGGAATTAGAGCTGCCGTACTTAACCCTTGACTCAATCCTTGTTGCAAAAAGACAAAGCAATATGATCATATACAAGCTACATAGTAACTGAGTCAATTACAAGTTACGGTGAACTACAGAAACTCAAGCCTTGAGCAAGTCAATGTTAATGATGGTCACAAACACTATATATTCAGAATCATACATTATTAAAAAACATACAACTTGATTAAAAACAAGATTCTAATATTCTATACATCAGACGTCAATATGTACCATAGTCCCATGTAATCATCATCCCAACTACAAGTGCCTATCGCAACCCAATGAAACAGGCCAAATAATGACTATAGGATCCATACATACAATTTAACCTCTTATTAACATATTTTATTATAGATTTAATCCAATCCTCAGGTAGATTATACGCTTGTTAATTCCTCTAATACATCCCTATGATTCAAGTGGAAACAAGTAAATCAGAATAAATAGTAATAAGGTGGATAACTTAGATATATACGGTCACTCCTCATTCCTTCAAAACACATCCTTATATCAGGCAATTCCCAAAAATCAAGAGGGACTGGTGGTCTACAACTCTATGTACTATGACTATATAGTGACACATCATGCATACTGTTAAGGCCATCGGGTTTCCTTGACCCCATGTTTACTATCAATTTTACCCCAGCCTTTTAAGAAATCTCATAATGTCCCCTCCCCTTTCATTCAGATTAACCCTCTCCTCTCCCTGAAAGGAAAAAAAAAACAAAACAGTTCTGAGTTGGCATATTCCCTGAAGTGTCGTGCCACTGGTTTAGTTAAATCTACATGTTTAATATCTAAGATGTTCTCAGATCCGTTCCTTTAACATTCTTTCAGTATGACCCAAGTACTGTCTACCACATCAGAAACATGAGACGACACAGACAACATGAGTCGTATGGCAATTAATATACTGCTTAATAGGATACTTCCTACCAGTGCATTTACTCACCACCTCCTTATCAGCTTGGACATAGGTGCAGGCTATACATCTTCGAGCCCCACATCCATACATCCCTACAACAGATAACCAACTCGGCATAGTAACAGGGACACCTAAATAAGCTTGGTGAGAGGGCTCTTGCTAAGGTGAGTGGTCTTCTTGCTCTTTATTATTCAAGAATTGCTGTGCCAGAGTTGTACAAACACGTGGTTAGTGTCAAGGGCAAAGGGCTGGAAACATCATACGGCAAGAAAGTAAACCTGACCACAGATATGTGGACAAGTGGATAGATTATAAACAATATGACTGTCAATGATCACTGGATATCTTATCCATCAGTGGGCAGTAACAAGCAGAAGAAGCAGCAGCAGTTCACGGCCAGTGTTGCCTCTATCACTTATAGTAGTAAAGGCCTGCTACAAGGTAGTCCATACCATCAGCATGAAATGTAATGCTTGCATAATCTGCAATCTCACAGAGCTGTAGATGTGTTAAAAACATTGCATCAGGTCATAGACATATGGATTATGCCCCCTCCCAGAAAACTGGGCAAAGTGTCTGCTGACAATGTTTCCAATATAATATCTGCCATGGGAATACCAGAAATTGTACGTTTACCATTTTTCGCCCATACCCTAAATTTAATTGCTACTCGATTCTTCTCAGAATCCAAATTCTCAATATCTCCAGCATAATCTGTGCACATTTTAGCTTGTCATACAGTGCTCACAATACATAATATTCCATGCATAGACCGGTCCCATCTCCAGTCTAGGATGTGGAATTTCACATTGTACATGTTGGAACATTTGTATGAGCAGAAAACAAGGCTATTAGTGAATATTAAAAGTACACAAAAACCTAGTGAGCTTTTCCTGATTTATCATAGTGTTCAAATAGTTACATATTTATGTATAGTAAGGAGAGCAGCAAATAATATATTTTGACTACAAGTAAAGACTAAACAAAAAAGGCAGTGCATCAAATTCCAACTTTTATCAATACATAACCTGTGACTTAGTACAGATCTGTGTTCTACATTAGTGAATATACAATGGACAACTGGATGACTTTGGAAGAGACTTATTTGTCACCTGGTGAATGGCAGCTAATGAGTTACTTTTGTAAGTTCCTGAAACCTTTTGAAGAGGCCACTTTTGTGCCTTTGCAGGAATCAATGAGAGACCTCCACTAATATGTTAGAGAACAAAATGAAGGCCATGGCTGATAATTCTTACAATAACGACAACACAGACAAGAACCAGCTGGTGAATCACATTAACTTACTTTGAGTAGGATCCTTGCACAGTCTCCATTAAAAGCAATGAGGAAAGAATTCTTGCCACATTGTTGGAACCCCTGCTTTAAACATAACACTTCTGAATTTGTGCCAAAGCATGAGCAGCAATACTCTGAGGGATCGGATTCTGTAAAAACATGTGAAGAAATCCTTATAGATTGAATTAAAGACTACATAAGGAAGAATTGGGAGAAATGTATGGGAAAAATATTAGAAAGTGTAGTGAAAATTAAGTAAGCAAAAGCATCATAGCTTCAGCATCAGCAACAACATCACAACATTTTGCAGACTACATCATCATTACAGATAGCAATTAATTTGTCTCAGGGAAAGCAGTGTAACTTGTGTAGTGATGATGGTGGTGGCCTGGTACATCGCTGTGGGTCTGATGCACATGAACGTCTATCTCCAAGGAGTGGCCTCCTGGTTGACCACGAGTAATCATGCAGTAAGAGAGAGTTCTTAGGGCAGCTTGGGTAATATATAATTACCATAGGACATGTCTAACCAGAAGCAGTGATAATAGACTTACATTTTTTAAACTTAACCTGCATCTATTACAATACAAGTATGTAGCAGCATACCTCCCAACATTTCAAATGGCCAAAGAGGGACACTTGTGTTTTAGGTGGTGTTTCTAGGGGCGTGGCTGGTGGGCGGAGAATTTTTAGGTTGTTTTGTCACCTACTGACACCTCTTTGTGTAACTGAATAAATGATTTAGAGCAAGACCAAAGTATTTTATTTACACAGATTCAATTACAAACACAAATACTGAAGATTAACTAAACATTTATGTGAATTTCATTGCTGTGGAGCAATGTGATAGAGTAATATATACACCACTCACACTGATGTCCTAAAAAGAGGGACAACAGGGTAGAAAAGAGGGACAGAGGGATTTGGGTCGCAAAGAGGGACTGTCCCTCCTAAAGAGGGACACTTGGGAAGTATGTAGCAGAAGTGCTAAAAGAAACACAAGACAGAGGAAAAAAGTCAGACGCTGTTGCTGTCTCCAGCAATGACCACAATGACAACAAAATCCCACACTGAAATGTCTGTTCTCAAAGAAGACTAATTAGGAACATCTCCAGACTTTTCTCCCAGTATAATACACGCAGCTCATTGCACCAAGGATAGCCTCACTGCACACAAAATTAAACTGGTTCCTTTCTGATTAAATGGGACTGTTGGAAACCCATGGTAAATTCCCCTAGACATTCCTGGCAAACTTGGGTATATCCCTACATTAAAATGCCCCTGCCTGCAATCCTTATAGTTATGCCATTGGTTACCACTCTAAATACTGCCAGTTTCATTGTTCTACATACATATTAGCATTATATACATAATAAAACCCAGTAATTATGACATTATCCAATATGATTTCTAAAGTGATGCAAGTCTATGGTAGCCTGGTTAAAACTTCAGATGTTGAACAATGGGTTTATGGGTTTACATTGCCATCTACTGGGAAATCCTGCCACTACACACCAATAACTATAAAATTTTTAACAGCATTCTACAAGCACAGGACATGTACTTTTTGTATATCTGTTTTTATCTTATTATTTCTAACTGAAAACTCCTTGATAAACCAGCATCCTCACTGTATTTCAGAGTGGCCATGCTACTTGCTTTGCTGAGAGCACTGGCTTGACAGACTCATGACGTACTAGCTTTACAGCTGTCAGCAGGAGAAATCAAACTTTAAACGCCCATATCTCTTAAACCATAGCGGTTTGAGAGATATGTTTTTTGCCTTTAGATCAGCTCTTTAAGCTCTTCTAAATGCAAAAAACTTTTTTTAGACATTACTAACACTTTAACAGGTAAGAACAGGGCATTTAAAAAAAGACAGTCTTCGAGGTGGAGACTCACTCCTCCTCCTCCAGCTCAACAGCCCCCCCATTCAGATTCACATATAGTCAAGTTGCACATAGAAAGGATCAAAAGTGGGATGAAATTATGTACTCCTCTGCCCGGGGGAAGGAAAATGCAGTGCTTTTTCTCCAGATTGGAGTCCTGTGTTCTGTATGGACTAAGAGAAAAGTATTTACTGGTAAGTTCACACTGTTGCATGGGCAATTGCTTATGAATTATCTTTATTTTCTCTGTATTTATATAGCTAGAATATGCAAATATAGTGTAACAGGTTCATGGAGATATACAGTGTGTGCAAGTGCATTAAGGAGACGTTAATCAAAAATCAGTGAAATCTCATGGGGTCATGGGTTATGCTAGTTGTGGCCCAAATAAATTATCACAGCACATGGACAACCAAATCCTGTTTAGTTAGATGAAGGCTAGGCAGCCTTTTGTTGTCCAGGTGTGAGATTATGATCACCCTCACATGCCCTGTATTCCTGACGAGTAGGGGATCTGGTGTATTGTTCCATCTGTCCAAAAATATTGCAGACGGGAGATTGACTGGTTTATGGTACTATTGCTCCAAGTCACCCAATGAGATCAGGACACAAATGCCATCAACCTGGAGCAGTATTACCACTGCCAATCAGGGCCCTCAGCATGGTAGCAAATACAGATAAAACAATATATCAATGAGGACCCACTGCTAGGAAAAAGATAAGGAGAGAGGAGATGATCAGAGAGAGAGCTGCAACAAAGAGGAAGCAGGGACATAGCTGAAGTAGCACTGGAGGATCCTCAGACATCAAGATTAATTTGTCTAATGGGGGGCACGGGTCACCATGAGTGGAGGACCCCCTAAATGGATGTGGGGATGAATGCCACAGAATACATCAAAGTTTTAACCCAAGCTGGCTCTTGATCAGTGCTGGAGGGCCCAGGAGGTGTAGCAGTGCATGAGGGACAGAGAGTTCCAGAATATTCCTGTGGAAGACCATTACGGCATGAGGAACAATGAGGAACAATGAGCTAATCTTTATGTTTGGGTTTCCACATTTGTAATTTCCAGAGAAATTAACTTTAAACTTTGACAAAACTAGTTCAGAGTAGTAATACAGTTAATAACCTCCACCCCAGAAAGGACCCCCAAAGTATTTATGTGGTAAAGTTGGAGAAGAGAGGGAAGGAGAATCAGCCTCTGCCTAAGCAATGGAGGAAGATGATAGCCAAATTTCTGCCAATCAAATCATCAAAAGGCAAGAGGATTCTTAGCAAAGTATTTTTTTTTACCCTATAACATTTACTAAGCAAATGGTGGCTCCCCAGCTGTAAAACGCAGCAATATACATTGCATTGGACATCAGACATTCTGTAAAAGTTACAGAAAAACCACTGAAACACATAATACATTTTTAAAAACAACCTTGCAATAAAGATGAGATGTAGGTAAAGGAATAAGGCATCAAATAACCTAAAATGGTATAAACTGGACCTAAAAGTGTTACTAAGTGAAGTAAAGTACGGCAGCCATCTTTATGACACAGAAATGTGAGGGAAAAGAGATACATAAAGGAAAGCAGTGCAAATAATATCCTCTGAAAGTGGATGTCAGAGAATAGTGGGACATAATAGAGTAGGATCATGGCACTGAAAGAGTTAACTTACCAGTCTTCTTTCTTCAGGCTCCCATTTTTAGAAAGCAGAAACACAGAGGAGTACAACAAAGCGGAACGGACTTGTCATAAAGTCAACCTGCACAGGGAAATGGTCCAGAATTACTCCAGTGGACTGGACAATGCAACTCCAAGCAAGCTAGTAATGGGAACCCGTCTAATGGAGGATTATATAGCGCCACATCCTACAATATAAAAGGCCAGATGTATGTTTGTCCGATGCAGTCATGCACAGTAGAGACTGCCCAAACGTAATGTTTGTCTGATGAAGTCATGCACAGTAGAGACTGCACAAACGCAATGTTTGTCTGATGCAGTCATGCACAGTAGAGACTGCCCAAACATAATGTTTGTCTGATGCAGTCATGCACAGTAGAGACTGCACAAACGCAATGTTTGTTCGATGCAGTCATGCACAGTAGAGGCTGCCCGAACTCACGCACTTTGGTTTGTGTACGTGGGCTTTTACACTAGTCTAAGATAAAACAATAAAGGAACGTAGACCTAAAAACTAAGAGCAGTGACAGCTTGCTCATCTTTGCTTGAGAGGCCACTTGAATGTGGGTAGATAAGGGACTGAGCTGGAGGAAGAGGAGGGAGTCTCTACCTCAAAGACCCTGTCTTTTCTGAAGTGCCCTGCCTCCCTGGAGGAGGTGAGCTCAACCTCAGGGTTCCTATGTTCCATATTGGACATAAGAGAAATATATTTTATTATGCCAGCTGCCAATTGTCTAAAAGCAAACATTCTTCATGCATCCCTTGTGTACCAATTGTTATCTCATAATACATTCTATCTGAATCTAAGTAGTTTGCACTTTTACATACCACTGAATATCACCCTATTTTTAACCCCTTAACTGCCCCACCTGATGGGGGCACCTGTTAAGGTCCATGGCGCTATATTTTTATTTTTTTTGCAATGAAGTCTGGGATGGCAGAGCAGAGTGCAGCCTCACTGCTATCCCAGAATTCCATGACGTGCCAAGACCGTCACCGGTTTTTAAAGCAAATCCTTAAGGGGTTAAAAAAATATAAAAAAGTATCAGGTAAATATTAAATCAGATACAAACAGACAGACCTGCGCTTCTCTATATGCAGTAAATGATGTGTGCCCTGTAATGGGAATATATAATAATTTGTGTTAAATCTCAGTGAAATAAATGAGAATTTCGTTCCACAAACTGGCCAATCCATGTGTAAGCTTACCACCACACCAAGGTATCTCACTTTATGGTAAGTCCTACTCTTATATATTTGCAAACACTATCTAAATAAAATTAAAATAGTTATTTTGAAATGCGTCAGAAAGGGACCCCTTTAAATAATATTATGATATTTTTATTGTCATTTGTGGGTCCCGGTGTAGTGCAATTAAAAACAACAATGAAAAAATAAAAAATATAGATGAAGGACTTACCTGGTACAAGGCCCATGTGGGCCTGCATAAATTAAGTGATTACATAGAGAACTATGTTCCATTTATATCCTTCCTCACAAGTCATGTGAGGATTGGTTGATACCAAATGGATAGGGGGCGCATACAATGGAACAGGCCAAAAAGCCTAGTTCTTAAAGGCAAAGTGGAAAAGGAAAAGATGGTGAAATAAAGTGAATTAATAATGTGTTTTTATTTAGTGATTTAATTGGATGAGAAGCTGCTAAAGTGAGGTAAAAAGAGATATGTGTACTACAAACAGAAAAAGAAAACTCACAGCGCTAAACTCATCAAAAAATATCCAAATATTAAATATAATTTAAATGTAAATATATAAATGAAAGATATAGATAGCAGCAGAGAATGAGAGGGTTCTCCAGTCCCCCTGCCATTAGGCATAGACCCAAAGTGAAAACACATACAAACAGACAGACCTGCGCTCCTCTATATGCAGTAAATGATGTGTGCCCTGTAATGGGCATATATAATAATTTGTGATACATCTCAATGAAATCAGTACTTTTCAGGATGGGAAGATGTTAATCCAGTCCAAGAACCTATGTCCTAAAGAACCCTCCTAGGTGTATGCAGATGTACACTCTGGGCAGTTATTAGTCTGGTGGGCTGACACCTTGAAACTGGAAGCACACTGTCTGTTTTCACGTGACACTGTGTCAAGATGAAGTTGTCATATTATTCCCAAACTAGCATGAGTGCTTTAAAGTGGAACTACCATGTCACAAAATCTTCAGCTTAAGTAAGTCCCCTTCTGGCGACTAGCTGCTTAGTAGCGCTACAGAATTTTTACCTGATTTAATAGATATATGCTTTATTCCCCAGCTGTCAGTAGCACAGAGCGCGGACATCTTGCCAGAATGACGTCCACCCGCCTGCACTGTCAGTCCCAGACGGGTCTAGGAGGCGTTGCTAGGAGCCGGCCGGTTCCGGCTGGGACTGACAGCGCAGGCGCGTGGACGTCATTCTGGCAAGATGTCCGCGCTCCATGCTCCTGACAGCTGCGGAATAAAGCATATATCTATTAAATCAGATAATAGTTCTGGTGACTAGCGCTACTAAGCATCTAGTCGCCAGAAGGGGACTTACTTAAGATAAACATTTTGTGACATGGTAGTTCCGCTTTAAAGTGCAAATAAGCAGCACAGAGATACCCATGCTTGGTTATAAAGAAGGAATATATACAATATACAATATATATATTATATATAATATAATATACAACATGCTTGGTTATAAAGAAGGAACTGTTGCCACTGTTCAAAGCATCACAGTCTTACACTGGGTACAAAATGAATGTTCATGAGCAAAGAGCTCCCTTGGATCCACTAGCCAATCGCAATTTCACTCACTGGGACCTGGGTGTGACTGAAGGCAACAATAAACATGTTAGGGCCCCTAGAGACCAAGACCCACTTCCTGGGGAAAGGGGATAACCTTTATAGTGCTAGCAGTGAGTGTAACAGCCACTCTCTTTGATCTTTGGCAGTCACTCAACTAAAGTTACCTGTGCATCTAAGGGCTTCATAACAAGAAAATCTGTGCCACTGTCACTGACTGTGGGATACACCCGGGCATCAGGCAGTCATGAATGGCTGACATCCTGTTCTTCTCCCCACCTTGCCATCTACCTATTCTTTAAACCACAGACGTCTTGGAGATTTCTTATGGGAAAAAAGTTTTGTTAAATTATCTGCAGTTTTACAAATTGTAGCTTTGTTACTGCAGCAGTGTTGCCTGTGTGTACAATGACAAGGGAAAATTATCGGTCAAGTCTAGACTGATGAATCTGTCAGAGTTGTAGTGCTGCTGAAAAAAACTGCATTACAAATATAAGCAAGATTTTTGAATGAAGCATTTGTTTTCTTTTGCCGTGTAAATTTTTTCACACTTCCGCTTACAGTAAATGATGTTGAAATCACACACAAAAATCTAATGTTGGTGCAATTTGTGTGCGATTCCTACTGAAACTTATGAAGAACGTCTGTCTCTGATCTTGTACTGTTGCCGAAAAGTAAACCATGTCTAAATGAATATTACTGACAGTAGCCCATATGAAGAACACCATTCAACACAAGGAAAATGATATTGTTCCATTTGTCATTGCCACACTTGTCCACAGTTAGGACAGATTTAGGATGCTGCAGGAACTGTATGAACACATCTCCTGTATGTGAAAGATATTATGATTATTATCTGATATTTTTCTTAGGGTTGGTTAGGTTATAGTTCTTATTATATGATAAATCTAACAGCAAAAATAACACTGTATGAAATGTTTCAATCTTTTAAATGTTTAACAAAATTAATTAAAGGAAAGGAGGACTTACCGTATGAGGAACAACTAGACAAACTTAGTTTATTTACTCTTGAAAAAAGATGACGAAGAAGAGATCTTATCACAATGTACAAGTAAATGAGAGGTCAATACGAGGATCTCTCTGGTGATCTATTCATTCCAAGGCCTGATCTAGTAACCAGGGGCCACCCCTTGAGATTAGAGAAAAGGAGGTTTTGACTTCAGCCGAGGAGTTGTTTTTTTACAGTGAGGTCTGCTAAATCGTGGAATTCCTTGCCCAAGGATGTGGTTATGGTATATACAATAGAAACATTTAAGAGAAGATTAGATGCATTTCTTTCAAAAGGAAACATACAGGGGTATACTGTGTATTGGTAGGCAAAACAGGAAGTTCTGACTAAATTATTTGGCAGCAGGAAAGCTATATAATTCTCATGTCTCTGGTTTATGAGGCAATGGTTGAACTTTATGGACTGAAGTATTTTTTCAATCTAATTTACTATGTTACTAATAATGATAGAACCATACATACATGACTTACTTGTACATCTTCAAGGAACCTTGTGATTCTACAAAACCCATTTTGCGAACTACACTTCTGTTTAATAAAAACAATTATCTATTGGGATGTGCAGAGTCTGTCTACAAATACAGACAGATCGTTTGTAATACTGCGAAGTATGCAACTTTGTTATTGTAGAAACCATAAAATTCCTAACAATTAGGGGTGGGCGAAAGGTCCTGCCGTGTTCCTGCTAAAAAATCCACGAAAACCATATTGTTGTGCACTTTTTCGTGGGAAAATCCGCTTTAAAAATAGCGTTTAAAATCTTTGCATTTTTCACCCATTGGCCTAAATTTCTAAGTTTCCGCCCATTGAATTACGTGTTTTTCTCCTTTTTGCTATAAAAACGTGACATATTCCAGGAACTGAAACACAATAGAAGCAGCTACAGAGTGAAGTAGACGTACTGTGCTGTTCTGCTGTGATCTTTTAGCAAAATTGAGGCAGGAGAAGCTCATAGTGACTGCTATCACTATGAGAAAGTAATAAAAGGAGGAACTGGAAGGACCATTATGTGTCCACTGAGTCTGCGTCTGAGGAGGAAGTGATCACTACAGAAACAATGCTGGCCAATCCCCCTAAATCACCCCTAGTATTATTGGGGAAATTAATGGCAAGGGAGGAAGAAAAGGGTAATAGTGAGAGAAGGACAGGTCAGCTGCCTGGCAGCAGGCACTGCTGCCAGACGTGCTGCTACTGCTGCCAGATGTGCTATGCCTGCTGTAAGATGTTCTATGCCTGCTGTCAGATGTGCTGCCCCTGCTGCCAATACCACCAGGCAGAGACTGGAAGTTCCATGAAGAGTGAAACACTAGCTCGCCATCACCTTCTTCCTCTAGGGTAACTACATCTTCTGCCAATCCACCTCATTCATCGTTATGTCCCCCACCAAATGATAGCCACTCTGTTGATGTTAGGATGTGGCAGTTCATGTCCACCCATTGCACACTGTGTGGTGCACTGATCACAAATTGCATTGTGGTGGAGGAGAGTTGCAAGCAGGGCATCAAGCGGCATCTGAGGAGATTCCATCCCGCAGAATATGTTAAGATGGTGGCAGGGAGGGTTCATCATTATTATTAAACTGTAATCAAGTTGACATGTGTACTTAGTGGGTTCTGGACAAGGAGTATAGTGACAGCGGCATTACTTGGTTTCTGGTGTCATGGTGTTTGTATACAGTTGTGGCCCCAGATGTTATTCACCACACACACTGTGCACATTGCAGTTGCTGATGAGAGGCACAGTTCCTGCTCTCAAAATTTATATTCTAACAGCAACACACCCATGATTTTGGGAGGAGGAACAGTTGGAGTAGAATTATTGGTCAACTTCTTCTTTTCTCCACTTATACTGGGGGCTACTTATTTTGCTGCTGCTACTGCCTCAGGCACATCACTGGAGCTAGTTGTGGCAAGTGGAACCTTCATCATCCATCTCCCATGTTATTGCTATTGCTGATCCCATTCCCTTTCAGCTGCCTAATCATCCTGTTGCTTAAGGAACTCAGCAGCAGCCGCAAGAACAGCACTTGCAAATTGTGCAATTATGGACTCAGGAGGACATTTGACAATGGCCAGTGGCCACTGACCAACATGACCAGCTGGCATTAGGCCAGTAGGGCATTCTTTTTTCCTCAGGGCTTGTACTTTAAAAAAAACAAAACAAAACATAGTCCTACAAAAATATAAATAATTTTTGGGGGTTTGTTTCTAACAAGCCTAAGTCCTACAAATCAGTGTTTCCTTAGGGCTTGTTCCAAACAAGCTTAAGTCCTACAAATGAATGTTTCTTCAGAGCTTGTGCCTCTAATAAGTGTAAGTCCTACAAATCAATGTTTCCTCAGGGCTTGGGCCTCTAACAACAAATCTAACAAGTCATCCTCTACAAAATACTCTATCAAGTCAAGTATCAGTCCACCCCAGTGGCAGCTTATGTCAGGGGGTTCCCGTCTCTATCACTTTACATAACTAATTTTTTATTTTATTAAATCATTTTTTAACTGTCCCGCCAATACCAGTCAACAACCCCCCCAAAAAAACAAATTCCCTGTTCAACTGATTCTTTCTCCACACCCCACCAACACAGGCACCCTCATATCCCATTTATACTATGCCTTTGGGAAATAAAATAATATTTGTTATGTGTTGTGTGTAAATTCAATGTTTCCATTGATTTCAATGGAATGAGCTAGGCAAAAAAGTGGGAAAATGGCACGTTTCGCTGGAAATTATTCGCCAAGCGGGAAGTGCTATTATTCGCTGATTTCAGTTTGAGGAAAAAAATGTCACCCATCCTGACTAACAATATCCATAAAATTCCTAACATCAGTCTGTTAAAGCGGAACTTTAAGCATTATAATATTGCCTCCCAATACATTAGTAATATAGTGATAGGCAAAGTAATAGCTGTATTATGGTGAATAAATCTATGTTATTGAAGTAATCCACTTTCTTCGGCAGGCATCCAGGGCACTGACCTTACAAGAGAAGCTCTGTGCGCCTGTGCAGGCAGCAACTTCTGTTACCTTAAGGTAACCAGCTGACGTCACCACCAATCAGGGCAGTGCACAGGACAGACAGCGCAGACTCAGAGGTAACTTCCATCTAAGATGTCTGCGCTGTTGTCTGCTGGATGCCTGCAGAAGACGCTGGATTACTTCAATAAAGCGGATTTATTCAGCATAATATAAGCATTCCTTTGCCTATCGCTATATTACTAATGTATTGGGGGGCAATATTATAAAGCTGAAAGTTCCACTTTAACATTACAATCCACTGTATGACTGCATTTACCTCTTTAAATGCTAGAAACGCCTCATTGGAGATGACTCAAGGATACAACGGGCTAAAAAAAAAATGTTGCCTGAAGATTTTGTTATTAATATTTTTCTTACTTCTCATTTATGAAGCATATTCTTTTTTTAGTTTCCTCCTGTATTTATGAATATTGTAATCACAGTATGAAATGTATATATTTCAACATTCTTTATTGCGTCTTAATTAAATGCATTGGCAAAGGACTGAGAGGACAAATAGATTAAACAGAGAAGATAACTATGATAAAACTAACATACTCTGCCCATTTCCAATATGTCAGTGGATATAAACTTAAGAATGTATCGATGTAGTTATGCCTTTGCCCCCTGTCACAGCCAGCCCCCCTGATGGCGTGCCCTTGGTCCGTGGCTGAGTGTTGTGCGATGTGGCAGTATGCCAATATGTGCACTCTGATGGACCCCTGCATCACAAAAGGCAATTGTATGCAACAGCACTGTGTCCCCAGAGTGTTAAAAAAAAGCACTTCCAGCACCCCCCTGCCACAGCTGTTAACCCTTTCATTGCTAGAGGCATTGCATACCCCTCTGGCACTGAAAGGTTTAAGCAGTGGCATTCTGTTCCAATGCAAAGCGGCATCTTTATGTGTATCATGACCCCATATGGTGCCAGTATACACATAAAGGCTCCTCTTTGTACCGGGACAGCTATGGGACATGCTGATGTCCAAAAGGCATATGTAAGGACATGAAGAGGCCCGGGTGGCTAAGTGGAGGACAAGTCCAATCCCGCTGAAGGTGACAGAGAACAAGAAGAAGGAGGGAGCGAGGAGACCGACCCAATGAACCGGAAAGAGTCAGGCCAGGCTGGCAAGCAACCCAAGAAGGAGTCCCAGAAGTACAGAAAGAAGCCACTGGCTGACAAGGAGGAGAGTGAGCCACCCATGGCACTCAAGATGGAAAACATCAGGAGTATTGGCAAGGGGGTCGATCAGCAGGCACAACAGCCACAGGGTGAAGGGAAGACCATCGACAGAAGGCAGCGAGACAGGCGCCTCCCCATGATCGCTGCTTTAAGAAAGCAGCTAAAGAAAAGGGTGAAGCAGGTGAATTTTGTGTGGACTGATCCATCATTGAACAGGCCATTCATGGGCATGGTGATCCAGGTGTATGTGGTGGTATGGGTCGTAGATTGGGCAGAGGTGATGGCTTGATTACACAGATTTGCATCCTTGAGTATTTAAAAGTGCTAGACTTGTGCATAAAGGAGGATATCTAAGCTCTTACCAGACATTTTTAGAGGGGAATCCAGTTTCATTCTCCCAGTAGAAGATGAATGAGTATCTGCAGAGAAAAACTGCTGAATTCCCCAAAACATCATAAGGTACCAACCAGCAGAAGATACAAATAAATGTTCAGAGTAAAACTAGACCTACAGACACCTATTATTTCTACCAAAACCACCTTAACCCCTTGGGCGCTTGAGATGTCTTCAAGATATTACTTTTCAATGTGTTGGTGATGTCTGTAGATTTCAAGGGGTGGATGATTAGGGACAGCTGTCAGTAAATATCAACTGTATCACCATGAACATGTATCAGTTGCTTTGAGTCAGCTGAATGCCAGAGAAGCCCAGATGATTGCACTGCACATCCATTTGATACTCAAAGAATTATAACTTGAACTGACTTTTAAAATTCAAAAGCCTATAGGATGAAGGGCTTTATCCTTGATTGTTCTTTAAATTGTTTTTCAGAAGATTGTGATCAAACAAACTCCAACAAAGCTATAATTGGCATAGTCTTGAAAGCAGGAGCTAATGGTATACATTTCTAGCAATTAAATGAAATAATACAATTCTATGCTAAAATAGGCAATGGAACATATATTTGCGTGCTGTGTCTGCCAAACATATATGTATTAAACTGTTTACATTGAAAATGATCCACTTCACTCAGTTTGTTGTAATGGCAGAGGGAGAATGTGTGAGCATTTTTTTTGCACATGCCATTCCTATGTGCCTTCTTTAACTATGTACTAACAAGGTTCAGGGGAAATCACTATTAAAATTGTCATTTTATCTGCTATGGGGTGGCATTTGGGGTAGTTGATGGTGAGTATTTACTGGTATGCACAAAAACATTCATACATATGGAAAAGGTGTAGGCTCGCAACACACAAATTGTCATATCTGGCATTAAAGGGATAATAATGTTTCATAATAAAAGCAGCTCTAATTAATCATCATAGTATTTGGACTTTGGAGAGTGTTATTTCAATTCTGTCAGAGTTGTAGTTCAAGAGTAATTCAATGACAAAGTATTCCCCTCCCACCCCTTTTACTGATGTACCACTGCTCAGCCAGATCAGAAGGGAGGTGCCCAGGTAGATTGCAGAGAGGGACAATCTTCAATTAAGATAAGGGAAAAACCTGAAAAACTTATCAAGGGCTTTCATTGTTCTCATAGGAGGAAGATTGTCCCCTGCTGTTATCTGTCTGGTCTATGGACTGGATTCCACATCTGAGAAGAGATGGCTTACACTAGATAAAAGGGGCGGGAAGGGAAGCTTTGCTTGTGAATATCTCTCAAACCATAAAGGTTTGAGAGATAAGACTTTTATCATTCTTCATGTTTTTAATGCCTACAAAATAAAATAAAGATAAAACGAAGTATTACTATCCCTTTAAGTGTTCCTTTCTGATATTCACTATCCATATGTGACATTTTCTGTCCCTTAACTAGTGCCACCCTTCACCAAGTAATAAGAATCCTTAATATATTTTTGGGCTAGCATCTATTAATCCGTGTCAGAGGTTAATGTATACGTAGGAGTTTTTAAAAATAAACTTTAAAACTTAAATATTTTGTGACGTTATACACACTTAAATACCTTTTCTTCCATGTAATAATTCTCTATTTGGTTTCTGAGACTTACTCTTACACATGCTCTGCTGGGCTTCCCATTTTCCAGGGCTTCCATCACAATAGCATTCTTGATGTGAAATGATTATTCAGCACTGTCTTTAAAGGGATAGTAATACTTCGTTTTACTTTATTTTATTTTGTAGGCACTAAAAAAACATGAAGAATGATATAAGTCTTATCTCTCAAACTTTTATGGTTTGAGAGATAGTCACAAGCAAAGTTTCCCCTCCCGCCCCTTTTACCTAGTGTAAGCCATCTCTTCTCGGATGTGGAATGCAGTCCATAGACCAGACAGATAACAGCAGAGGACAATCTTCTTCCTATGAGAACAATGAAAACCCTGCCCCCCTTGACAAGTTTTTCAGCTTTTTCCCTTATCTTAATTGAAGATTGTCCCTCTCTGCAGTCTACCTGGGCACCTCCCTTCCGATCTGGTTGAACAGGGGGGGGATACTTTGTTTATGAATATCTCTTAAACCATAAAGGTTTGAGAGATAAGACTTATATCATTCTTCATGTTTTTTTAATGCCTACAAAATAAAATAAAGTTAAAACGAAGTATTACTATCCCTTTAAATGTACTAAATAAGATAAAAACCTTTCTGAATAGAACAGTGTTTGCGCTAACCTCAATACAGAAACAGAATTAGCTCTTCACAAACAATTAAAAAAAGGTATGTCTTAAAATGTAAGTTTAGGATTAGATTTTAGGGATCCAAAATAAAATAACCACATTTTACAGATATTAACTCTAAGTAAATGATATTCAAATATATAACCCCATTTCGTTTTATGTGTTGTTGTCCTGTTAAAACTAATACTTTGATTAGAGCCCTTAGCATCGAATTTAACATGTGATGAAAAATATGTGATTAGCATAGAGTCATGAATACAGATTTGCATAATCCCTTGTCAGGTTGTCAATATGTATAGTCTTTTAACAGTCTTTGAATATTGCGGAGTTAATTGACAGATTGAGGTCAACTATATTCTGGGATTAGAAAACAATGATAATTTTAAATTTTACTCAAATAGAGAATCCTCTTAAAAAAGACAAAGATCAAATAAAATACTGAATTTTTTACAACTTTAAAATCGTAATAAAATGCTTACTTGAATGGATGTCCATGGGGCTTAATTTCTACAGGAAGTGGTTAACGGAATCTAATTCCATCTGAGCCACATGGAACAGGGTTTGAATAACAGGAGATAATCACAGAGAAGGGTCATCATAGATAAATGTAAGTGTATGTATATGAGGAGTAAAATAAGTAAATTCCCATTTCAGTACTATTAATTGAAGCATACTATGGGAAGCCTTGATGGAGAGCAGTGGTTTAATAATAGAGGTTATAATGAATTACACTTTGTTGAGGGTACAGCTACCCTAGGGGCACCAATGCAAAATACTAGCACCAGACCCCACCACCTAAACATGCATACCAGGGCAATTGATAGTTATAAGGTCAAACAGCAGTTTCTTGAGATGCAGGGTTCAAGCAGTTACTGAGTAGATGCAACATAACTCTTGCTGAAAGTCAATCTTTACTAGTCCAGCTATTAAGCTCTTCATAGAGACTCTAAGTTGATGCTAGAATCTTGTCCTCACATCTCCAAACAGTGCACTTTTTCAGGCCATCCTCAATAAAGCACAGGTGGTTCTATCATTATCACAGAAGGGTATGTCACAATGATTGAACCACTGATTTATCCACCTGTGAGGAGATACTAAAAATCTGAACTGTTGAGAAAGGGGAGTAGAAGGAGGAGCTTGAGGACAGGTTTGGAAACCACTGTTCTAAACCTTCATGGAAGCTGCTTTTTCTACTCTTTCATGTTTGGCTCTTCTCTCAATCCCTTATTGCCATCATCCTCTGAGGAAAGGTCTAACAAGTAATAACAATGGATGTGTGATCTGGCTACTTTGTGTGTCTTTAAGATAATGTACATTGAAATAGATAGCTGTAATTTATAAAGACAAGGGGATATGTCATTTGACAAGCTTGGATGTCTGTAGAGTAGTGTATGCTGAAATGGGTCCTTCGGAGAACCTTAACAAACAACACACTTTCAATCTCATGATCTCACACAAAGACCAAGTACCCACATACATAGTAACACACACACACACACACACACAGCACCCCCAAACTCAGGACCCCCACAGACTTCACATACATGATGGTTACACACCTTCACCCATATGTCCATATATAAAGGCAGTCTCTGTTCTAAATTCCCTCACACAGGTACTAAGGGGGGGCTCTGCTCACTCTTCCTTCCTCCACCGCAAACAGCAGTGGAGAACTAATAAGGGGAAATATTTTTAATCATCATACTTTCTCCCACAGAATAATTTTCAATTTGAAATCACATGAAAATGAACTTTTGGTATCAATATTTGGTACACTATTCACCCGCACATCTGTGCATCGTTTATGGCAAAGTATCAATATCTCTCTTTATTGTATAGGTATGTGAAGAGAAAGCAGAACAGAAGAAGAAAGAAGATGGACAGAAAAAAGAAAGAAGAGAAGAAAGAAGATGGACAGTAGCTGCCCAGGCTGCTGAAGACCCAGCTGGACATCAGAATTACTGGTATTTGTTTATTGTCAGGCTGTTTTGTAACCTAGTCAGATTAACCCTGTGAGTGCCAGTGAGGTAATTATACTCCACTGACACTCATAGGGTTAATTCTACTAACAATGAACACATTTTGGAGTGCTTTGGATGTATTGATATGGGGCTTACGGTGCAAAAACTGGGTGAAGATATTCCCATGTTAAAATGGGTCACTTAACTCATCTTACTGCCTAATACAGTCAACTAAATTGAAAATTACACAGTTTCTACTATGCTTCTATGGGCTCAAAGGGCTGCTAACTTACAAGGAATCCCTTCCTTGGAATGGTCTAAAACATGTGCCTGAACACCAGGCACACGTTGTAGAAGATTCCAGTAAAGGGATTCCTTGTAAGTAACAAGATCTCGGCACTTCTCAAGCGCCTCCGTGTCGACCGACATGAATCTCCTGCTGACAGCTTTACAGCTGTCAATAGGAAACAGTGAAATTTAAACGCCTGTATCTCTTAAACCATAGCGGTTTGAGAGATACGGTTTTTTGCATTTAGCTCAGCTTTTTACGCTCTTCTAAATGCAAAAAACTTTTTTTGGACATTACTAACACTTTAAATATCCACTATGTACTGCAGAAATGGCTGAATGGCTTGTCCAGAGAGCCGAAATAGCACTGTATATGAGTCGTCCGGTTCTGGGACCAGAATCCAAGTTTGTCAGCTAGAAAGCTGACATGGCTAAAAGGGGCAGGAGGGGGGAACTTTACAAGGATATTACAATAAAACTATAAAAGTTATAGCAACAGGACTTTGATCCTTTGCTTTATTTATTTAATAAGTACAATATGAAGCCTTGTATAAACAAAATATTACTATCCCTTTTAACTAGATAAAATGCTGTATATTTACTTCATAATATTATGCACCGATCGAATTGTTTTTCTGTCAAGCAAATAATGGCAATTGCTCATTCATCTCTACAAGTCTGTGCTCTCTTATTTTACTTGACATACTTCTTACATTGACTTGCAAACACTTAATGTTTTTGTCTCTTTGCATTGGTGTATTCATATCTGCATGATCTTTGCTTATACATTTATTTGGCAATGACCCCTTCCTTAGTTTATTGCAAACCCCTTTTCTGGTTTAAAATCTCCTTCAACATTATAACCATAATCTCCCCTACCAATTCCATTTATTTCTATTTATCTGACATCGGTACTGCTCGCTACCATAAATATTGTCCCTTACAGATCTAAAATACCCAGTCAATGTTCCTATAAAGTCCAGCAGTAAATATATATGTCCTGCACTAGGTTGTACTACTTTCTAATGCTGTCTAACTTGTTTGTTCATTGAGCAGCTACAGCTGGGATGGCTGAAGCCCCTCTCCAAGGCAGATTGAAGTTAGAGTTGGCAGCCTCTCAGGACCAGATGCCAAGTATTTGACAGCTGAATGTGGTCCAAACTCACTCTTTAAATTCACTAGTTTTAATTAATTTATTTACAGCTTGCAGACCATCAATGCTGATTTGATTCCACCACCTCAATTTCTGAACCTTTCCCCCATTTATACATATTTTAAAATACTGTTAAAAGATTATATAAGGGTTATATAAGAAAATCATGGCAGAAAACTTGAAAGAAAATATTTGCATAGCTACCCACAGTCTGTATAAGTCAAATGTGTGTTTATTTGGGAGATGACAAACAAGAGGTAGGTATAGCCCATAACTAACCTTCCTGATAAAATGTATAATAAATAATCAGAATGAAGACTACATACCTTATATTTTTCAGAAATAAGCACAGTATAAAATTAGAAACTTCAGGGCAAAAAGTTTTACAATATTCCTTTTATAATAATTCATTTTATAATGATCAAAATCATTATCATTTAAAATTGGTTCAAGTTTAATAGACATTGAAAGTGTGTCTGTATTCTGTATCACCCTTGTTATCACCAATGTTTGGTGTTTAAAAAGGAATAACACATTTTCATTTAAATTCCTTTATTATGGTTGTTATTCAATTCAGTAATAAACGGGGAGTTGCAACCTTATTTCATAAACATCTTAACTATCAAATACTAATCTCATATGTAGACATAGAGGTATGTTATATTATTCTGAATTGCATAATAGAGGGGAAGAGTTTCATAGTTACATACTAGTTTATGTTGACAAAAGACTTGCGTCCATCAAGTTCAACCCTTTTCCTATTGTTGTTTACCACTGTTGATCCAAAAGAAGGCAGAAAACCCTTTATTCAGCAATTTCAAATTCTGGTTTCTTGACTCCAAATGGCAATCAAATTTCTTCTTGGATCAACAAACTAACTAAATATTAATCCCAATACTAAAATGCCTAGCCCTCTATGTTCTGTCCTTTTAAATAAGTATCCAGGCCCTTTTTACAGCCATCTAATGTATTTTATAGCACCACCTCTTCAGATAGTGAATTCCATAACTTTATTGTCCTTACCATAAAGAATCCCTTCCACTGTTGTAGATGAAATCTCCTTTCCTCAAGTCTTGGCAGGTGACCCCTTGTCCTTTGTACCATTCTGTTCATTAACAGGTCTTTGGAGAGCCATATGTATGGGCCCTGAACATATTTATAAAATGTTATCATATTCCCTCTAAGATGCAGTTTCTCTAGTGTGTACATATTTAACTTTTCTAGCCTTTCTTCATAACTAAAACTTCCCATTCCCCTTAGTTTTGTATCCCTCCTCTGCACTTGCTACAGTTCCATAATGTTCTTTTTCAGAAAAGGTGCCCAGAATTGAACTGCATATTCAAGGTGGGTTCTTACTATGGACCTGTAAAGAGGCAGAATAATATCTTCCTCCTGTGAGTCAATACTCCTTTTAATACATGCCAATATCTTTTGGACTTTTACAGACACCAGCTGGCACTGTGCACTACTGCTAAGTCTATTGTCTACCATTACTCCCAAATCCTTTTCATTAGTAGATTTCCCCAAAGAACCACCATTTAAGTTACTTTAGTCAACCTATCCTTTCTTTCTTTATCTCCATGTATCAAAAATGCTACAAGAAAACCATTCAGAGATCCTCATGGGGGAGACTTCCACGTGGCATTTTATTCAGCCATGGACCACAACAGAAACTCCCACAGACTCCTAAACGGGAATGACAATTCAATTAATTTTCTACTCAAACATCTAAGCCTAGTAGATATTTGGAGTGCACTTCACCCTACAGACAAAGACTACACCTTTTTCTCACATCCATACCGCCAGACAATATCTTGTCCACATCTCCAACATAGGAGAGATACATTAGGATAGAAACGGTGTAACACGGTGTAACACAAAAAACTTGTGATTAGTTTCCACTACCTTGATTTTATGTGACAATTGAAAGGCTCCTCTAATGGATGAAGTCCACTCCGCCCCTATTTGAGATGCCAGTTCTTGCTCCTAGAGTTGCGTCTGGGTAGAAAAAGTGTCCGGACCCTCCCCACATTGTTTAAATATTGTAGAGATAAGACAGGTAGTAATCCCTACAGAATGTTTACTGAGCACGCATAAACATTAAAAGGGGGTAAAGTCCCTTAAGAGGTTCTGCTATAGGGATGGGGAGATATAAAGCTATGCAGATGCCTATACCGTGTGATACGTGGACTGGAGGTGGGAGAAAGGTAGTGCCGAACCCTTTTCAACAAGGTCAGCCACCAATAGTTTCTCATCAATTTTCCAAGTCAAAAAAAGCAGAGCTGGATGAACCCGAAGAAAATAAATAGGAGGGGATGGAGAGATTGAGAGGCTGGAAAGCAAGGCATCCCAAATCTTGAGGATGGGCAGTAGGAAGGGGCACATACGAAGATTAGAAGGGTGAGTAGCCATAGAAAGATGTAGTCATACCCATTTTTTGGAAGTCATTGAGCAAAACAGTGAGAGATAGATGATAAATGAATCGCCTTATAGTAACACCTGATGTTCTAGCCAAGGCTGAAATTTTAGCCTTGCTGGTTTAACACTCCAAATAAAAGTATTAAAAGTTTTTGCCAGGCTCTAAGATATGAATGAGGCAAAGCAATTGGAACTGTCTGAAAGAGGTATAAAATCTTAGGAAGAATAGACATTTTAAGGAGATTAATACATCCAGACCATGAAAGATTGAAGAACGGACTCTATGAAGGTCTATGATCAAAAGAGTAGGGTGGTTTTGTTGAAAGAGGGATGAGGAAGAGGAGGTCAAATGAATGCCCAAATAAAAGTTGAAAAAATTAGATAATTTAAGGGGTGCTAAAGAAATGAGAGGAATAGTCACAACATGGGGGATGCTTATATTCAGGACCTCTGACTTTGAAATATGGGGGATAAGGGACACCCAGGTACCATTGTGTATGGAATATGGCAAAGAAAGAGTCCCATTGACCTGAATGCTTGCAGAGGGATTAGTATATAGCATTATAGCATAAGAAAGGAATCTATCTCCAAAGCCTGATGTTAGAGTGACATCATGCACATCCAATTCCACCCTCTTTCTTCTTCAGATGTAAAAATGTGTGTAACTCTGAAGCAGTGGGTTCACCCAATAGGACCTCACTAGAGTCTTTGGACAAGATTTCAGAAATGTCTTGCGTTGTAAAGTTAAATAATTTTTTGAGCCCTTCCATAGTAGCTGGCCCAGCTGTCACTGTTTCTGTCATTGTAGATTTGAATGTTAATTAATCGATGGACTGGGACATCTCGCTCGTCGTGCTTGCAGTGTATATGAAAATGTGAATTGTATCTGAGAAATGCCGCACACACTTTCCCTTTTGTCCTTAGATGCTTCTGACGAAATGTTCATAAGAATCAACAAGTCGATAGCAGAGCACGCTCCGTATAAAATGTAACTTTTAATGCGTATAAAAATTATAAATCCACATTGTCCAATGCATCAGTCTAATCACAGAATTTTATATTTAAAAATATATTTATGCTTTTAAAGTAGCATCATACATTTAGACAAAATGAAATAATATTTATACACATATATATTATTTTACTCAGTATTTCAGCACCCCTATCCTGTTTCATGAAAACGGATTTAAAATGTCTGGGGAATTTTACATATCTTTGATTCAATCAAACTTGGGTAGAATTACTGTATATCATTAAATCATGAAGAATAAAATAAATTGCCATGCT
Source organism: Rhinophrynus dorsalis (assembly GCA_037306005.1). Classification (NCBI taxonomy): domain Eukaryota; kingdom Metazoa; phylum Chordata; class Amphibia; order Anura; family Rhinophrynidae; genus Rhinophrynus; species Rhinophrynus dorsalis. The sequence goes on from CM074728.1 coordinate 18,765,898, forward strand.
ATTTAAAAACATAATTCCCACAGGCCAGGAAGAACAGCACTTTGCCCACAGGCCAGGAAGAACAGCACATTGCCCACAGGCCAGGTCCAGTACTAATATTTCTGTCCAGCTGGCAAAACTAAGAAAACAACCAACTTAATAAGACAGTTGATCGTTACTGATCATTATTAAACTGGTTTAACTCTCTGAAGACTATTGTTATTATAGTATATTTATTATTAAGTCCTCTGAGTGCTGATGTTTCAGCTCAATTTTACCAAGCATATCAGGTCCGATAGCAAGATGTAATAACCAACCACATGCATGGCCTGCATGCATGCACACTTAGCATTGTACATGTTCCCTGAAAAATATATTACATGAGACTGGTTGGTTATATATAGGTTGGTTTTATATAAATATATATATATATATATATATATATATGTATCCAACAAGAGTATAACGGAGAGCTCTACAATTAACTGAGTACCAATAACATTTATTAGAGAAAATTCACATACATATAAAAACTCTATTTAAATAAAGAGAAGAAAAGAGTCATAAGCACTAATATGGAAAAATGTTATAGTTCCAGAGCTCAAATGTACACAATGAGATTAAAAAGTTCCAATATCTGTGATTGTAGTATGGATATATTTCCAGGATCTAATTAACCCCTTAGGCTATGTATCTGTCCCTAACTATTAAGCAGGCAAGTCCTTTTTACAGCTACTATGAATTGTCTCCTCTCCTATACCTTCCAACATTTCAAATTGCCAAAGAGGGACACTTGTGTTTTACAGGGTGTTGCTGGGGGCATGGCCAGTGGGTGGGGCATTACCGATAATTTTGAGGCTATTTCATGACCTATTGATACCTCGTTGTGTAACTTAATAAATGACTTATAACAAGACCAAAGTATTTTATTTACACAGACTCATTTATAAACACATATACTGACATTACACAAACATGAATGTGAGTTTTATTGCTGTAGAGCAATGTGATACACTTGTATACACACCACACAGTGTGATTTCTTAAAAAGAGGGACATCAGGGTGGGAAAGAGGGACAGAGGGATTTGGGTCTAAAAGAAGGACTGTCCCTCCTAAAGAGGGACACTTGGGAGGTATGCTCTCCCAACCTTTAATTATTTGTCCCCTGCACCAAACAGCGAATATTCTTTTATAACTTGGGTATATTATGATGTTTATTTCCGCTTAGTTTATAGAGGGTAAATTGACCTCAAGTTGTATCAATTTTATGTGGTAACCTCCTTTACTCTGTTACCTTTGTCTGTTTGTATAGCGGGCAGTGGGATCATGCCGTCTCTCTCCTGACTTCCCGTCTCCGCTGTTACTTTCGATCCTTTTTGACTCACCAGACTGGATAAAAATTTAAAATGTATGTAGTGCCAATGAAATAAGGGTATCCAACGCATTTCGTACCATTTATCGGTACGTCATCAGTAATATTAGCGCTTATGGACTCTTTTCTTCTCTTTATTTAAATATGTGAATTTTCTCTAATAAATGTTAATGGTACTCAGTCAATTGTAGCGCTCTCCATTATGCTCTAGTTGGATTTCTATTAATTTTTTTTATGCAATTTTTTTAACTATCTCCCCTCCCATACCATCACCTGTATTTTTCTTCTCTTTCTCTCCCCCCCCCCACACTCCGCCTTGCACAGGGTATTTACAACCCTCTACAAGAAGAGTGTGGATTTTCTCTTGGTCCCTGTCTTATCAGCAGTTCCGCTGTGTTAACCCCAGCAAACAACACAGCTTTGAATTCAATGTATTAACTGCATTAACTGTGAATTCTGTGTCCTTTTGCTCAGAAATGCTTTAGACTTGAGAAAGGGAGTTTATCCCGAAAGCTTGTCAATCCATAATTCTGTTAGTCCAATAAAAAAGGTATTACAAGATATTAATTTTGTTTGTCATTTTACACACACACACACACACACACACACACACACATATATACATATATATATATATATATATACAGTAAAGTGCAGAAGGTTTTAGGCAAGTGTGAAAAATGCATTAAATTAAGAATGCTTTAAACAAAAATAGACATGTTAATATATATTTTTTTATCAATTAACAAAATGCATAGTGAGTAAAGAGAATAAAAATCTAAATCAAATCAATATTTGGTGTGACCACCCTTTGCCTTCAAAACAGCATCAGTTCTTTTAGGTACACTTGCACAAAATCAATGATTTTGTAGGCATGTAGTCAAGTGTATGATTAAACAGTTATACCAAAGAGATGCTAATGATCATCAATGTAATTTGTAGGTTGAAGCACAATCATCTAATGAAACAGAAATAGCTGTGTAGGAGTAATAAAATTGTGTGAGGAACAGGTAGTTATACTGCCTCAGCATGGTCTCTCCCAGGCAGACATTTAAAGGCAGACAGGGGCTTCCAGATATGCTGTCCAAGCTCATTTGTAGATGCACAAAGAAACGGGTAAAGTTCAGGACCATAGGTGCAGTGGTCGGCCAAGGAAACTTAGTGCAGCAGATGAAAGACGCATCATGCTTACTTCTCTTCACAATTGGAAGATGTCCAGCAGTGCCATCAGCTCAGAATTGACAGGAAACAATGGGACCCTGCTACACCCATCTACTGTCTGGAGAAGTCTGGTCAGAAGTGGTCCTCGTGGAAAACTTGCGGTCAAAAAGCCATACCTCCAACGTGGAAACAAGGCCAAGTGACCCAACTATGCACAAAAACACAGGAACTGGGGTGCAGAAAAATGGCATCAGGTGCTCTGGACTGATGAGTCAGAATTTTAAATATCTTGCTGTAGCCGAAAGCATTTTGTTCTCTGAAGGGCTGGAGAGCGATACAAGAATGAGTGTCTGCAGGCAACAGTGAAGCATGGTGGAGGTTCCTTGCACGTTTGGGGCTACATTTCTGCAAATGGAGTTAGGGATTTAGTCAGAATTAATTGTATCCTCAATGCTGAGAATTTCAGGCAGATAATTATCCATCATGCAATACCATCAGGGAGTCATCTGATTGGCCCCAAATTTATTCTGCAGCATGACAATAACCCCAAACACACAGCCAAAGTCATTAAGAACTATCGTCAGAGTAAAGAAGAACAAGAAGTCCTGGAAGTGATGGTATGGCCCCACAGAGTCCTGATCTCAACATCATAGATTGCATGAATAGAGAGAAGCAACTGAGGCTGCCTAAATCCACAAAAGAACTGTGGTTAGTTCTCCAAGATTAGAGCAACGTACCTGTAAAGTTCCTTAAAAAACTGTGTGCAAGTGTACCTAGACAAATTGGTACTGTTTTGAAGGCAAAGGGTGGTCACAGCAAATATTGCTTTGATTTAGATTTTTTTTCTTTTCACTCACTATGCATTTTGCTAATTCATGAAAATAAACTATCTTCATGTCTATTTTTGAAAGCATTCTTACTTTACAGCATTTTTACACCTGCCTAAATCTTTTGCACAGTACTGTATGTAACTGTACTCAGCCTGGAGGGATCCCTGTTGCAGAGAGAGATAGCACACATCCCACTTCCTACAATGGATTTATTGAAGAATCATACTGCTGCTAGATAGTTCTAGCTATGGACCTTCATCAGGGCAAATGGGCAAAAAAACAAAGCTTAAATACCTTTAAATTCATATTGGACAGCCAATCTCACCGTGGAGTACCTGTGTTACCCGGGCGCCAAAATCTCAACGTTAACCGGGGCTCCACATTGCATTGACGTTGGCCGTGCCCATTGCTAAGCAACGGGTACCCGAGTGACAGAACTAAGCTCCAGACCGCATCAGGACACAGCCGGCTGAAGGCAGACATTGCAGGCTGTGCTCCTAGATAAAACATAATGTGTTACTGATCCAGTACATTACAATTTCAGAGACTGGCTGTCCATTATGAAGGCACAGTTTTTTAAGCTTTGGTTTTTCACCCTTTTACCCATTTGCCCTGATGAAGCTCCATAGCACAGACAGGAAACGTTTGGCTAGAACTATCTATCTATGATTCTTCAATAAATCTGTTGTAGGAATTGCGATGTGTGCTGTCTCTCTCTGCAACAGGGATCCCGCAGGCTGAGTACATTTACATATTCTCTATATGGGATGTGCACCATCTTATTTGTAATAATTTACCATTTGATTTTGCTCTAGTGTGTGTGCTACTGTCAATTGCTTTATTTCATATATATAAATATATATCCACAAATATATTAATAAAATAAGAAACCTGGCACGTGACCAAAATTCTCAGTCCATGCCAGCCTCACCCTGGGGTGGCGGTAAGGAGCTGATATTTTAAGAGCACTGGCATGTTGTTTTTGTAGTCATTTGCATATGGAGGCAGAGGGCATTTGCGCGCTCCAACTGCTCTTATGTGATAATGTCTGTCTCTCTCTATTTACCTTCTCCAATACCGAGCAGCTTTACATCTTTGTACTTCAGACAACTCTATGTACCACACGCCTCCTGCATCCTTCACCTCCCACTGACTACATTATAATATGAATAAATGCGTAGCCATGCTTAGGCTGTTCTTTGCACTTCCATCAGTGACTCACAATTGCCCACATTACGTTCACACAATTTCCCTTAATCCTCATTAACATTATGCTCTACTACACACATACATTTGCTGCATCACTTACTTTAATAACTGATACATTGTTTCACACCCTCGACTCCCTTCTGCCACTCTCCTCATCCCTATGCCTCCGTATACAAATGACTACAAAAACAACATGTCATTGCTCTCAATATTGACCATTCCTCCTTGTTCATAATGTTTCCTATAGCATTACCATCATTCCAATACCCACCATACTCCTTTCCTCCACAGGTTTACAACTACATCATCATGATCAACATGCTTTCTTGCTGCATAAGACTCTGCCCACAATTACACAATACTCCACTTTCTAGTTACACATTCTCATTCATGTTTACATTCAACGGCCTTCGACTACACCTACATTCCTTGTTAGAGCACAGGTGAGTTAATCAATGTGAATGAGCCTCTGGTCACCACACCTGTGCTCTAGCAGAGAAATCCCTAAGTCCTGGCCTGTTAGTGGGTCCCGAGGGCAGGAGTTGAGAAACACTAACCTACATCCTCCAAGCACTTTGGATAAGTCAACAATTTAAACATGTACAAGTCACCGAAAACCATACAAGAATCCCATCATAACATTTCCCCCATGCACATCTTTATATTCACTCACTCACTCATTTACAACAACTTTGCTCTTTGAACCATCACTCACTTGCCACCAACTCTCAAAAATATATCTCCGATTTGCCTTCTTTGACAGCCTTCATTATGCTTTATTTCATTACTGACAAACACATTACATGCTGACATAAACATACATACACACTGCAAATAACAAAATTACAACAAATAAAAAAATTTACACTACATAAAAATAGGATTTTCACAATAAATGTTCCACCCAAGTATACTCATTACTTACTTCCAACAACGCCACCTAAGAAACAATACATTTAACAAACCCTTCCAATTACTTTATAGCCACTTAATATCACACCCTTTGCAACACATAAATGTGTATAATTCAGTTAATTAGTAGGAATGCACAGGCTTAGATCCATACCACATATACACACCCATACACAACCCCACATGCATATACCTTCACAAGTATATGTCTATATACATACTATATACATACTCATATACATTTATTCACATCCATATGCGCACACACACACATATACAAACACATCCCCACATATATACAACCATAAGTCCATCCCCACAAAATGCCCAGGCAACACAGGGCATTTTCCTGCTAGTGTACAATAAAGAGACTGAACCACAGAGCATGCAATCAATAGAGAAACTGAAAAATCTGAGCTTACAATCTGCAAGAGAACTGGCCCACAGAGCGCCCAAAAGACTAATGATCAAATAAGGAGGAAATAGGGGTTTTGGAGTAAGAGATAGCTGAGGAGAAGACAACAAGAGATATAAAGCAAAATGAGAGAAGTTATAAATGCTCTGGCGCAGATAGCTTGAAAAAGAGACCAATGGAAGGAAGTGAGGGAGGAAGGAAGACTGGTAGGGAAAGTGATATGCAAAGATTGGGATTAGGAAAAGGAGCATGGGATTGAGAGATGGAGGGAGAGAAGCAGAGATGGCGATGACAGATGTAATAAAGGTAAACCAGTGGTTCTCAACTTTTGTCCTCAGGACCCACTAACAGGCCAGGATTTTATGATTTCCTTGTTAGAGCACAGGTGAGTTAATCAATGTGAATGAGCCTCTGATCACATGATTTCCTTGTTAGAGCACAGATGAGTTAATCAATGTGAATGAGCCTCTGATCACATGATTTCCTTGTTAGAGCACAGGTGAGTTAATCAATGTGAATGAGCCTCTGATCACAGGATTTCCTTGTTAGAGCACAGGTGAGTTAATCAATGTGAATGAGCCTCTGATCACATGATTTCCTTGTTAGAGCACAGGTGAGTTAATCAATGTGAATGAGCCTCTGATCACATGATTTCCTTGTTAGAGCAGGTGAGTTAATCAATGTGAATGAGCCTCTGATCACCACACCTGTGCTCTAGCAGAGAAATCCTGGCCTGTTGAGGGAATACTGAAGTTGTCCCCTTAAAGTCATTACTGTCATTGGGGAAACTTTAAACCAGGAGTTCAAGTATAAACACTGCCCTTGTTGGTTCAATCATTGATCAGACTCTTCTGAATTCAGCTGCAATGGAAGCGGATGAATACAGACATCAACAAATGTCAGTATGGTAGAACATAGTTCTGGCTATCTACTGGTTGAGATCTGTTTGTCTTCAGTCTCAAAATCTGAGAAGGACAGCCTCAACATCTGACCTCTGATTGCATAACCTTGTAACAAATTAGTTGCCTTTGAATTGGAAATTTACATTTAGCTATTTGTCTTTTCCAAGGAACACAAATGTAGGAGAGTTTCCCGAAGGATTTGTATTTATGTTGCTGGGTGCCTTCCTGGTTTATTGAGGTAGAAGGTCCTGTTAGTATTTTATTTTCAGCCTTCATGTAATCCCAAAGATGGGTGGCAAAAGGATCCTGTCAAATAAGTTTTGACTAGTAATATTCTTTTGTAAGAATATTATCGTATGGTTTGAAACAGTCCTTTTGTAAAATATTGCCACTACAGAGCAGTTCCACAGGATGGTAAACAGAGGTTTGTAAAATATCTTCCCTGTTGGGATATATCCACAATAAGACACATACATTTGAATGGTGGATTTGACAATACATATAGGCAGGTTGGTGTTCATTTGTCTGGTGCAGGCATCAATATATTTCATTCTGGCCTATGGTATGGCTTAGGCCACTGTGCTGTGCTGTGGACGTGACAGTTAGATTCAGACATGCTATGTTTTGCCTGTGGGGCTAGGGAATCATTTTGTAAAGGTGACTGCATGCTAAGGACATGATTTCTAGGCCTATAGCTCATCTTTTATGGTCATATAAGGAGTGAATAATATGTCCAGGTTGAGTAGGATTTGCCCTCTAATTCTGTCTGATGAGAGTTATGGAGATCAACTGGATTTGACTTGCAGTTATGTGGGTATTAGGCACATTGTCCAAGTTTGTGATCTTTGACGTTACACTTGTAATAACCCTTCCATACACCCATGTCCCTATATCAAGTGATGTTTAAAAAAAGGAATGTGGGCAACTACCTTTCCCTGTGTTTATTTTTAATATGGTATGTTCATGTTTACAGAGACGTTTTCCTTGAATGTTATGTCAAGGTGATGTAAAACATCTAATCTGTGTGCTGTGTAATGCTACACAATGAAATCTAAAATGCCATTTATTATTTGGGACACAATAAAACGCTTAAAACAAATATATTAACACATTCACATATCGGAGTGACAATATCAGAGCACTTGTTCATCAGAGTACGTGTGGAAAATTGAAACATTTTAAAACACAGAAGTTGTATTCCTGTGTAATCTATCATTAATTAAGCACTATAACTTTCTCCCTGCAAATAAAGAAATATGCAGTATTGGATACACTTTGTAGACTGTTCCATTGAAGTACTTATTTTTAGATGGCGGTATTTCGGCTCTGCTGAAGAGCTGCTGGCCGTCCCGAGACTAGGATCTCATGATGTCAGCTGTACAGCTGACGTCTGTGAAAGCAGAGGGAGGGGGTAAGTTTAGCATCGTATATCTCTCAAACTATAAAGGTTTGAGAGATGGGACTTGGATCAGTTAGATTATTTTTGTAATATCTACAATATTACATTTTATTTAAACGATTCATTTTTGACTTTACATATTCTACAAGTACAAAATATATTAAGTCAAAAGGCCAATGCTTTTAATAATTAACCTTTCACCTTCACCTATTTTTTTCACACTTTTATGTCCTGACAGTGAAGTCTCTAAATTTGCTTCCAGACAGCTTTCTGCCTGGGTTTGCGAAAGCATAGAGAGTACAACAATGTTAAAAAAATACAACGTAAAAATGACAGTAAAACAATGTAGAAAAGCCATCTCAAGCATACAGATCACTCAGTGCTGCAGTGAGACTAAAACATTGTATAAATATCTCTGCTTTCACAGCCCCTGACTGAAATCTCTGAAAGGACTGATAAAATAGTAAAACAAAAAATAGGTGAAGATGGTTCCTCCTCACTTCCGCGCTCCTGCATGACTCATCCTATACTGGGACACATTCTACACTCATGGTCAATAATGAATGACCAATATAATCTCTCTAGCCATCCGTCTCCACTCCTTTCCTTTGTTGGAAATCCAGCTTTTTCACTTGATATCGCTAGCACTCACTTAAACTCATTGCGATCCCATTGTCTGCTCTCCCTACAGAATCTCTTGTCCTCTGGTGAAGACCCTATCCTCTCCTCCCTCTCCACCTTACTATCCTCTTTACAGATTCCATGGTGGTTTATTGCACAACTGAGGCACTGGTTTTCTTCTATGGTAGCAGATGAATACCGACACAGGTCTCTGTCCCTCTTTGAATCTAGTCTTACTTGTGTTCCTCCTGTGCGGCCCTTATCCTTTTGCTATCATCTGTTACAACCTGTAAATTAATTCCATAAGCCATATTTAATCACATTATGGGAAAAAGATTTGAATGTTCTTTTTAGTCCCTCTCAAATTAAGATCATTTTTATAAACAACCTTCTAACAGTAAGGGATTCTAGACTAAGGGACCTTAATTTCAAATTTGTTACCAGATGGTTTTACACCCTAACAAAATTAGCTCTTATGTTTCCCTGCTCTTGTTGGAGGTGCTTATCTGATCAGGGTTCCATATATCACATATGGTGGTCTTTTGGGTTGATGTCGTAAACAAAATTTCTTCTGTTTTTCGTTCTACAGTCTCTCTCGATCCTCTTTTCTGCCTTTTCCACCTTCCTTCATCAAATGTCCCCTCCGAATTACTTCCACACAAATTCCCTTTAATTCTTATGCTTATGATGGCTACATCGCTGATACCTTTTCTGTGGAAAGCTAAAACACCCTTGTCATCTTCACTGTAGCTTCAATGTATGGATAACCTTTTCTCTATGGAGAGCAAGTCCTCTCCTTCTAGTTTTTCCCGATGCTGGCAACTATGGCTGGATAACATATCATCCCTTTAAAATTTCTGTATCATCTGTTCCTCCTGGTTACAGACCCACGGCATGTTTAACCATTCACTATTTTTTCTTCAGTTCACAATCGGTATTTCTTTCTATCAAGATGCATTTACGTCGATCCCCGAGGTACTCGACACCCCTTTGTTTTGGCTCATATGTTAACCCTATATGACAGGAAGGTCCCTCCCCATTATAAAGTTTTTTTTTCCACTCTCCTTATCCTTTATCCTATCCTGACTGACTCTACCTTCATCTCGAAATTCCTGTTTTAGATCCTGTCAGACGCCATCTCCTCATCCTACCTCCCCATTGCTGTTTCAGACTCACTACTCTTTATACCAGTAGTTAAACTCAGACTCAAATTGTAATCTATATATTACTCTTTGTGTGCTTCCAGACACATTTTGTTCATATGCTCATTTACTTCGATGATGTCATTTGTCTTCAGTTTGTATTGCTGCTGTATGACTTTATTCTTCAACACATTTTTAAAAGAAAAAAAAAAAGATAAAAATTATAGGAAATCCGTCTTTACATTTTATGTATGGGCAGAATATGTAAAGTAAAAAAAGGAGGCTGAAGTTATCTTCAACGGATTTTGGTAAGTATTGTCCCCATTTGTTATATGCAATACCAATATTTACCACTGGGTGGCAATCTTATCATTTCAAATAGTATTTCTGATTCCTTGTCAACAAGGCACAGTTTCCTTTTGCTTTTTTGCTTATCATTTAGCATCCAAATACATAGCAGCAGGGACCTGCACATACTTTTTGGGGGGCAGGGGCTCAAATGAAAAAAAGGGCACTTCTTGATAAAATCGGAATGATTATTTTTTTTTTTTTTTTGTTAAAAGGGCACGAGGGCACTTTGGACAAAAAGGGCAGGTGCTCAAGCCCCACTTGGTGTCTATGTGTGCACGTGCCTGCATAGCAGCAGTGCCATTTGCATTCCTTTCCATACACAGGTAAAATAATAAACTAAAAAAAAGAAATCCCAGTACTATAACAGAGTGCAACATTCAAATATTACCCCTACATAGCTTGGATATCTCTAAGGCAACAGTGTTTAGAAAAGGTAACTTTTATATGCTGTACTGCATCAACAAAATAAATAAATGAAACAAAATACATTTATATATATATATATATATATATATATATATATATATATATATATATATAGTAACCCTTTGAATGCCAGAGGTGCCCATCTCATTGCTTTGAGCACCACCTCTGGAAGTTATTCCCATTAATACCTATGTGCTTCTGTAAACTCTGCTGCATTACAGCTGATGACACTGAGCTTGACTATGGAGAATGACACAGTGAAGTCACAATGTCCCAATACTGGTATGAATTTGGGCTGCAGTGCCACTGCCATACTCTACAAATAATCATGGTGACCTGTCTGAGCATGTGCAAAATCACTGGAAAGGGAAGAATTCCTTCATTACTATTACTACTAATAATAATAACAATAATCTTTAAAAAAACAGAATTGTTTCTGAGTAAAACATATGAATTGCAAAGTAAATATATTATATTACTTTTTAAAGAGTGATATATTATATTGTTGTATATTCCCAGATGAGAAATTGCATACTTTTATACTTGGATTTAGTTAGTATATTCCTTAAGTTAGGGGGAATTTTATTCAAAGTGGAACTATCACTCTATATAAAGTCCCCCCCCCCCCCACAATAATTAGGCATATGGCGATTAACTTTTTAACAGTGCTAGTATCGGGCACGAGTACCACGATCTGAAGCAATCCTTCGTTTTCTCAGACTGGCTCCCAGGCTTCTTGCTTTAGTGCCATCTCTGCACCTGCGCTGTCAGTCCCTTCTGGTGCCTTAAGGTACAGTGCAATTCCTCCGAGAGGAGACGGGGATGGACAGTGCAGACACACAGATGTCTCTAAGCCAAGGTGTCTGTGTGGAAGCCTGGCCGTCGATCTCTGAAGAAACAGGATGACTTCAGAACGTGGTACTTGTGCCCGATAACAGCACTTTTAAGAAGCTAATCGCAATATGCCTAATTATTGTGTGTGGGGGGGCTTTATATAGTTCTGCTCTAAAGTCTTTTAGTTTAAATGTTGTTTTAAAGGTGCAATAAAGAGTTATAACAAGAATGTATTCATATTGTCGTTCTTCTTGCAAGCCATCACTGTCCCTTCAACCCTTCCTGTATCTGTGGCATTCAAAGGGTTAAAAGGATATACCAGGACAGGAATGTGAAAAGTGAGAGCCTCCTGGCGCTGCCATACTACAACTCCCATTATTCTCTGCCAGCCATCACCTGCTGCCACTGTAACTAGAATACTCATCTGATTGTAAACATTAACTCTTGGAGATGGATACCTCTCTGACACTGAAAGGGTTAATGCTGCGCATATATACTTTGACTAGTGTAAAAGCCCGTGTACACTGGCCATGGTCCGGGTGATGTTAACCCTTTGAGTGCCAGACGGGTACGCAACTCATTGCTTTGCAATGCGTTGCGTACCCCTCTGGCACTCAAAGGGTTGAGGCCGGTCCTGCTCTGTGTCTTGCCGCCGACGCAATCATGCACTGTAGAGACTGCCCAAAAGTACAGAATGCTCCCAGCACAGAACTCCCAGCATTCCGTGCGTTCAGGCAGTCTCTACTGCACATGACAGCTTCTGACAAACATCCTAGTGAATTATTATATAGGATGGAACTGAAAAAAAATATACATAAAAACACTGCTTATTTATTTAATAAAAAAAAAACAATAAAAGGAACAGTAAGGTTTTTTCATGGAAAACAACGATAGTCACACTGCAGAGAAGCTTCATTCAAATGTTATTACGGTGCACATATTTTTGTTTTTCAGCTGAGGTCATCTTGGAGGTTGTTCACTAAGGCGTGATAAAGCAGTCATAAAGTGGAGATGAGTTCTCCAGTTTATCATTTCCCCATTTCATATGTTATTTTATGGAGCCTATGCACTAACATTTCTTCAGCTTTGGAGATCTTAGTGCCATAGACTCTATAGAATAACATAGGAACTGGAGAAGTGATATCATTGAAGAAGTCGTCTCCCTTTTATCACCTCCTTATCACCACTTAGTGAATCTCCACCGTGATGTCAATGTTGCTGACACTTTCTGTTGAGAACTTTAGTATAAAGTTCACTTTCTTCCACTCAGAAAAATAAAATTGCAAAATTTTGGAACTGATACCAAAAGTATGGCTAAAACAGTTTGTACCATAATGAGTTGAATGAAGCACTGCATAGCAGTAGGAATACCTATTGTGTAAGACAGAGACATCACTAAGGCCCATAGTTTTTTTGTGGCCCACAAAGATGACCAATCTGAACTTTCCTGAAAATTCTATCCTATAATATAAAAGGCCAGATGTATGTTTGCCTGATGCATTCATGCACAGTAGATATTGCCCGAATACAGGCCATGCAGTCATGTGTAGTAGAGACTGCCAGAACAAGTCCTATGCAGTCATGTAGAGAGTATAGACTGCCCAAACGCTGGCCCGTGTACACGGGTTTTTACACTAGTTAAGTAATAAAATGCCACTTGATGTAAAATTGAATAATCCTTACTTAATCTTCATCGTTTTATGATGGCTGTGTACATTTATGTAGCAAGGTATTAAAGGCATAGTAATGTTTCATAATAAAAGCAGCTCTAAATCATCATAGTATTTGGACTTTGGAGAGTGTTATTTCAATTCTGTCTGAGTTGTAGTTCAAGATTAATTCAATGACAAAGTATCCTCCTCCTGCCCCTTTTACTGATGTAACACTGCTCAGCCAGATCAGAAGGGAGGTGCCCAGGTAGACTGCAGAGAGGGACAATCTTCAATTAGGATAAGGGAAAAACCTGAAAAACTTGTCTAGGGGGGCAGGGCTTTCATTGTTCTATAGGAAGAAGATTGTCCCCTGCTGTTATCTGTCTGGTCTATGGACTGCATTCCACATCTGAGAAGAGATGGCTTACACTAGGTAAAAGGGGCGGGAGGGGAAACTTTGCTTGTGAATATCTCTCAAACCATAAAGGTTTGAGAGATAAGACTTAAAATGTTCTTCATGTTTTTTTAATGCCTACAAATAAAATAAAGATAAAACGAAGTATTACTATCCCTTTCAGTGGCTTCTAGCCCAGCTATGGATTGCATACAATAGATGTTATAAACATACATTTTGTGCATGTTTGCTTTTAATACCATTGCATTAGTTATTACTATCTGACCCTCATAATATTTATTTTCTTTGACCATTCAGGAAAACAGTTTGAACATCCTTTGAACTATGATTAGATAGATAGATAGATAGATAGATAGATAGATAGATAGATAGATAGATAGGTTTCTTAAGAGCGAGTGCCAGAAGCGAGTGCTAGGCATCCCTTTGGCACCTAAATTTTTAAACCTCAAACAGGGCCATGTATCAAAGCAGCTGCAAATACAGTCTTAACTATTTCTTTTTTTTCATTTTATGTAAAGCCATTTGAGTACATAAAGGCTAAGCACTCTACAGTGGTGTTGCCTGTCAAGAATATTTGTGAGCTGCAATACAGACATTCCCTGTCCATGGTACAGAAACCAAATACAGATATATGCTTATTTTATTAGTAACATGGTGTATCTACAGCTATTAATGATTGTTTGAGGAAACTCTAGTCCATCAGCAATTGGAAGGCCATACAGTATATTGCTTTTCCTGGCAGCTAGTTCAGTTATCAGTCCATGGGAACGTGTAAGAAATGGATGTGATTATGACCTTACTTTTACTGAAAAATGCCTTAACCCAGTGAAAGCTAGTGGTGTTTACAAATCACTGCCTTTTAACCCCTTGAGTGCCAGAGAGGTACGCAATGTAATCTCTGGCACTCAAAGGGTTAAAGCACTAGAGATGAATCTAGCATTTAAGTGGTTAAAACAAAATTTCTTACATGGAAATTATGCCTATGGGCAAGAGAATTCCTAGGTTTTCAAAAGAACTGGGGCTTGTGCCAACCTAATGAGGGCATAGGGCAATTGCACCGTTACTACATTACCAAACAAGCTGGCAACAAAACCCCAGGGCTTTAAATTGACATCCCCAAAGTGTACAATCTGGGGTTAGCTGCTTCCCTCATTAAGAGAGGAGTTGGCTGGTACTTCTTTCCTGGACTTGGGCAAGGTCAGTGAGATGTGATTCAGGATATTTATTCACTGTGTAAAGTAACTGAAACCTAAAAGAGATTTCATCCTCCGTAGGATATTGTCCTCTAGAGGTTGCAATGTATTTTGGAAGACTTATTCCAAGTTAAGCATCTCTGATCAGTAATTTGCATATACAAATAACCTTTTTTTGGTTTGGTCTCCCTAAGGTTTATAGGGAAATCTAGGTGTGGACCCTGGTTCACAAATGACTAAAGAGAACAGTTGCACTTCATTAATTAGGCCCAAGCTGACTGAAACATATGTCTTGGGTTAGATGTTATTTTATTCAAAGATAAATTACCTAGCAACTTATATGCTTGTCTGTCATCTGAGCAGGATATATCTTTCTGTGTATGGTACTTGCACCCTGCACAGGATAAGGTCATCTACAGTCCGCAATATACTTTGGTTGGCTCATTCCTTGGTGAGCATCTCTGACCATTACTTTGCAGATGCAGACTATATACAGAATTATACAGTCATTGTTGAGTGAATATGGATATGCTGTAACAGTGTTTTTTTTCCATTAGACTGATTTAAAGTTAGATCCATTTCTTTACATACTTAAGTACATTTCAGATCATACAGGCGTAGGTTTTGGGGCCATTTCACTACATACTGGAGCCTGGAATAAATTCATAATTGTATCACTGGTTTAATCTTCAAATTTCCATTTAGATGTCAAGAAGAATCTAGATAAAATCAGCAGTAATAGTTATTCTCTCCAATATAATCTAGGTCTGTGTTGGACTTAGGCCATTTTCAGTGCATTCTTGGTTAAAGTCAGGTCACAGAAACAAAGAATTTATATTCTGACACCAGATAATCTCCAGTTAGACCAGGCACCTATTAAAATCACTCTTTATGTATGTTCACACACCTATAGATCTGTATATACTTTAAAAACCATTATTTATAAACCTCTTATAAAGTAACACTTCTAAGAATGTTAATATTACTACATTTTCTCATTATTTTAAACAAAACATTCAATAACAGGAATAGTAAGAATAAAGTAGGCCTAAGGCAAAGAGGCTTGATCTCTCCATTTCATACAGTTTTAACCCTTTGAGTGCCAGTGGGCACTCAAAAGGTTAACCATCGCTGGCACTGATGTACTGTGTAGAACTGGATTGGAGTCATTCTAGAGCAATCCAATTGCATCATGGGGGATAACATGTGCAATCTGTAGGGAGTCATGTACCAATGTAAACGATAATTTACCAAGAAGAACCTGTGCCATTCTGGGGCAAGACAACAGCACCATTAAGCTAAACTGAGCTTTTAACCCCTTGACTGCTAGACAGGTCTTCAGCTCATTATGTTGCAATGTATTGGAGACCGTCTCTTGCATTCAAATGGATAAAAGCCCCCAATTAAATCAACGGTAATGTCTGAAATTTGTATTTCTCCACTATAGTGTAGTTGATTCGCCTCAGAATTACTCCAGTTCAACTTAAAGGGGATCTATCACCCCTATACAAGTGTGTGTGTTAAACGTTAGTCTATATTGCAACTAGGTGGATTTCTTTATTATTTTTTTTTAACCCTATTTGGCCGACAATTAATGTTTAAAGAGTGCACTTACGGACAGACTGTGGTTACCTGCTCTGTGCCGCAGTCTTCCGCTCTTCCACTGCTCTCCTCCCTCTATCCAACCTCCTCCAATGACGGAGGCTTTCTGTTTGTAAGCTGGAGCGATCTCATTGTCAGAGATTGAATCTAGCCAATGAGATCGCTCCAGCTTACAGACAGAAAGCCTCTGTCATTGGAGGAGGCTGTCTAGAGTGACGGGAGCAGAGGCAGAGTTACAGACTGCGGGTTCAGAGCTGTACCCGCAGTCTACCTGGAAGTGCATTCTTTAAGCATTAATTTTCAGCTAAATAGGGTTAAAAAAACAAAATAATAAAGAAGTCCACCTAGTCGCAATATAAACTAACATTTAACACACACACTTGTATAGTGGTGATAGATCCCCTTTAACACATCCGCTTCAATGACGTCTTCAAAACCACTTAACTCCTTAAGAACCACTGACCATTTTTTTTTACTCTGTCGGATTCAGGGCTCCCCGAACGGTGTGCAGCTGGGCCTGAAATCCATGATGTGCCAGGATCTGGCATGTCATGGGTCCTTAAGGGGTTAACCGGTCAGAAAACAGATTAACGACAATACTGAAAAACAATTAGGAACTTTCCATTAACACACTGATAAAAATAAATGCCCTGTAAATGACTGTTTGCTGGTACACACAGATTACCCACATTCTAAAGTATATCTGGTAGAGTTGCCCAGGTGTAGGAAGATCATGGCAGATCAATTTCCTATTATCTGCTTTCTTCTTCACAATCACATGGATTCTACACTTTGTAAATAGCAAAGGGTGAACCACGGGGAGAAAGTAATGTATCCATACACCATCTGCAGCTAAGCAGTGTATAGCTTCCAAATGGCTAAGCATTACCATGGACTTTGCAATGGTCATCTAAAAAATTGACCCAGTAATGACATGAAGAACAGCTGTGCTGGAGGATAAGGAATCTCAATGTCATCTTATCTGGAATAATTACATATCCTGATTCCCCCTGCTTGACTACATTGGCAGATTAACCCCTTAGTGTTGTTGGCTGCCTGGTTTTCAAGGGGCGAATGAGCTCCCCAAGTTCCAGTTTGTAATTACAAGTAAAATCTTGTGTCGGCTTTCAGTTCCAGGTTTGGTCATATCTCAGTGTCAATTCAAATGTTTCGCATGCAGAAGCTTTCATTAAAATGCGCCTCTTAAAAAAAAAATCCTACCACCCTTCCTTCCTCTCTCTTCTCCAGAATTTGACATGAGGAGTTTAGTGACAGTCTACAGCTGAGATTCCTGGTGTGACAGACAGGTATAAAAGCATCTTTCTTATCCTCAGCCTTTCAGGAGTCTGCTTGCACAGAGAATCTTGGTAATTAGCAAACCAGAGACTTCATGAATGCAGCATTATTTATATATCTCATTTCATTCATCCATAACCCTGACAGCACGTCATCTCTGCCGTATTTACAAAGCTGAATTTCTCTTCTCTTTGGTCTTTAAAAAAATATATATAAATAAATGAGTCCAACAAACTAATAGGTGTGGATTAGATATAGCCAGAGGCGGATGCAGCCCAGCTTTCATACACAGACTTGTGAGTTTATCACTGCCTTATCAAAATCTCCCTGGTTTATTCTCTACTCACCCCTACATTGCCACGTAAAGCAACAAAGTTACAATTACAAGTAACCACATTGGTGCAATTCAGAACAACATATTTAAATGTGCCTACAAAACTAACATATGAATGCATTGTCAAATATATACTTATTACCAACTGGAACCAAAATAGGCTGGGGATAATGGTGTCACTCCTTTCTATCAACAGTGGATTTAGGATTTTTCTTTGATTTCTCTGCAACTTTTCTGGCGCACACAATATACGTACATAATTATTATTATTATTACTATTCAGTGACATGCATGGTACATTAATACTGTTAACCCTTTGAGTGCCAGAGGGGTTTGCAATGCATTGCAGAGTAATGCATTGCGTACCTCTTTTGCCACTCACATGGTTAATTGTATAAATGTTCCAGTGTATAATTATGGTATCCTTCTGTTTAAAGGAAAAGGGCACAAATACAAATTCCCATGTATTTAAATGAGGCTTTTAACCCCTTAAATGCCAGCGAGTTCTCCAACGCATTGAGAGCATTCGAGGGGTTACAAATCCCATTTAAATCAATGGAGATTATGGGAATATTTGTACATCCCCTTCAGTGCTGCTGGTTTGCTCAAGAACTACTCTGCTTTTGCCTTATACTAGGCTGACCAGACCTCACCTTTAAAAAGGGACACATAGGAAATAGGCATATTTCAGGAGTGCACCAAAATCAAAGCAACCCTGTAGTATGCATTTTTCATGTGTGTCCCTTTTTAAAGGTGAGGTATGGTCAGCCTACTTATACATAAAGCCCTGCGTGTTTAATCAGTTTGGTTGAAAAGATGAAGATATGTGAAAGCTAAACAGTTCTGCTTGTGATTTTACCTCTTTTTGTTTTAACCCTTTGAGGGCCAGAGGGGTATGCAACGCATTGCTTTGCAATGCGTTACGTACCACTCTGGCACTCAAAGGTTTAATTCTAGGAATGCTAGGGACTTCTGCAATGCGCTGGAGACATCTCTGACATCCAAGGGGTTAAAGTAATTTGAGTGATTCAGACAGCTGTCTCTTGACTATTCCATATTCACAATAGCGCTAAAGAAAAATATTCCCCTTTGAGTTTTTAAGCATGCTTTTCCATGTTACTATAAAGGACTTTATTAGGGCAAAAAATATAGACAATCACAATCACAACGTACAAGTATATGAGAGGTCAATACAAGTATCTCTCTGTTGAGCTATTCATTTCAAGGCCTGATCAGATAATCAGGGGGTACCCCTTAAGAGCAAAGGAGGTTTCGACTTCAGCAGAGGAAGGGATTTTTTTACAGTAAGGTCAGTTAAATTATGGAATTCCTTGTGGTTAGGGCAGATACAATGGATACTACTTTTAAGAGAAGATTAGATACATTTCTTCCAAAAGGGAACATTCAGGGTTATACTGTGTATTAGTAGGCATAACAGGAAGGTCTAATAAAGACTAACTTATTTGGCAGCAGGAAAGCTATATAATTCTCGTGTTTCTGGGTTATGAGGCAAAGGTTGAACTTGATGGACTTGTGTCTTATTTCAACCTAATTTACTATGTTACAATCGAATTGATAGCAAATGTTCCCAGTACAGTTAATTGCCAGGCGAATTATATTTTTGCTATGTTTAACATGTTAACAGAATTTTGTTCAGCATTCCATTTCCCATGATTCAGTAGTCATTTGAATCCTTAAACACTGAATTTGGTGTAGCCTGAGTTTTTATTGTAATGTTCTTAAAGAAAATACTAGAGAAAATGTGCTCCTCATGGAGTAAAAATGCTGAATTCTGAATTGTTATCTTAGTAATGCAAATAAAGTATTACTAAATGATTTATGATTGAGATTATATAAGGACATATTTCAAAATATTAAATATTTTTTCATCTTTTTTCCAGACTGTTAATTTTGCTATGCACTTTGAAACATAAATTAACATAATACAGTAACATAATTCATGAGATTGAAGAAAGATATGTATATCAAGCTGAACCTTTGCCATATCTCCCTTATTTTTGCTGATGCAGAGGGGGAAAAAAAGTAATTTTTAAATTATGTCCCAAGTGGGAAAAAATTCTTTCTGCTTCCATAAGGCAGTTGGATAACACCCTGGATTAACATGCTCTGTCTACTGTAACCAACTATAATAATCTATGCTGTTCTGTGCTTGTTTTGAAAAAAAAAAAATCTACAGCATCTGCCAACACAGCCTCCACATTCTTACTACCCTTGCTCTAAAAACATCCCTGACTTTTTTTTCTTTTAAAGTCATAAGCACCTTTAAACTAGTCTTACTGGATGCTTCCTTTTTTGCTCAGCACTTTCAGAGTGCCAGAGAGCTATTCTTTGCTTTGCCAAGAATTGGCTACTTCTTTGGCACTCAAAGGGTTAATTAAAGTGTTTTCCAGGGGGTGTTTTTCATTGGCCTTAAATATATAGTAAACATTATCATGCCCCCTCCCCCTTTGATGTCTCTTCCCTAAAGTAAACAAACCCAGTTTGGCTAAAATCATCCAATCCCATTATCATTTTTTTTTGTTGCACATCCACATACTTTTTCCAGTTCCATAATTCATTCACAGTGTTCAGTGTTCAAGTTAAATAACATGATTTTTATTTGTCCTCTATTGTGCAACTGTTTTCCCCAAAATTGCTCTAGTTCTTCATAAAACATCATGATGCCTCATAATCCACATGAGAAGAATTGTATTGTGCAGTGGGGTAGTAATTCCTCTATGTGGCAGTGTTGTCATTTCATCACTGCAAGCACTAAATAAGAATAGAATGGGTTTGTTTAATATTGTGTGGCTCACAGAAGCTGCTTGGAAAACTAAGAGTTTTCTAGTACAAATCTATTATATTAATACACAGGCACATGTCTGGTTAACTCTGTTGAAATGTAAAAGGGTTAATGCAAAATGTCAATGAAAAAAATGAAGATGCCAAAGATCCGTTTAAGATTTTCATGCTTCTGTAAACGTTTTCATAAATAGCAAATATTAACTCTTTACCATATGCCCTTTGGTGTCAGAAGGGCCAACAACATAATACGGCTGATGTATTAACCCTTCGAGTGCCATAAGGATATCCAACACATTGCAATATGTTTATTCCTCTGTCACTCAATGGGTTAAGTAGACCTGGAGAAATTCTGGGGCAGACCAATTGTACCTTAGGTAACA
Organism: Rhinophrynus dorsalis; assembly: GCA_037306005.1. Classification (NCBI taxonomy): domain Eukaryota; kingdom Metazoa; phylum Chordata; class Amphibia; order Anura; family Rhinophrynidae; genus Rhinophrynus; species Rhinophrynus dorsalis. The sequence continues at coordinate 18,787,129 of CM074728.1, forward strand.
TCTAAAAATCCCAGTTCATTTAAATGTGGCTTTAACCCCCTCGATTGCTAGAGAGGACTCTGATACGTTGAGAATGAATATGTTGCAAATGTTACTAGTATTCAAGGGGTTTAAAAACGCCATATACATTTTTATTTGTCTCCTATGGTCATTTGTTCTTTGTACCTCAGTCACAATGGTTCAAAATATGTTATAAGCTACTCTGGAAGCAGAATGGTTAACCAGGGTCAAGCAGCTTTCAGCCCCCCATCTCTCTCTCTCACACACACACACACATATTAACAGACACACAAATACAGACATTCATATACACACACACACATCTGTTGCTAGATTACAACTCTATTAGGGGGAAAAGGTTTTGTAGTCCAACAGCAACTGAAGGACTGTAGTTTGCCAAGCAATTGGTTAAACAGGTTTGTCAGATGGATATTTTATACACATAACCCTTTTTTCATGTTAAATAGTGTTAGCAAAAATTGCATTTGGTGAAAGGATACCTGTGTTAAAAAAGAAACAATTTCAAAATTTGTTTATTAAAAAAAACCCTTGGAAAATGAAGCCCTTTTTTACAGACAATATTTTCTACGGCACAGCTTCCATGTTATGAAATAATCATTGGCAGTGGGGCTTTAAAGAGGAAGACATGTTAAATTTCCTAAGCAAAGAAAAATTAATCTGAATTGTGACAGATGTAAATATTTCAGCTTTAAATAAAGAAGTGTGGTAGAAAGGCATTTATTTCTCTTGAATAAGTCCAGCAGCCATATTTCTACAATATTCATAATTACTGTATGGTGTTTCTTGTTGATTCTCCAAAAAAATGACAAACACAGTAAGGCTGATGTTACAAAAAAGAACTGGAACAATCCAACTGCAACATGGGGGACAAATACAAAATCCCAATGAGCTGAATGGGGTAATTAATCCCTAGAAATGCTAGATAGGTCTCTAATGCATTTAAATGCAACAGGAGAGATGCACTAAGGTGTGATAAAGAGGTGGTAACATGGAGATGACATCTGCATTGATATTACATATCCAAGTCCTATGTTATTCTATGGAGCCTATGCACTAAGTGACTAGGTTCTATTGCAGGTGCTAAATGTTAACACCCATTTTATCAAATATTTTCCTAGTGAAGTGTATGGGGAAAACTGGAAATAAAAGCAGAGATAAAATTATCACCTGTAATAGAATCTAGCTCAAGATCTCTAGTACTTGAGAAATCTTAGTGCATAGGCTCCATAGAATAACATAATAATTGGAGAATTGATATCACTGGAGAAGGTATTTCTTCTTTACCACCTCTTTCTAGCACCTTAGTGCATAAACCCCAATGTATTGACAAACTCTATAACATTCAAGGGATTAGTAGCCCCATTTAAAGTAATTGGGAAATGTTATTTGTCTTCTGTGATGCAGCTGGTTTGCCCCAGAATTGCTATAGTTCTTAGAACATTAGCCAAGATAATGCGCTAATCAGCACTTTAAATCTATATCACAATTCTTAAAAAAAACAGCTTTTTTCAATTATTATTATTATTATTATTTTAACCCTTTGAGTGCCAGAGGGTTACGCAACCCCTCTGGCACTCAAAGGGTTAAAGGCTACGTGGTTAGAGAAACACATCTGTTTAAAACCCATTAATAAAATTTTAAAGCATTGTTTGGAAATGCGTTGGAGACATCTCTTGCATTCAAATGGTTAAAATACTTAAATGTATAAACTGGTATCGCCAGTGTTTTGTAGCATAAGAAATGAAAGGGAAGGGTCATTATATAAAACATAAAAAGCCAGTTAAAAGGTTCCTCTCTAATCACCGCTCTCCCCTTATTGTCACCATGCACTGCTCGTACGGATGAAAGGAAAATATCTCTGGACAAGGCGATACACAGAAGCTTTTAATATCCGTCTTTCTCATACTCTCCCTTTTACCCATGACATTAACACCTATCTGCATCCTTGCACCTTTGTATTTTGATTTTCTCTGCCTGTATTATTACACATTTTTTTGTTCCTATTATCATTGTGTGTGGGGGTCTGTTTGCATTCTCCTTTTACAATTGCAGCCTGCAAGCAGGTGGATTAGAGATAACTCTCATTGCGCCACTGTTTTTAACTCTGACACTGTCATTAATCATCCCTTAAAGCCACAATTCAAGTTCTAGTAATCAGGACTGGCTCGTCCTCAGTTCCAGCACAATTGCCTTTTCATGATGCAATGTTAAATTGGAAGCGAATGTCTGTAGCCAGGCGCTGCTTCCGCATCCACTATCTGTCTCATCATTAAGGTATTTATCCTTTCTGGGCTTGTGCAGGGAGCATCTCCTACCGTCCCAGGAGAACATACTTGTAACCACGGATCAGATTTGTTACCCAGGCTTTTGGCTTTTGATTGTCCTCCTATAAGTTCAGGATTAAAGTGGAATTTCCCACAGGGCTATGAAGGATTTGCTAGCGTTTAACTGTTTAACCTGCCTCTTTGTAAATGAGAATACCCTGGTCAAGCTTTTTTCCATAGGGAAAACCTTGTGCTTACTGCCGAATGCTAAATTCCACTGGAGGCAGGTACAGTTTATTACTGTGAAATTCTCAGCCGATAAATTGTTTGCTTGTTCTGCATGAGAGCTATTCTCTATTCATTAAAGGGAAAATAAAAAAACTACAGATACTCTATATTATATATATATATATATATATATATATATATATATGTATGTATATATATGTACACATACAAACAAATGCTGTCGTTATTTTGACATTAATCTGTAACCCTTTTGTGCTCTTTTCAACAGGGCAATGTTTGATCCAGTGGCACAGAATGAACTGTACATTTTTAATCCATATATGAGGAATTTATAAATAAGTGAAAAACTGGAGGATCATTAAATGTTTTCCTTTATTTTTATTCATGCACGAATAGAGATGTTGACAGAATTGGAGAGCGTTGCTGTTTTCCTGATAAATGAATTTCTTACAGTATCCCTTAGAAAAGCTAGGTGTCTTTTAGCACTTGCCGACTCTTTCACCTATAGTTCACATATTTATAATTGGCAGTGTCTTCTATGCATTTTTTTTGTTATCATAATGCAATTGGTGAAAATCACATTTTCTCCTCCTTCATTATTGTTATGAATTTCTATTTCGCTTCCTGTCATTACAATTATATCTACAGTATTCGTAAAAAGGTTTGACACAAACCATAATATTTTGCTTTCATTAATTTAATCGTGTTAAATTTTATAAAAATAAATAAATATACTGTTATTTACAAATGACGTTTAATTTTTCTCAGTTAAAAAAAAGTGTCATTCCTCAAAAAAAAAAAAAAAAAAAAAAGTTTAACCCTTTGAGTGCCAGAGGGGTACGGAATGCATTGCTTTGCAATGCATTCCGTACCCCTTTGGCACTCAAAGGGTTAAATAAGGTAGCTAAAATGGTTTTGTATGTAAAATATGTATGCTGTTTGTGTTTCTGACATAAATCATTATCAATTTTTGAATGCCGGGGGGGGGGGGGATCCAACGCATTGCTTTGCAATACATTAGGTACCCCTCTTGCACTCAAAGGGTTAAATAAAATAATAAAATGGCATGTGGGTGTTGTTCATCAATCAGATAATAATCCACACAATGTGTCCTTTCGATTAAGCTGCGGCAGCGTTTAATGGAATGATCTGACAGTACAAGTGGACATAATTTAGTTTAGAGAAGCAGTTGTACTGTGCTATCACTGTATTTGTATTTTATTTATAATACAGACAGCTTTCAAGCACTTGGGTTGAATTGCTATTAATGAAGAATAGGAAACATGCTTCCCACTCAGTGTGGCACCTTGCATTAAACAATTCACTTCATTAGGGCCCATTCAGATATATTTGAAATCTGCAGCTAAAATCAATACACAGTGGGGAAAGGTAATTAAGAAGATTTTTTTTTTTACATTTCTTTTGTCTCTCCCTAATTTGCAGATATTTACGCAACCTCTTAAATTACTTGTGATATTATATGTTATAAAAAATAATGAATTGTTAAGAGATCAATGTGTTTGCGTGTGTGTGTGCATATATATATTTATATATATATACACACACACACATATATAGATAGATAGATAGATAGATAGATAGATAGACAGACAGACAGACAGACAGACAGACAGACAGACAGATAGATAGATAGATAGATAGATAGATAGATAGATAGATAGATAGATAGATAGAAAGTCATAAAAAACAAGTAAGCACTCACAGGAATTTTTTTTAAACTTTTACTTGAAAGACGTATATACATATACACACACACACGTAAAAAGAGGGGCAGCATCCATGGGACTTAAAGTTGGCAAAAATAGCAATTTTAGACTTGAGAAAGGTTCTACAGGGACAGAAACGTTGACCATTAATAACATTTCTATTTTTGCCAGCATTTCTTTATGTTTGTGTATTACTTTATTGGGATTGTGCACCTGGGTAGCTTCAGTCTGTATATAGAGTGATTGCTTCCTCTTCCCCTAATGAAATATATATCCTGAGGAAGGTTTTTGTATACAACCGAAACGTTGATTACTCAATTAAATGTTCACTTTTTTCAAATTTCATCTGAAGTCCTGAGAGTGCTTTTACAAGCCCATGTAACTGTATATCTATCTATCTATCTATCTATCTATCTATCTATCTATCTATCTATCTATCTTTTTCTCTCTCTCTCTCTCTCTAAATATATATATATATATACACACGCACATATATATATATATATATATATATATATATATATATATATATATATATCTTATATAATAATTTGCTAATATATGTTTGTCAGAAGCTGTCATGCACAGTACAGATGGCTACACGTGCTGCAGTCATGCGCAGTACAGACTGCTGTGTGCCGCGGCTGATAACGGAGCGGGGCGCTCAGAATTTAGACCGTAATCCTCTCTGCAACTACAGTCTGAATTCGGAGAACCTCCCTCCGTTATCAGCCACGGCATGGGCAGTCTCTACTGTGCATGACTGCACCTTGGCTGTTGCTGCCTGGCACTGTGGCCCGTGTACAACGGCTGTTCAACTAGTAAATATATCTCTCTCTAGATATATATATAGATAGAGATATAAAAACAAATACATACATACATACACATTAAAGGAAGCTAAGGGTCAAAAGAAAAGTGGAGTACTTCTGAGGCTAACAAACTGCACCACAGGGATCAAAGCCAAATCCCCTAAATTCCCATTGATGTAAATGGAGCTTTAAACTCCTTGAATACCAAAGGCCTCTAAAGCAAAGGGGTTAAAAGTCCCATTGAAATCAGTGGGGATTTTTTTTATTTATCCCTTACGATGCAAGTAGCTTGGTCTAGAATTACACTACTGTGTTTGTTTTTTAGACATAAGGTCCACACTCCATGTATATCTGTGCAGATTTTGACTAGAAATTGATCACCTTGGTATGTGGGATCCAGTACATTATCATTTTAATAATGCAATGATGTGTGTTAAAAATGTGTCAGGGGGAGATGCACTAAGGCGTGATAAAGAGGTGATGACACAGAGATGACTTCTCCAGTTATGTTATTCTATACAGCCTATGCATTAAGATTTCTCCAACTTTGGAGATATTAGTGCATAGGCTCCATACAATAACATAGGTATATAATACCAAAATTGATTTCTCCAACTTTGGAGATATTAGTACCACAGTATCTTTATTATATTAATGTTGTTGTAGGGTTTTTTGTATATGGGGTAGAGCTGACAGTTTGTGCTTGGTACTGTAGTACTCTTACAGGCACTAAGCCAAATGGAGGTACAGTACCGCAAGATATATATAATACCAAAGTTGATTTCTCCAGCTTTGGAGATATTAGTGCATAGACTCCATACAATAACATAGGGCCTGGAGAAGCAATATCAGTGGAGAAGTTATCTCCGCTTATCCCCTTTTTATCACGCCTTATTATATAACCCCCTGTTGTTCTTGTGTTCGTCCCCTTGGTGCTCTCCCTCTCCCCACAAGCTCCTGTCTTCTTGCCCACCTCTATGGATGTGAAGAGCTATTCACAAATTTTTTTTAACACAATTTAATCCTTTCAGAACAAAAGGGGGTGTGCAATACATTGATTTGCAATGCGTTGCGCACCCCTGTAGACTTTAAAAGATTAATAAGCAAAATTGTACGCTGCTCCTTTATTAAAACCAAACATAATACCTAAAACCAACACTAATTATTTTCCAGACTGTTTTGTATTTACAAAACTGGATCACAACAATGCCGTATAGAGCATTAGATTGGCCCTTTGTGGGAATTATTACATTAGGTGATTCTAGTACTGTTTTTTACCAGTGTATAAATGTCACAGTTAGAATATATTTATGACCTGATACCTGTAGAAATAATCACAACTGATTAAGGAGGACATAGATTATGATGGCTGCTTGCTATTATATTTATAGCTGTAATAGCCAGACAACAATGGGGTTCCCATGTGTGTAAAAAAGTGATGCAAAAAAGAATAACACATTGTAAAAGAGATAAAACATAAAATAGCATTATTTTCATAGTTAAGAACACAGACTCCAAATTCTAAGCAATTATTATCTTTGTGTGTGGGCAGATATGGCCCCCTTCATCAGTAACATTGATACATTTATTGAACCCACCAATGGGGGACAACCACCAGGACTTTGTTTATTTGCTTTAATCCCCTTGTGTGAACCAGACAATTGAAAAGGTCAGTGGGGGAAGGGTATAAAAGCATGCTGTTTTAAAGGTGCTGGACACTTAAAGGCATAGTAATGTTTCATAATAAAAGCAGCTCTAATTAATCATCATAGAATTTGGACTTTGGAGAGTGTTATTTCAATTCTATCAGAGTTATAGTTCAAGAGTAATTCAATGACAAAGTATCCCCCTCCGGCCCCTTTTACTGATGTAACACTGCTCAGCCAGAGCAGAAGGGAGGTGCCCAGGTAGATTGCAGAGAGGGACAATCTTCAATTAAGATAAGGGAAAAACCTGAAAAACTTGTCAAGGGGGGCAGGGCTTTCATTGTTCTCACATGAAGAAGATTGTCCCCTGCTGTTATCTGTTTGGTCTATGGACTGCATTCCACATCTGAGAAGAGATGGCTTACACTAGGTAAAAGGGGCGGGAGGGGGAAACTTTGCTTGTGAATATCACTCAAACCATAAAGGTTTGAGAGATAAGACTTATATCGTTCTTCATGTGTTTTTAATGCCTACAAAATAAAATAAAGATAAAACGAAGTATTACTATCCCTTTAAAGGGATAGCAATACTTTATTATTACTATCCCCCATATTGTACATATTTGTAAAATAATTTAATAGCCCCCAGGTTCATCTCTCAAACCATTACGGTCTGAGAGATAACCAAAGGCAAAGTTCCCCTCTCCCTCCCCCTTCCCTGAAGTCAGCGTTGTACTGCAGGGGAAGTCTGTCGTACGACAGGCTTGTGGCTCTGCAGCTGAGCTGGTTTGCAAGCACATGTAGAAGACTATTTCATAGAAATAATTCTGTCACTAACACGATCGCTGCAGAGCCGCATGATGAATGTCAGACCAGGGGGGAACTTTGCCTTTGGTTATCTCTCAAACCATAAAGTTTTGAGAGATGAACCTGGGGGCTATTAAATTATTTTACAAATATGTACAATATGAGAAAAAATAAAGTATTACTATCCTTTTAAAATAGAGTTTTTTGGTGATTGCAATGTATGAAAGAGGCCACAGCTGCTTTCATACATTGTTGTCTGTGCAGTACAGTAATTGCCACCTGTAAGGTGAAGGAGAATTAATATGCAATGGATGCAGGCTGCAGAATGTTACTCCATCCAAACTAGCCAAACTCATTGTGTAAAACTTATTGTGTTTCTTAATTTTTTTTTCCAGAAACATAGCTTTTGCAAACCCAAAAAGTATGGTTCAACACCTTGAAAATTGACCACCAGCATTGTAAAATTAAAATATGACCATTGCATCTGTATTCCACCTCTTAATACATTCTGTTTGGTTGTTCTATGCTGACACCCTCCTAATATTCCTTTTGAAACCTTCCTTTTAAAACCATTGATGTGTGCTGCAAACATAGAGGAACAGTCTATTCATACAAGTGCAACTGTTTTGGACAAAGACAGAGCATATATTATAGAGTCTCTACCAGTGCACTGCAATTCAGGCTCCACTGTTAATAAAGAGATGAATACACCTCTACCTCTATATAAATCCTTGATAAGGCCTCATCTAGAATATGGTGTACAGTTTTGGGTTCCAGTTCTTAAAAAATACATTACTGAACTGGAAAAAAGTGCAGAAATATGCAACAAAACTGTTAAGTGGATTGGAGAATCTGAGTTATAAAGAAAGACTAGAAAACTGGATTTGTTTATTTTGGAGAAGAGACCTCTAAGGGGTGATATGATTACAATTTACAAAAATATTCAAAGTCAATACAAATGCATCTACAATGAATTATTTACTTAAAGAGCTGAGATAAGAATGGGAAGTCATCCATTAAGATTAGAGGAAAGGTTCGTTCAACTAAAAAAAGGCAGGGTTTTTTTAAGTAAGGGTTGTAAATCTATGGAAATCTTTGCCTTGGGATGCTGTGCTTGCAGTTACTGTAATTATAAGTAATGGATACGTATCTAGCACAGAACAATATTGAGAATTATGACAGTTGGCTTCAAAGCAGATGTTGATCTAAGGAACTGACTGCTATTTGGAGTCAAGAAGGAATTTTTTACCCACTTGGGGCTTAATTGGAAATTACGTCAATGTTTTTTTTTGTTTTTGTCTTCCACTGGATCAACAGAGGTGATTTGGCATGGGTTGGACTTGATGCACGCATGTCTTTTTTCAGCCTCATCAACTTTGTTAACATGTTACATGAGCAGAACTATCAACAATGAAGCAGGTAAAAGGCACCTTGTGCTACAGTTTTAAGGCAGCCAATACATGCAGAATAGGCTGTCCCTATCAGAATGGGTCACTATAGGCTGTCCCTATCAGAATGGGCTCCTATATTTAGAGAGTGAGAATAAACACATATTTTTCATGAAGCATTTGTTTTAGTGCATTACCTTATTTTGCCCTGGAGTTGAATTTGTGATGGAATCATTCCATTGTAGCCATAGACATGCTGGGTAAATGTCTAAATAGCACGAATGCTGCACATGCCAGTGAAAAAACAGAGTATTCAGTTAGAACATAAGGAGGAGGTCCTCTTACTTGTTAGTGGGTTCCACATGAATACACTACTGAGATCTTCAATTGCTTAAGAGATAGTAGTAGATGTCTGTCAACTGTGCTTGAGGAATGAGCTGAGACATGAGATGATTAGCCACATTGGCCCTAAACTTCCATTACAAATCTTTTACGTCACAGTGGGTGCAATATACAAACTTTATTCTGCTCTAAAATAGGAGACGGGACTGATTTTGTTTTGGTGCTGCACCTGTCTAATGCATATTTACTAAAAAATTACACTGCTTTTTTCAAGGATTGAGCAGTGTCGGAGTGTATGGGCCTTTGGGAGCTTTAACCCTTGGAATGCCATTTGAAGGGTTAAATGCCTTGTTTAATGCCATGTACTAACAAAGTGCAGAGGAAATGAGTGTAAAACAAGCTAATTTTCCTTTGTGCGCAATGGGGGGGTATTTGGTGGTTACTGGCATTAAAGTCTTAATGTTGGTGGAGTGTGTGCTGCTATGTACTGCAGTGTGGTATACACCCATTAGTGCAGAAGCAAGATTTCAGGTAGGTCAAAAAGCAGAAAATGAGTTGTGCTGTTGGATTCACACATTCTTCCCCACTAGGCCCAGGATGAACAGTAAACTGCCTGATCCCTTTAACTCCTAGGAAGGAAAAAACTAATAAGACCGGTGCAATAACAATAAATAGGATTCTCTACAAAATTTAGATAGCAAATATAGTGTGACATCACTTGTGGAGTCAGTTTGAAGGAGCAACATAATGGGTGTTATTCACTCAGACGTGATAAAGATGTGGTAACATGGAAATGACTTCTCCAGTGATATCACTATTCTCTTATTTTATGGAGCCTATGCACTAAGACATCAAAAATTGGAGAAATCTTGGAGAAGTGATATCACTGGAGAAGTCGTCTCCACTTTATTATCTCTTTATCATGCCTTAGTAAATCTCCCCCAGTGTATTCCCCTGTAAAACTGATATTATTACTATTAAAGCTTGATAATGCACTAAGTGCGTATTAAATGTGTTGCTCTATAGATTCATCTTATCATGCACACACAGATAAACATTTTGGTTAAAGCAGAACTACCACCCGACAAAATCTTTACTTAACTAAGTCCCCATCTGGCGACTAGCTGCTTAGTAGCGCTAGTCGCCGGAATAATTACCTTATTTAATAGATTTCTACTCTCTTCTATAGCTGACAGGCAGGACGGAGCGCGGACATCTTTCCATTGTGACGTCCGCGCGCCTGCGCTGTCAGTCCCAGTCGGGCCTAGGAGGCGTTGCTAGGAGCCATTTGGCTCCGGCTGGGACTGACAGCACAGGCGCACGGATGTCACAATGGAAAGATGTCCGCGCTCCGTGCTACTGTCAGCTATAGAAAAGAGTAGAAATCTATTAAATAAGGTAATAATTCTGGTGACTAGCACTACTAAGCAGCTAGACGCCAGATGGGGACTTAGTTAAGTTAAAGATTTTGTCGGGTGGTAGTTCTGCTTTAAGGATTAGTCAATGTATATATTGTTGGGAGATAGGTACTCTAGAAATCTTGGAAAATAAGGATGAATTACCGCCCTATGAATAATAAAAATGCAACAAAAAAACTATTTAAGGAAATTTGTTTGAGATCTGCTGTTGACAACATTTGTTACCAAGCCTTACTGCATCACTAAGCGCAAACTGCCGCTCCAACTTCAAACAAAAATAAAAAACATGCAATAAGAGTCAATTAAAAACTTTGTGGCACCAAACATGTCTAGAATTACTAACTTGAATTTAGAATTCTTCCAATATCATTAGTCCTCTCAGTCGCAGAAATGAATTAAAAAGTTAGAGGACCAAAAATAGACGGAATACATATAGCGTAACACAATTTTTGATTTAATCCAATCCAATCTTCAAACATCGCACTCACTGAACCTCCTTTGATCTCAGTTATATAATATCAACCACATTCCTCTCCACTCCCACCATAACTTATCCTTATGTCTCCAAAGTAATTCTCCACTTCTTTCCTTCTGATGATTCCAGTGATCTACACCTTTATTTCTAGTTTGACCCACTGAGACCCTGTAATGGTCAGGGTTTTAGAGTTAGGTAACAGGTCTTGAGGAAGTATTACATTTATGAAACACATTGGGTGGATAGCAAGACTCACTGGATTGCATCCATTTGACATTGCAAGACTAGTATTGATGTCACCTGCTGAGTTTGACAGGTGCCACTGAAGAAGAGAGGTAGAAGACATCACAGTGGCCCAGTGAGAAGAAGCAAGTATTGAGAACAGCTCTTGAAATGTAATTTAAGAAGTGAGAAGGATTTTATTAGAGAAAGTCATGACTGATATATGATATTACTGCAGGGAGTGTTATTTCTTCTTGTTTTTAAATAAATTATGTGAGAGACAAAATATTACGTTCCATTGGGAGTGGAGAGAAACATGGTCGATACCAAATGACTGAGATTAAATTAGTTTGAGTAAATGCAGTGTTTGAAGTGCAGGGCAGGTTTTACCAAAAACCGTATGTATGTATATCTTTATTTTTATGGCGCCACACTGCGTACGCATCGCCTTACAATAGATGTTACATTATACATGTTTATTCCTTCACCTTTAGGTCTCTGAGCTCCTGCATTGAGGACTACTAACAATATCGGAAAAAACATAAATTTAAGCTGGTAAATTTAGACACTTTTAGTACCACAGTATCTTTAATATATTAATGTTGTAGGCTTTTTTGTAAATGGGGTAGAGGTGATAGTTTGTGCTTGGTACTCTAGTACTCTTACAGGCACTAAACCAAATGGAGGTACAGTACCGCAATATATATATAATACCAAATGATTGGCACTCACGCTTCAGGATGAAAAGTATTGCTGGGTGCAATAGAAGTATATGATACAAGTAATCAGCTATGCACTCATAGACTTGGATACACAAAGTTTTAATAAGTTGCAGCAAAGTATTGGTCTCCTTATGGGGCAGAAACATTGCTGTAACTTACTAAGAAGACTCACAGGTCTTTTGTGTTGAGAAAAAGGTGCTGATTTATTGAAGTCTAGAGAAAGACCCAAACTGGGGGCCAGAATGTAGGTTTCAATAAATCAACACCTTTTTCTCAACAAAAGTCAGTGAATCTGGCTTCTTTCATCCTGTATCGACATTCACATCAAGACTGGCACCCAGGCAAGTTACATTTAAACTCAGTGAGTGCTCTACCACCAAAAGACTTGAATGCTTAGAGAGGCCCAGTGAATTTTCAGCAGCACTACATTTCTGAGTTGTCATAATTCTGTAAATGTTCAATATATTCTGTGGTACTTTAACCCTTTGCATGTCAGAGGATTATGCAATGCATTGCAAAGCAACCCCCCTGGAGCTCAAAGGGTTAAAAGAATAATCCATCTTTATGAAACAGTACAATGCCTACATCCCAAAACAAAGGAAACGGTCCCCTTTCTTACTGATTAAATCGAGGAAAAACAATACAATCACTGTATAAACATTTGCCTCAATATTTCATAAATATAACTCATTTTTATTCAAACAGTCTCTGGCTACCTCTAGTCTCGGGAGCCCTAGCTGATAAAGCACACTGATCTATTAGCTCATGTGTTACCGCTCTACGTATTGCACACCAGTGCGAGTTAATATTTACCGAACAGCAACTTATCCCACAGCTCATTATGATTAGGTGATACTGGGTCTTATTCCACAAACCCAAGTAGAGTAATTCCAGGGCAAACCAACTGCACCAGAGGGGACAAATAAAATATAATTTTGATTTAAATATATGGCTTTTCTCCCTTGAATTATTAGTATCGTTACTTTTTATTTATAGAGCGCCAACATTTTGAGCAGCACTGTACAAGAGAGAATAGGCATACAGAGATATTATAATGTACAAATGGAACATTGAAAATAAAAGGATCAGAGGGCCCTGCTCGTGGGAGCTTACAGTCTAGGGCAGTGGTTCCCAACCTATGCCCTCATGGCCCATTAATAGGCCAGGATTTGAGTCTTTCCTTTTGAAGATCACATGCAATTTAATCAAACTCACTTAGCCTCTAATTACCTCACCTGCGTTCTAGCAAGGACATCTTTAAAGGAGCAGTAAACTTTTTTTATGAAAACACATATTTTATAGAGCTTTCCCCACTGAATAAAACAAGGGTACTCTCATCGCTGTCAGATATTTTATTCAAAACTTATAGCAGTTCAAATAATCAGGAAGTGAATTTACTGTGTTTACTTCCTGATAGTTCTAACTGACAGGAAGTGAATTTACTGTGTTTACTTCCTGATAGTTCTAACTGACAGGAAGTGACAGGCAGTTTCTATCACATTCTATTGAGAACTGTATGTCTCTGACTTTTCTGACTTTCCTCTCCATTAGAATCTAACAGGAAATCTAATTAGAATTTGACCACTAGAGGGCACTGGTAATGTAAAACAACATGGGTTTAAACTGTAATAACTCTGGAAATATAAATCTCTCAGCAGTGGGAGTACCCTTATTTTACTCAGTAGGAAAATCCATACGATATATATTTTTTCATAAAAAAAGTTTACTTCTCCTTTAAAGTGATAGTAATACTTACAATGTAAAAAAAGATGTTGTAGTGTTTATCCCCCGAGTAAAACAAGGGTACTCCCACTGCTGAAAGGTGTTTTTTTCAGTAGTTATTACAGCTCAAACTTGATTTCTTTAGGTGACGTATCACAGTGACTTGAAATTGTACAGTGGCGCTGTTGCTACACCTTCCTATGGACAACTCTAGTCAGTTGTCCATAAATCTCCATAGGATGGTGTAGCAACAGCGCCACTGTACAATTTCAGGTCACTGAGATACTGCAAATAAAAAAATCAAGATTGAGCTGTAATAACTACAATGCAGTGGGGGGGCCCGTGGCACTTCTTGCACCAGGACCCGGAGGGTAGATCGGCAACTGGTAATATGGGGCCTGAGAATCATCAAACTTCCTCCCTGCTTAACCGTTTGAATGCTAGAGGGGTATTCAATGCATTACTTTGCAATGCGTTGGAAACCCCTCTGCCACTCAAAGGATTAAGCCCCATATTACTCCTGTGTGTGTGCGAAACATTCTCACTTTGCATGATTGCAGTAGTAATGCTTGTCATGTGATGTCAGGAAGTTTCTCCCTGCTCTGACCCTATCTTAACAGTTGCCAAGCAATCTGGAGGAACAGGACGCCTTCACCTGACTCTCAAAGTGTTAACCCTTACCAGAACAGCAGAGCAACAGTCAGGAACACATGGGGGAGATACATAAAGGAATGAAAAACAAGTGATAAAGAAGTGGTTAAGTGGAGATGACTCCTCCAGTGATATGTTCTTATGTTATTCTATGGACCTTATGCAATAAGACCTTTTAAGCATAGCTGAGAACAAGCCAGGTTTCACCCAGAGACTTAGGGCACTGTCTCCGGATGAAACATAGGGTTCTCTGGGTAAAGCAAGCATCTGCTGCTAAAGAGTATACAGTGTATGAAAACAACAACCACAACAAAAAAACACAGAATAGCTCCTGTACTGTCGGAATGCTAAGGCATTACATCCCAGGCAAGTGACCTCAGCCAGCCAATGATTGGATAGATGGGACAGATGTCAGTAGGAAAAGTGAAGGCAGTCACGGCTTTAAGTTGCTTGCTTGCCCGTGTCACATGAGGAGCGGAAGGAGGAGTGGAGTGGAGAACCTGTGCACCAGCGAGTGTTGGCTGGTAAGCGTAGCCTACTTTTTCATTTAACACTTTTGAGTGCAAGACGGGTACGCATGGCAATGCTTTGCGGTTGTGTACCCATCTGGCACTCAAAGGGTTAATGCATCTACTTTCCCTCCCCTCCCGGGCTTCAGATCTCCGGGTGATGGTTTTTTAAAAGTTCCCAACTAGAGAGAGAGATCTTAGTGCATAGGCTCCATAAAATAACATAGAAAATGGATAAGTGATATCATTGGAGAAGTCATCTCCACTTTATCATCTCTTTATCACTCCTTATTGCAAAATCACCATGGTCTTTCTATTAACCAACTTAATGCCAGTGGGGTGTGCACTGCATTGAGAAGCAATGCAGTTCGTACCCCTCTGGCATTTAAAGGGTTAAGGTAGTTTATATTTAGAGTTTACTGTCCCATTAACCCACTGAAGGCTAGAGAGGTCTCCAGCACATTGCTTTGCAATTCATTGAACAGATCTCTAGTATTCAGTGAGTTACGAGCAGCATTAAAATGAATGGGGAATTTCCTTTGTCTCCTATGGAGCAGCTGGTTTGATCCAGAATTGCACCTCATTAAAGGGATAGTAATGTTTCACAATAAAATCAGCTCCAATTAATCTTCATAGTATTTGGACCTTGTAGAGTGTTATTTCAATTCTGTCAGAGTTGTAGTTCAAGAGTAATTGAATGATAAAGTATCCCCCTCCCACACCATTTACTGATGTAACACTGCTCTCCTCAGAGCAGCAAGACTGTCCAGATGGATCTCAGAGATGGACAATCTTCAATTAGCATAAGGGAAAAACCTGAAAAACCTGTCAAGGGGGCAGGGTTTTCATTGTTCTCACAGTAAGAAGATTGTCCCTTGCTGTGAGCTGTCTGGCCTGTGGACCAGATTCCACATCTGAGGGAAGGTGGCTTACACTAGGTAAAAGGGGCGGGAGGGGAAACTTTATCAATTACTCGTGAACTACAACTCTGACAGTATTGAAATTACACTCTCCATGGCCCAAATACTATGAAGATTAATTGGAACTGTTCTTTTTGTGAAACATTACTATCCCTTTATCTTGTGGAGTACAGGCCAAAGTTATTAACTACAATGAAATCCATCCCAACGTGCTTTAACTCTATGGGTGCCAGAGAGGTACAGGACACATTGCTTTGAAATAATTCCCATACCCCTCTGGCACTCGAAAGCTTAATATGGACATTTTGCATATTGTAAATATTCTTGTAAATAGAAATAATTATTTGTAGAAGAAGGCAAAAACATGACAACACAAAGATTTTAACCCCTTCTGGACAATGGACTTACCAGGTACGTCCCGCAAAAACTGTCACTTAGTGACAGAGGACGCACCTGGTAAGTCCCGGAAGTAGTACCGGAAGTCCGGGTCTCTGTGCGGCTGCACGCCAATCAGGTACTCCGGAATCATTTGGCAATTTTTTTTTTTTTTTTGTATGACGGGCGTTAAGGTGACAGTCACGTGCAGACACGGCTGTCACTAAGTGGTTAAAACACAGCATCACTGTGAATTAATGCTTTATTTGCTTCATCACAAGTCTCTAACAAAGCCTTGGCTAGCATATACTGTCTGAGATTTATACTTGGCTTTGCAAATGCTAATAAAACACAATTGTTGCAGAACAGCAGCCACAAATGGCAATGAATGTGTTCCATGGCTGAGTGCTTTTAGCCACAGGAGTGCATTGGTTGCAAACTGCAGCTAAACCTTTAAAGAACACAAAAGTCTCATATTTAAAAATCATCGGCAATAAAGGAAAGTATAGTGAATCATTTCAAGTGCATACTAATCATTTAATGCAATAAATGGAGCAGCTCTAATTATGTCCTGAGGTTGTGATTTCACACCGAAACAATGGAAGTGAGAGGCGGCTGGGAGTTCACTGTGAAAAGATTGGATCTAAACAGTACGTCTCTTAGATCAGTGGTTCTCAACTCCTGTCCTCAGGACCCACTAACAGGCCAGGATGTGATGATTTCCTTGTTAGATCACAGGTGAGTTAATTAATGTGAATGAGCCTCTGATCACATGATTTCCTTGTTAGAGCACAGGTGAGTTAATCAATGTGAATGAGCCTCTGATCACATGATTTCCTTGTTAGAGCACAGGTGAGTTAATCAATGTGAATGAGCCTCTGATCACATGATTTCCTTGTTAGAGCACAGGTGAGTTAATCAATGTGAATGAGCCTCTGATCACATGAGTTCCTTGTTAGATCACAGGTGAGTTAATCAGTGTGAATGAGCCTCTGATCCCCACACCTGTGCTCTAGCAGAGAAATCCCTAAGTCCTGGCCTGTTAGTGCGTCCTGAGGACAGGAATTGAGATCCACTGTCTTATATGCTCTGCTTCTCTGGATGACTGCGGATTTCATCCAAGGCTCTCAGTAACCTCATATTTTTGTGAATTAAAGTTTACTGTGGTTTATAATATATTAATATCACAATATGAGAACTACATTAGATAATAAATTCTAATTCTATCAGTAAAAATGTCAGCACACACCATGAATTTACTCACAGTTTTACATTGTTTAACACTTCGAGTGCCAGACAGATATCCAGCGCATTGCCATGTTTGGAATACCTCTCTTGCACTTAACCATTTGAGTGCCAGAGGGGTAGGCAACGCACTGCAAAGCAAAGCGTTGCCTACCCCTCTGGCACTCAGAGGGTTAAAGGGTTTATATTTTGAAGTATTTTTAAATATATTATACACACACACACACGCGAAGAATAAAGCATTGCGAGTCAGGCAACAATGGGTTAAATCGTTAGCCCCTTGAGGAACAAAGCTCATGAGTTCCACACCCATCTGGTCCTTTAGGGGTTAAATGACATAGAAAGAGAATGAAGAAAAAAAAAAAGATAATGAAATCTCTTTAGTGATACTTGTAACCTGTTCACTGCCTCAGCTGTAAGAAATTGAATGTGTTGGGTAGGATTTTCTACACAAAATAAATGGCAAAGGCTTCATCAATGTCGTTCTCTGATGAAGTTCATCCATGCACTGCAGGGTAAGCCTGGAACAGACTGAAGACTTCAGGGCCTACAATTGAAGTACAGCTGCCTAACCTGGTCTTGTGCCGAGCTACCCTCCTATGTTCTGGATTCTTTGAGGGGTGCTAAAATCTGTGACGGGTGTTTTTGCAGACTCATATTGCAGTGCAGTTATATTATAGGTGGAGCCAAAAAAAACAGCTGGCCCCACAATGTTGCTTTTCATGTGAAGTGACAGGTTGAACAGATGAACCGTCATGTCACATGAAAAACAATGTGAGAACCAATGTTTTTTTTTTTCTCTGAGAACAACTATTTCTGCAATTTAAACATGGTTGCAATAGTCATTGTCATTGCCGGCTGAACAGTCCTTATCCCTATCAATGGAGCTTTGGGGTGTGGTGTAATGTCAACATGGTTGAGGACTGTCCCAAACCTTCTGTGCTACAGTGTGTGTGTGTGAGATGTATGTGGTGGGAGCATTCAACCAGATGTATCCACGGCTTTGGGGATGGGAGTAGTACATTTGCGTTTTGGGTCTAGGGACATCAAATCCCACTCTTTGGACTATAGGTAATATCTTACCAGGCAGTCATAACACCCATTGGCTTTGGCATGTATGCACAAAAAAAAAACTTATTGGGGAATCAGTGGTCCTCTTGCTTCTATGTCTACGTTTTAGGTCAGGGGAAAGATAATTAAAGTGTGGCCACTGAACCCCTCTACTTACTTGGATTTGGAGAGGGGAATCCTTACACTTTGACCCCTGCCCTCAGATTTTGAGGTGGATGGTCAATTATAAAGTGTTATTAAAAAACGATAATAATAAGAAAATAAAAATATTTTTCTTTTGTACTCTCACATTCCTAGCTCCAGCAACAATCATTTAGTGTCCTCATACCCACAGCTTCCCCCTGCAAAAATTGGCCAATAAAAAGTAAAAAACACACAACTGATGTTCAGTATAGATCGGTCTTCTTGACCCTCTTAGAGGGAAAGTGTTGCAATGTTGATATTATGTGCTCTTTTGCTATTTGCTATTTTGATGTTATCACTTAAAACCTTCCATTCTCCAATCCAACCCCCCCCCCCAAACACACACGCACAGAGATGGTCCATTGTACAGCAAACACTCCCATTAAGCACACACACATGGAGTTTTGACAGTTGTGCCTCATGCTCTCTTGTGGAGATTTCTTTTCGCATAAACTTTTTTTTCCGTTTGCTGAGCCCTGTCCTGGATGCCAGTTGCTCAAGAATAGCTGAGATCATTGGTGTGTCATGTCATAATGACCACAACTAGCAATTGCAACCACTCATAGCATAATTTCCTGTCCAGGAAGAAGCTACTAGTGGTTTGGGGCTACACAATCATGTTAAAAAGGATCAGACATTATGGGAACTTGAGGACTGTGGCTGAAAAAATGTAAAATAATGCACTTGGGACATAAAAATCCAAAGGAAAAATATACCATTAAGGGTACTGTGCTGTCAGAGACAACAGAGGAAAGGGATTTGGGAGTAATTATTTCTAATGACTTAAAGGTAAGCAGGCAATGTAATAAAGCAGTGGGGAATGCAAGCAGGGTACTGGGTTGTATAGCTAGGGGCATTAGTAGCAGAAAAAGGGAAGTAGTCATGCCACTGTACAGATCTCTAGTTAGACCTCACCTAGAATATTGTGTACAGTAGTGGAGACCCCATCTCCAGAAGGATATTGATACTCTAGAGAAAATTCAAAGAAGGGCTACTAAAATTGTGACTGGTCTACAGGAAAAGAAATATCAGGATAGACTAAAGGATCTGAATATGTATAGCTTGGAGGAGAGAAGAGAGAGAGGGGATATGATAGAAACATTCAAATACATGAAGGGATTCAACAAAGTGCAGGATGGAAGTACATTTCAAAAGAGTAAAAACGTTAGGACAAGAGGCCATAGTCTAAAACTAGAGGGACACAGGTTTAGATGTAATGTAAGAAAGTTTTACTTCACTGAGAGGGTAGTAGACAAGTGGAATAGCCTACCAGCAGAAGTGGTAGATGTCAATACAGTGACAGAATTTAAGCATGCATGGGATAGGCATAAGGTGGTCCTTAACATAAGAAAAGGCCAAGGACCAAAAAAGGTTTGAGGTTGTGTTTTTTTTTTGTTTTTTTTTTACACAGTAGGAAATTGGGCAGACTAGATGGGCCGAATGGTTCTATGTTTCTATGTTTTCTATGTTTCTTTGGGTTCAAAGACGGAAACTAACCAGGTGCAATCAGTTATGAACTCGACATTTAGAAATCGGGAATTGCAGCAGAAACAAATTAGGAAAATGCATTTGCATGCAAGGAAAATATCTAAATGTGTCGTACCCAAATAAAGATAGGCTATTTTATCTTCTGCATTGTTTGGTCTCTCGGGCAGGGCCCTCCCTACCCTTTGTCTTTGTCTGCCGTAAGATCTGTAATTTTGTTATTCTCTTTGTCTAAAACATTGTTTCTTGATTGTACAGCTCTGTGTAAAATGTTGGCTGACTATAAATAAAAGATAACAGTTATAATTTGGTGTTGCTGATGTGCCCAGATCTTAGGGAACTGTGCTTACTTATCTCTAGAGGCACTTATAAGCTTCCATCAGTATTATTATCTCATGTCACTTTTGTCATAATGTGCTATGAAACACATTACACAAAATATATATATAGTTAATCTGCTCTGTTTAAAGGGATAGTAACACTTAATATGTAAAAATATATATATTGTTGGGTTTATCATCCTGAGTAGTGCAAAGCTACTTCCTCTGCTGAGAGGTGTTTTATGTAAAAATTATTGCAGCTCCAGTTTTTTAGATGCAGTATCTCATTGGCCTGAAATTTTGCAGTGGCACTGTTGCTACATTCTCCTATGGAAAGTTCTGGTCAATTGACCATAAACTTCCAAAGAATGGTGCATTGCACCTCCACTGTAAAATTGCTGGCCATTGAGATATAGCATCTAAAAAATTCAAGTTTCAGCTCCAATAACCTTTGAATAAAGCTATGAACAGTTTGGCTTTGATCTAGCCAGAAGATACCTCTTAGGGGGAATCCCGAACATTCAGCGGATTACATCTGCTTGTTGCTATCATTATATCACAAACAGCCACTAGGGGTTATTAGAGGACAGAAGACGGGAGAAATCTGCAGATTCTTATAGCCAGGAGAGATACCCTACATGTGTGATATATATTAGGTGCATGCGCGAAACTGCTTACACAGTAAACTTCCAAAGAATGGTGCATCACAGCTCCACTGTAAAATTGCTGGCCATAGAGATATTGCGTTTAAAAAAATTCAAGTTTCAGCTCCAATAACTTTTGAATAAAGCTATGAACAGTTTGGCTTTGATCGAGCCAGAAGATACATCTTAGTGGGAATCCCGAACATTCAGCGGATTACATCTGCTTGTTGCCATCATTATATCACAAACAGCCACTAGGGGTTATTAGAGGACAGAAGACGGGAGAAATCATACAGACTCCGGATATTCAAAGCCGGGAGAGAGGATAGAGGATGGTAGAAGCCATACAGATTGTGGCTGTTCTGCAGATTCTTATACCCAGGAGAGATACCCTACATGTGTGATATATATTAGGTGAATGCACGAAACTGCTTACACAGTAAACTTTTATCTTTTATTCTGGCAGCAGTCCCAATAGCTATTTGTTCACCGGACTTTACTGGACTGAATAATGTGATAGATTGAGTAGACCTATGTATTTTTATCTTGTATATGTTTATGTATAATTATTTAGTAATTTGTAGTAAACATATTTTGTTTACTCACATAGTCCTCCAGTCATTTTCTCTTTGCCTCTAGGTCTTTATAGGAGGTCCCAGAATTAATTAATATTTTAGCGCTCTCCTTTATAGTTTTTTTTGTTTTGCATAGATGTAGCACACTAATCTTTGGATTGTAGCTTGCTTGT
This sequence comes from Rhinophrynus dorsalis, assembly GCA_037306005.1. Taxonomy (NCBI): domain Eukaryota; kingdom Metazoa; phylum Chordata; class Amphibia; order Anura; family Rhinophrynidae; genus Rhinophrynus; species Rhinophrynus dorsalis. The sequence goes on from CM074728.1 coordinate 18,809,094, forward strand.
ATTTGGGGGCCTATTGTCTACTGGTGCAATTTCTACATATCTGTGTATATAATTTTTTATTGCAAAGTGCCATTATATTTACTAATTCTGTTGTACATCACAAATTAGTTGCCGTTGTCCAGGTGACAAAGAGGCTACGACCAAAGCCTCCCAGTTTTGCATGGTGTACTTTCTAACGGCCTTATTCTGCTAGTACAATTGCTCTAGCATGTACAAAGTGGAATTCAACCTGGTAGGGGCCTCCATTTTCAGCCGGTGATGGGGCAGGTTGTTACACTCTTGTATGAAAATTAAAGCTTTGTGTGCATTGTAGGAACATCTAAAATGTGCACATATTTTACGGGCAATATTCAGATTTTCATATTCTTCCACAAATATGGTCACAACTAAATTTAGTGTATTTGCAAAGCAGGGCACATGCACCATATCACCTGTTCTCAATGCAGCTATTATGTTGGTTCCATTAAAATCAGACATAAAACCAGCTTTTAAGGAGCAGGGTGCAAGCCAATTCTCTAGCACCTGCTCTAGTTTACTTAATGCATCTACAGCTTTGTTGGACTGTCTCTACAAGGTGACATGCACATGATAATGGTTATCCTGCTCAGTGGTAAATTCCCTGACTATAGAGCCTGTTCAAACCTCAAAGTTGCAGGTTCAAATCCCGGCAGGGTCAGCTCAGCCTTTCATCCCTCTGAGGTCGATAAATGAGTACCATTGATTGGGTAATAATAACATCTATTATTCAGCTGCAAATTTGGTTAGTTCCGAGAGCGTGTGCTGAAAGCGATTTGAGTCCCACTGGGAGAAAGGTGCTATATAAATACTAGTTATTATTATTAATCACTCTGACAGAACCAAAAACAAAATTACTGGCTGTCTCTTGATGCTGTAAGCTAGTAGTATAGTCCAGTAGTGGTGGTGGGACAGAAACCCAGTTAGCAGTTATAGTCACCTAGTCTGTGTTCTGCCCACTTGTCCACATACCTGCTGTCAAATGGATTTTCTTGCAATACGAGCTTTACAGCCTTTTGCCCAACACACTAAACACCTGCTTGTACAATTCTGGTACAGCCATCTTGGAAAAATAACTGTGGCTAGGGAGTTGCCAGAGAGGCCTCACTTGTCTAAATCCTCAGTTTTCAACAAAAGAATACTGCAGCATGTTCACTGTCAACATATTGATAACCTTACAATTCCACATGCATACTTTTGGATTGTTTTTGTGAAGTTTTTGACTCCTTCCCAAGAATTCGGTAAGTGTGGGTTGGCAGTATATGGCATAAAAACATTGTACCTTGAAAGCTTTAACAACATGTCTAGAGGAGGTGGTAGAGGTGGATGCAGCATGTTTGGGTATCACTCTTGCCATCTCCTTCAGAAAACTCAGAGTCATCAGATTCCTTTGCAGCAGGAGCCATTTGGAATGAACTAACTATTGGCACACTCTCTGACACATCAATAACATCACTTCTTCTATTCTGTGCCCTAGAGCCTCAGGGACTCTTTGAAGTGCTTCTACTCCTGCTAGTTGGGGCACCTCTGACATGGTGATAGCATGTCTCCCAGCCAGACCTGTGGTTGTGCTTTAGGTGGGATCTCATATAGGAGGTGCCTAGTTATGAGCTTGCTTTCCCCCTGCTCACATGCTTCTTACACAGACAACAGATCACAACATGCTTAGCTTTTGGATCCTGAGAGGAGTATCTCCATACTGTGGACTTCATAGTATGCGGGGTTCCTGATGGACTGCTACTACTACTGGGTTTAGATGTTGATGCAATTGTATTACTACTGGGTTTCAATACTAGGACAGGTTCCACTTGCCAGCAAAACTGCGATAGAGACTGCAGAGTCATGCTGTCAGTTTGAACTATCTGGAAGTAGTATCACTGTAACTCACTTCCTGACAGTTTGAACAGTTATAGCATTTGCATAGAAAAAACTTAAACAGTAGGTATATCAGCAGGAAAATCTCTATCACATTTAGGTTTTCATCAAGTTTTCATAAGTTTACTGCACCTTTAATGCATAGCTATATTTTAGTTGTAAGCTCTGTTGCATTGCTAGTGTAACATCATCTCAACTGTTAGCTCTACTTTATCTCAAAAATAATTAGGTTGAATATTAAAATAATTTGAAGTGAATAACAGAATTTCCATATTACCACTCTAATAGGTGCTATAAGAGAAAAAGCCCACTGCAAGGCTGCACCACTCAAAATATTTTCCTAAGTGTCTTTTATTGAATATGTCTATCATATTATAAACATTCTTAAGTCAAATATGTTCTGAGAAAGAAGGCTTTTAGTAGCCTCCCCAAATATAAAATTCACCCTCTGCAACACATATGACAAAAATTCAAGATAGCTGCTTTGAGGCTGATGTACTAAGCAGATCTGATGAAATTCTGGAGCAAACCAAACCCCCGCCTGGCACCTGCAACATGCTGAAGTCTGTGCCTTCTTCAGCACAGACCTCTAGTAGCTGATCTCCCTCTCTGGCACTCTTGTAATGCAGAGCGCTGGGAGATGGCATCATCTCCCAGCGCTCTGCATTACTGATGTATAGAGGTCTGTGCAGAAGAAGGCAGAGACCTCTCTTGCCACACAGCTGGACCACCAGGGAGGTAGGAGACGGACATTGTGGGGGTCAATAGGGGCATTGTGAAGGTGGAGATTGGGAGCAATGTGGTGATTGGGGGCTATGTGGAGGCAATGTGGAGATTGGAGATTGATGGCAATGTGAAGGCAATCTGGAGATTGGGGGCTATGTGGAGGCAAGGTGGCAATTGGGGGCAATGGGGGTAATGTGGAGATTGGGGGCAATGTGGAGATGGCCAATGGGGGGCCAATGTGGTCGGGGGGCAATGTTGTTGGGGGGCCCATGGCAATTTTTGCGCAAGGACCCAGTGACCTCTAGTTACCGCTCTGCAATGAAAGATGTCCAACCATTCAAACACCATCCAGAGATAGTCACTGTCATGGTATGGCTGCAGGTAACCTAACAACTACAATATCCCATATAAACCATTACTACTTGTACAGATTCAGAATCAACACTTATTTGTAAAGCCTGTACTGTAGTCAATAAGTTATTTAATCATACGTTTATTTTCAAGAACAAGTTATTTAATCATACGTTTATTTTCAAGAACAATTAAACACTAACAAATATACTAAACTTTAAAGAGGCAGGAGCCCCTTCTTCAAAAAATGAGGACACATTGTTGTGAAATGTTTCATTCAAAAGTTATTACAGAGCAATACTATGTATGTATTTATATTTGTGTTTAGCAACCAGGTGGCACTGTTGCTATTACTGTCCATGGAAAGCTTTTGTCTATTGTTTGACCATAACTCCTACCATGATGAGAACAGTCCTCCAGCTATAGCTGGAGGGCTGCTGGTTGCTCATGCTCACCCTTTGCCTAGGAACTGTGGTACTGATTCAGAGGGGGTGATAGACAACTCCTTACAATGCAGAGTAGCTTGGAACTTTTAAGCTGCCCTGGGATTGAAAATAGCCATAGTACTACATTTGTGATTACTTAATTGTAAATGCATGGTGATTTCCAGTTGTGATCTCGGAGCCAGGAAGGATTTTTACCCTCTTTTTTTGTCAGAAGTGTGACCTGCATTGCCCAGTTTCTTCACTTGACTTCACCTAGAACAAAGATGGACAAGGAATGATGCAGAGGCGTAACTAGAAGCCACCGGGCCCTGGTGCAAGAATTGCCATGGGCCCCCCTTGACCACATTGGCCCCCCTCAACCACAATGGCCACCTCCACATCGCCCCTATCTCCACATTGCCCCTTCCACAATGCCTCTCATTCTCCACATTGCGCCTTCCACATTGCCCTCATCACAATGCCCCCATCACAATGCCCCTCATTCTCCACAATGCCCCTTCCACATTGCCCCCCATCTCCACATTGCCCCTTCCAAAATGCCCCCATCTCCACATTGCCCCTTCCACATTGCCCCCATCACAATACCCCACAATCTCCACAATGCCCCTTCCACAATGCCCCCATCACAATGCCCCTCATTCTCCACAATGCCCCCATCACAATACCCCTCATTCTCCACATTGCCCCTTTCACAATGCCCCTCAATCTCCCCAATGCCCCTTCCACACTGCCCCTCAATCTCCACATTGCCCCTTCAACAATGCCCCCATCACAATGCTCCTCATTCTCCACAATGACCCCATCTCCACATTGTCCCTTCCACAATGCCCCTACTGACCCCCCCCCCGTCCTCCTACCTTGAGTCCCTGGTGGTCTAGCGGTGTGTGACATGACAGATCTGTGCCTCATTCGGCACAGACCTCTGACTGCAACTCAAGCTCCTGCGCGGTTCTCAGTAATGCAGAGCGCTGGGAGATTATGTAATCTCCCAGCGCTCTGCATTACTAGAGCGCCGGCCCCCGGGAGATCAGCTGTGCTGCGGGCACGTGGCGAGGGGGTCGCAGGGGGCGGCTGGGTCCCTGAGAGTGACGGGCCCAGTCGCAGGTGCGACCCCTATTGTTACTCCACTGGAATGATGACAGTTATAGTCTATCAGCAGAGGCCCTGACATTGCCCTCCCCCGCTCTATGATGTGTTGCTCACACCTCTGACACTTAGGGTTGCCACCCAGCCAGTATTTTACCGGCAGGCCGGTAAAAAATTGGCTTCTGTCCAATGTTAAGTCTATGGAGGGAATGCCATGGCCGGTATTTTTTTGAAGGAAAGGTGGCAACCCTACTGACACTTACAGGGTTAATGGGCTTGAGTCTATATGCACCTAGGAAAAAGTGGGGCTATTCTGTGGGAAACCAACTGCATCACAGGGATCAATACATATTATTACAGACTGAAATGGGCCTTTCCACACCAGAATGCTACCAAGGTCTCAGAAGGGTTGCCACCTTTTCTTCAAAAAAATACCGGCCATGGCATTCCCTCCATAGATTTAACATTGGACAGAAGCCAATTTTTTACCTGCCTGCCAGTAAAATACCGGTTGGGTGGCAACCCTAGGTCTCAGTCACATTGTGAAGCCCAGTATAAATAAAGCTGGATTTTTGTCTTAGTCCCATGGTGCAGTTGGATTGTCCAGGATATTTTCTCCACTTCTTCTTTTGTATATATGGCTCTTAATTCTATTTTTCACACAATCAATGTGAATTCACATTTAGGAAAGATGTGTTAGGAAGCAAACTGGAATTTGTACCTTTTGTTTTTTTTTTCCTCTGCACTATTGTGCTCTTAAATGTACGTTATTAAACTAAGAGCTCTATATTCCGTTAATCTGTGACAGGAGTACTTCTGGATAAAATGCTGAATTACAACTATTCTTTTTGATTAACCTTTCCCTTGCTGAATTGGCCTAGAATGCATTATTTCTCAGAAAGTCACACATCCTCCATCCTTCTGAGATGACATGGTTAAAGCAAAAGTGGAAAGACATCTCTACTAATGGATGGTTCTGTAATTTCCCCTAAACTGCAGGTCGCTCTAAGTTCTTTTCACCCCCTCATACATTGCTTGTGTTCCTCGCAAGAGCTGATAATTTTGAAACTAGCAATGCAAAAGGTGGCAGTAGCTGTAAACCACTATTTTTCTTAAGCGTTTATTGCACTTAAGTAAATACCTTCTTGTTCTCCAGAAACTGTGAGCCGTTACTAATGGCTTATTTATAAACCAGGGCCTGCAAAACATGCTGTTCCCAGAAGCTCGTAGGTACAACAACACTGATCACATACTTTATCTTTAACATGATTTTATACGCTTCTCCAGCAGTGCACTTTAACTCCATTTTCTGCAAAGATTGTCCAGTAAAAACAAACCTCCCAACATTTCAAATGGCCAAAGAGGGACACTTGCGTTTTAGGTGGTGTTTCTAGGGGCGTGGCTGGTGGGCGGGGAATTTTTAGGTTGCTTTGTCGCCTATTGACACCTCTGTGTACCTGAATAAATGATTTAGAGCAAGACCAAAGTATTTTATTTACACAGATTCAATTACAAACACAAATACGATTATCTAAACATTTATGTGAATTTCATTGCTGTGGAGCAATGTGGTAGACTAATATATATATACCACTCACTCTGATGTCCTAAAAAGAGGGACAACAGGGTTGAAAAGAGGGACAGGGGGATTTGGGTCTCAAAGAGGGACTGTCCCTCCTAAAGAGGGACACTTGGGAGGTATGAGTAAAAAGGGTGAAAGCACTCAGTGACAAACACTCATAGGAGCAATGAGTTGAACACCCTTGGCACTCAAAGGATTAACATGCTGGGAAAAACCTACCAACATAGAAGATTTTTTGAAAGGTTGAACGAGCTAAACTCTTGTCTTTTTTCAAACTGATCAATGTCAAAATTATAATGACATTGGGGCTTTACTGTATGTACCAAGAGGAATTAAAGGAGCAGTAAACATTTTTTATGTAAACACATATTTTATAGAGCTTTTCCTGCTGAATAAAACAAGGTCACTCCCATCGCTGTCAGATTTTTTATTCAAAATTTATAGCAGTTTAAATAATCAGGAAGTGAATTTACCGTGTTTACTTCCTGATAGTTCTAACTGACAGGAAGTGACAGGCAGTTTCTATCACATTCTATGGAGAACTGTATGTCTGTGACTTTTCTGACTTTCCTCTCCATTAGGATCTAACAGGAAATCTAATTAGAATTTGACCAATAGTGGGCACTGCTAATGTAAAAAAACATGGGTTTAAACTGTAATAACTCTGGAAATATAAATCTCTCAGCAGTGGAGTACTCTTATTTTACTCAATAGGAAAATCCTTACAATATATATTTTTTCATAAAAAAAGTTTACTTCTCCTTTAAAGGGATAGTAATACTTCGTTTTAACTTTATTTTATCTTGTAGGCATTAAAAAAACATGAAGAATGATATAAGTCTTTTCTCTCAAACCTTTATGGTTTAAGAGATATTCACAAGCAAAGTTTCTCCTCCCGCCCCTTTTACCTAGTGTAAGCCATCTCTTCTCAGATGTGAATCTGGTTGTAAGACCAGACAGATAACAGAAGGGGACAATCTTCTTCCTATGAGAACAATGAAAGCCCTGCCCCCCTTGACAAGTTTTTCAGGTTTTTCCCTTATCTTAATTGAAAATTGTCCCTCTCTGCAATCTGCCTGGGCACCTCCCTTCTGCTCTGCCTGAGCAGTGTTACATCGGTAAAAGGGGCAGGAGGGGGATACTTTGTCATTGAATTACTCTTGAACTAAAACTCGGACAGAACTGAAATAACACTCTCCAAAGTCCAAATACTATGATGATTAATTAGAGCTGCTTTTATTATGAAACATTACTATCCCTTTAAAGCAATTCTTGGCCAAACCAACTGTACAGTCTTATATGGGACAGCTAAATGTTCACCTTAATTTAAATGGGGCTTTTAACCCTGAATGCTGGGGAGGAGCTTTGCAATGCACTGATGGCCTTTCTAACATTCAAAAGACAAAAGCCCTGTGTGATTTTGGCATTTTTTTAATCTATAAATACATGAATTTGATGCAGCCAAACCTCTAACCTCTTAGTTCGAATCAGTAACTCAGTGTACTCTATTTTATAGTAACTGAGTTACTGATTAGAATATTAGAGTTTTTGGGTGCTTCGGATTCATGTATTTATAGTTTTTTTTGGTTTATATCGTATCGTGGAGAAATTTATTTGATAGCAGACTATATTGGATTGTAGGACGATAGAGTGAAGCAGATCTCTTACATGTGGTGCACTCAGTTTTCTTTAAAAAATTAAGTGCATTGAAAATAAAATAAACTCTGTTTGTTGCAATGTGTGTTTTTGCAGATATCTATCTATCTATCTATCTATCTATCTATCTATCATATATATGTGTGTGTGTGTACACATATAACATACTTTTATTCTTAAAGAAAAATACTATACATATCTATATTACTAAAAGGAGAAGCTTGGCAGGTAGCCAAGCAGTACTGAGGAGACATTCATGTTTCCTCACACATAACACAGGGGCGTGATTTTCATAGAAGGCCCCTGGCTACTCCTATGAAAATCTCTGCAAGGACATGGCCCCCCAGCCACATAACACAGGGACGAGATTTGCACCCCCCCAAATGACTTACTTGCCACTACAAGGTGAGGGATGGGTGCAATAAGGAAGCGATATGGGTGCAATAAGGATGCAATATGGGTGCAATATGAGTGCAATATGGGTGCAATATGAGTGCAATGTGGGCAATATGAGTGCAATATGGGTGCAATAAGGGCGCAATATGAGTGAAATAAGGACGCAATATGGGTGCAATATGAGTGCAATATGGGTGCAATAAGGATGCAATATAGGTGCAATATGAGTGCAATAAGGATGCAATATTGGTGCAATATGAGTGCAATATGGGTGCAATAAGGATGCAATATGACTGCAATAAGGGTGCAATAAGGACGCAATATGGGTGCAATATAGGTGCAATAAGAGCGCAATCCTGGGGCAATATGAGTGCAATATGGGTGCAATAAGGACGCAATATGAGTGCAATATGGGTCCAATTAGGACGCAATATGGGTGCAATATCAGTGCAATATGGGTTTAATATAAGTGCAATATGGGTGCAATATGAGTGCAATATGGGCAATATGAGTGCAATATGGGCGCAATAAGGACACAATATGGGTGCAATATGAGTGCAATATGGGTCCAATTAGGACGCAATATGGGTGCAATATAAGTGCAATATGGGTTCAATATGGATGCAATATGAGTGCAATATGGGTGCAGTATGGGTTCAATAAGGACGCAATATGGGTGCAATAAGGACGCAATATTTGCACAATATGAGTGTAATAAGGACACAATATTGGTGGAGTATGGGTGCAATATGAGTGCAATAAGGACATAATATGGGTGCAATATGAGTGCAATATGGGTGCAATAAGGATGCAATATGGGTGCAATATGGGTTCAATATGGGTGCAATATGAGTCCAATATGGGTGCAATAAGGACGCAATATGGGTGCAATATAAGTGCAATATGGGTTCAATATGGATGCAATATGAGTGCAATATGGGTGCAGTATGGGTTCAATAAGGACGCAATATGGGTGCAATAAGGACGCAATATTTGCACAATATGAGTGCAATAAGGACACAATATTGGTGGAGTATGGGTGCAATATGAGTGCAATAAGTACATAATATGGGTGCAATATGAGTGCAATATGGGTGCAATAAGGACGCAATATGGGTGCAATATGAGTGCAATATGGGTTCAATATGGGTGCAATATGAGTCCAATATGGGTGCAATAAGGACGCAATATGGGTGCAATATAAGTGCAATATGGGTGCAATAAGAATGCAATATGGGTGCAATATCAGTACAATATGGAAGCAATATGGGTGCAATATAAGTGCAATATGGGCAATATGAGTGCAATATGGGTGCAATAAGAATGCAATATGGGTGCAATATCAGTGCAATATGGGAGCAATATGGGTGCAATATGAGTGCAATAAGGACGCAATATGGGTGCAGTATGGGTGCAATATGAGTGCAATATGGATGCAATAAGGACACAATATGGGTGCAATATGGGCAATATGAGTGCAATATGAGTGCAAAAAGGATGCAATAAGGCTGCAATATGAGTGCAATAAGGATGCAATATGGGTGCAATGAGTGCAATATGTGCAATATGGGTGCAATATGGATGCAATAAAGATGCAATATGAATGCAATACCCATATTGCGTTGTTATTGCACCCATATTGCGTCTTTATTGCACCCATACTGCACTCATATTGCACCCATATTGCGCTCAGATTGCACTCGGATTGTACTCATATTACACCCATATTGCACTCATTGCACCCATATTGCACCCATATTGTGTCCTCATTGCACCCAATGTGCCACTCTTTAACGGTGAATGCACCATTCAGAATGACCCGACGTGTACAATTTGCGACTCTTTAAGGAGCACCATGGTGAATACGCCATTCAGAATGACGCGACCAAAGTAATGCAACACTTTAAGATGCAACATTTTAAGTGCGCTAGTTCAAAAGTACACTCTCTGTCCCCTTCTCCATCATGTCTCTCTCTCTCTCCCCCCTTCTCCATCACGTGTCTCTCTCCACCCTTCTCCATCATGTCTCTCTCTCCCCCCTTCTCCATCATGTGTGTCTCCGCCCTTCTCCATCATGTCTCTCTCTCCCCCTTCTCCATCATGTCTCTCTCTCCCCCCTTCTCCATCATGTGACTCTCTTCCCCCTTCTCCATCATCTGTCTCTCCCCCTTCTCCATCATCTGTCTCACTCCCTCCCTTCTCCATCATGTGTCTCTCTCTCCCCCTTCTCCATCATGTGACTCTCTTCCCCCTTCTCCATCATCTGTCTCTCCCCCTTCTCCATCATCTGTCTCACTCCCCCCCTTCTCCATCATGTCTCTCTCCCTCCCTTCTCCATCATGTGTCTCTCTCCCCCCCTTCTCCATCATGTCTCTCTCCCTCCCTTCTCCATCATGTGTCTCTCTCCCTCCCTTCTCCATCATGTGTCTCTCTCCCCCTTCTCCATCATGTCTCTCCCCCCCTTCTCCATCATGTGTCTTTCTCCCCCCCCTTCTCCATCATGTGTGTGTGTCTCTCTCTCCTTCTCTCTAGTGTAACTCCATTTGAACTGTAAGCTCTGTATTATCACTAGTGTAGCCCCATTCCACTTGTAAGCTCTGTGGTATCATTTGTCTTACTTCACAGCATTAATAACAAGTTTAAAATGAACAAAAGGGGATGGGCTGGGACAGTGGGCTGGAGCGATAGTTGAAATGGACCACTTGATTGTATTTGTCCCCCAGGCCACAAGTTGCCAGCCCTCCCCTGGTTAAGCGACTTGATTAAAGATGAGATGGCAGCCCATGAGCTGTCTGAGGAGCTTGATGAACTCATCGCCTTTGCTATACTAGTAGATACTAGGATCAGTGAAAGATCCCCTTTCAAAGAACAATTGCGGAGACCTCCTTCTCGATTGGCGCCTAACTTTACACTCCCTCCCAATCCTCCCTTGTCTCCCTTGCCTCTTAGTGCTGAAACGGGCAGGGCTGAACCTATGCAACTAGGGTCTTGTCCAACTTCACATTGGCCCCCACTGTCCATCTAAACATTGGCCCCCATTGTACACTACCACATTGTCCACCTTCACATTTTCACCATTGTGCACATCCACCTCCACACTGTCCATCACAACACAGTCTGCCCAGCTTGACTCCCACAATGTTCAGCCTCACCCCCACACTGTCCTCCAATTCACCTGATTGTTATCCCTCTGAGTTCCTGGAAAGAGCCGCTGAACCAGGCAAAATGGCGGACGAACTGCTGTGCTCCTTGGCAAGTGAAGCACCTATGTATACTAACCCAATGATTTTGTCACCATCACATGCCCCTGCAGGCCATGATAACATACTGTGTATGGTGCACTGACCAGAAGGTTGGGCAGGCATGCGCAGTCAGAACTAGCTTCCCTGCTTCATTGAGTCTTAATAGACTCAATGAAGGGAAGCTGAGTGAGATGGACAAGACAGCAAACAAGAAGAACTTAGCAAGTCTTGAGCGGGGGGGCACATTCTGGCGACACTACTGATAGATGACGTCAGCACCTCCATTGAGGGCGTCACCTGGTGCGGTCTGCACCCACCGCACTCACCTCGTGATGCCATTGGTACATGATTGGAAATGAAGTGAAGAAATGAGGTTGGTTTTACACATTTGTGTACTCCATAGCAGAGGGCTGGTCAAATAAGTGAGTATTTACATAAAAAGTTTGCCTCTAGCAATTAACCCTTAGAGTGAGAGAGGGATGTGCAACACATTGCTTAGCAATGCGCCTCTTAGCCCACTGGCATTCAAAGCGTTAGTCCAGCATCCACTCCAAGGGTGCTCCTCTCATATGCCTCCCTGGGTTGGGATCTACCACCTCCGGTTCAAGGTAAAAATATAAGTTGGTTATTGATTTTATTCCAGCTTCTACTTCTTCTACCAAAACTTCTGGCGCAGTTTCAGCCTCTGGCACTGCATTCAGTTGTTGTCCTTCATCCTTATAAAGATTTGAATAAAATTCTTCTACTCGATTTAGTATTTGTTGATTCTTTCTCTGCTGTACCATCTTCAAGCTTTAATGCAAATATTTAGCTCCTATATGTGGACATCTTCTGTTTTGTTTTCTTTAGCCCTTGGTGTTCTTCCAGTGTCCTTTTGATGAGCTCAACATTGAAGTTGCACGCTTCATCTTTTACGCGCTTCCTTTTGCTCTTGCACATTTTGACATATTCTACCCTGTTTAACTTCACTTCTCCTCACTTTTTCACCATGGCAACTGTTTCTTTTGATATTTAGCTTGATATTTCTTGTTTTACAGTAGGTGTAATGGCATGGACAGTGTCTACGATAGTCTCAATAACTTTGTAATTCTGGGCTGAAATGTCTGTGTCTGGAAGGTCTTGCAGCAGACTGAAGTCATTAGACAGTGTTAACTCAGCAGCTGACTAGTGTCGATATTTCTGTTTGTTGACTTGATAATTTTCTTTCTTGCAGTCAATTTGGATTCTTGCTCTCAGTAGACGATGGTCACTTCCAGCATTAGAACGATTCAAGACTGAGCAGTCAGTGAATATTGTTTTGTTATTTGCAAGTATGAAATCTATTTCACTTGTATTACCATTAGGACGTTTCCATGTCCATTTTCGCTAGGCCATTTTCTTGAAGATATCTATCTGTCTATCTGTCTATCTAGCTATCTATCTATCTAACTATCTATCTATCAATCAATACATAGATACACAAATATACACACATATATATCACATACATAAAATGTATATATTGAATAGGTGGCTCTAAATTTCTTTATAAAATAGTCAGTTTTATCTAGGTCTTTTTTTATTTGCATTTCCCCTCTGCTGTAGTTTCCTGCTAGGTACTAAAGTTTACAATCTGATAAAGACCAGTGATCCTAAGATTCATTCAGTTCTATTGAAGCCTAGTATTTGATGTGATGAGGTGTGTCCTAGATGCAGACTTCAGAGATCTCTGTATACAGGAAAGTGCAGAAACAATGAGCAAATGTATAGGTAGATGTGCTTGCCTGTAGTGGGAACTTAAATATATTATATATTACATTGGTAAATTGATCTGTGAATGAAGAATTGCATATTACTAGAATACAGTGTCCATTTAAAGTAGAACAAACAACTCATAATAATAATCTCCATATTACCTTACTATGGCCAAAAAATAATAATGAACCCTATGAATGCCTTTAGTCAAAAGTAGACATCGTCAGTTAGTCCCAGGTGCTATGTCCATGAAGGTAGACATGACCGTTGCTCTCAGTTTTTTTCACTCTAAAGCAGGCAGGGTGCAAGAACCTCTTGCAGTGAGCAATGTCTGAGTTCCTCTGGTTCAACTAACAACGGTCATGTCTGCCCCATGACATCCAGGACCGAATGAAAATGTTTCTCTCAATCTAAGGGGCAGGGCAAAATTCATAAGTGCCACTGGGATTTTCTGGCTTTAGCAAAGTGAGTGGAAATCATATAATTAAGCATTTATGTTATAATAACAACAACTAGCATTAATATAGAGCCTTTCCCCCAGTAGGACTCAAAGAACTTTTTAGCACACGCTCTCGGAATTAACCAGATTGGCAGCTGAATAATAGATGTTATAATTAACTAATGAATTGTACTCAATTTTCAACCTCAGAAGGATGAAGGGCTGAGTCGACCCTACAAGGAACTGAACCTGCAACTGTGAGGTTTGAGTAGGCTCTGAAGGCAGGGCATTTACCATCAAGCTATCTCACCAGTTATAATATGATGTGTGCAGTCTACTGACACTTCACCCACAGAACTGGATATTTTTCCCTGGGTGAAAACTCTCGCTCTCTAAGTGTGTATGAATATTAGGGAATAAAAGACTTCAAAGTAGGATCTCGCTTTATATTATCCCACAAAAGCCTTGAAGTTCCTGCCTCATCAACAGCTTGAGATGCCACACTTTGAAACCTGTCTCATTGCATAATTTTGCGCACATTTGCCTGCAGTAGAATAGCAATGTCAGGTGATATTTAGTTTGTTTTATAATGGGAGGTATTGCACACTGAAGTGACAAAAATGGAGTGATATTTTAAAATATGTATTGCAATAAAATATAACACTTTGCAGATTGTGTTTGTTTCAGTATTGGATGTATCACATCACAGATTTTAGCACCTCAGATGATTCTGTCCAAATAAATACCATGACATATACCATAGGCAGAAAGAAAAACACAAGCAAATCTAGAGCATACCAACTGCACTGCAGGGGAGAATTAATCATCTTTCTTAGTACACATGGTCTAATATCATGTATTTAGCACAATATGCATAGTATGGATCTAAAATAATGCCTTTCGCTTTGGTGCATATTTATAAGGAAAAAGTGATTCAATTCTGGTACAAAATAACTGCATTTTAGTTGTCATGTTCAATTGTATGTAAATACCATAGATATATGCACCTATTTTAATTCTTTTCAAATAATATTATTTTTTCCTTTGTTTTTTTACATATCAGTGCTAATACCGTACATTTTTAAGTCATGTTCTGTTACGAACAACTACGAACAATAATAATGCTAACATTTATAGATCAGAACTTACAAATATCCATGGGGGAGAAGCGCTATGGGAAGATAAAGTGGTAGAGATAACTTCTCCAGTGATATCACTTCTCCAGGGAGAGATTCTCTAAGCGGTGATAAAGACATGATAAAGAGGTGATAGAGTGGAGATGACGTCACCAGTTTATCACCTCTCCAATTCCTATGTTACTCTATGGAGCCTATGCACTACGATTTCTTCATCTTTGGAGAGCTTAGTGAATAGGCTCTATAGAATAACATAGTAACTGGAGGAGTGATAAACTGGAGAAGTCATCTCCACTTTATCACCGCTTAGTGAATCTTTCCCCTGTTCTCATGTTATTCTATGGAGTCAATGCACTAAGATTACTCTAACTTTGAGGATCTTAGTGCATAGGCGCTATGGAATAACACAGGAACTGGAGTGATATCACTGGAGAAAAAATCTCCAATTTATCACCTCTTTATCACTCCTTAGTGAATAAGCCCTCATGGCTATTTTGGGTTTATTGTTATGCATTTCTTCAACAAGGTCTAACCAGTTCCGCATATCCGTGGGGGAATGGGCAAAGAGGGAGCACTTTTAGTTTAATTGCAGGAGTTGAGTGCAGGATTAGGGGTAGAACAGGTCTGGTCACTCGATGACCTACTGCCACCTCTTTGTGTTAATGAATAAATGATTTAGAACAAGAACAAAGTATTTTATTTACACAGAATAATTTAAAACACAACGTTTAAACACACATTATGTGAGTTTTATTGCTGTGGAACAATGTGATAGACTTATTTACACACACAACAAAGTGTGATCTCCAAAAACAGGGACACCAGGGAGTGAAAGAGGGACATAGGGATTTTTCATCAGAGGGATAATACCCCTTATAAAAGGACACATGGAAGGAATGAACAAACGTTCATATCTTTATCCATTCCCTGTTAAAATGAACTAACTTAGAACAAAACATCTCAGTGTGTTTTTTAAAATGTTCTCCTGTTTTTTCGTGTTATAATTGAATGAAATGATGGGTTATACATATATAAGGAATCAAAAGAAGGCCACATGTATCCTTAAAAAAGTAGATAATTTGTGTTGGTGTCCTAAGGGAAAATATGGTTGAACAAAGACATACTAAAAATGCCAAAATTTGCTATTCTCCTGTAGTATAAAAATGGTCTGGGTGAGATGGGTGATAAAGAGGTGATAAAGTGTAGATGACCTCTTCAGTTTACCACTTCTCCAATTCCTATGTTATTCTGTACAGCCCGTGCATTAAGATTTCTTCAACTTTGGAGATCTTAGTGCATAGTCTCCATCGAATAACAGAAACTGGAGAAGGGATATCACTGGAGAAGTCATCTCCACTTTATCACCTCTTAGTGAATATCCCCCTTGGTCACTAAAGTAGAGCAGCAAAGAACTGTAACTTAGCTCTGTTGCTCTGACCTCCATTTTATATCATACCGTATAGCAGAGCAGTTACAAGGGATCCGTCTTTACATAAACTTCTGGTTTGGGGGGCCCTGGCATTATGTTTGAACTGGGCTCCAAGATATCTGATGGCAAACCTACCTATCACTAAAATGGTTAAGTTTCTGCAAGTGGGGGTGATAATTTAGGACCTTCATGGCATGCTTTAACCCTTCATTAAGCAGAAGGGTGCTCATCGTATTGAGAAGCAATGCTTTGTATACCCTGCTTGTACTTAAGGAGTTAATTAGCATAATCTATAAATCTAAATAACTCACAAACTAGTTTTAGGGAAAACATATCAATACAACATACAGAAGATTTAGAAAGCTTAGTTTTCAGTGGTAGTATCAGTTAAAAGTGACAGTGACCCTTTATTTTGACTTTGCTTCTTTGGCAGGTGCATAATACTTAAAGACTAATTACTTAAACTATACTGTTTATTTTATTTATTCATTGATGTTCTCCTTTTTTTAACACTTTCATGTTCCTGACAGTGAGCACCCTGGCTCTTACTGCCAGAGGACAAGAAAGCAGATCTAGCAATACAGTGTAAAAAAAATATACATTTTAAGGAAGATAGCAGATAATGCTACAGGCATCATTTACATTCTGTCACTGCCCTCCTTTGATGGTCACTGACCAGAAAACTCTCTGAAAACAGAGAGCTTCCTGTCAGATGAAGGTCTTGATAAAGGCCCAAGCAGGAGCTGAAACACTGGCATTAAACATATATCTTTGTTTCACCATTTTCTAGTCCAGTGAGCACTTGTAAAAGCTATGACATACAAGCCATTACTACTCCAATACATCATGGGGGTTATGCACTATAGAGTGATAAAGAGGTGGTAAAGCGGAGATGACTGGTTCCTATGTTATTCTATGGAGCCAACGCATGACTGGTTCCTATGTTATTCTATGGAGCCAACGCATGACTGGTTCCTATGTTATTCTATGGAGCCAACGCATGACTGGTTCCTATGTTATTCTATGGAGCCAACGCACTAAAGTTTCTCCAACTTTTAGATCTTAGTGCATAGGCTACACAGAATAGTAGGAGTTACAGAAGTAATATCAGTGGAGAAGTTATGTCTGCGTTATCACCTTTTTATTACGCCTTAGTGCATAACTCCCAGTGTGTTGCTACAGTACTATATATTATACTAGTGTAAAAGCCTGTGTACACGGGCCAAGGTCCGGGTGATGTTAAGAGGCCGGTCCTGCTGCCGACCCATTCATGCACTGTAGAGACTCCCCGAAAGCACAGAATGTTCCCAGCACAGAACTCCCAGCATTCTGTGCCTTTGGGCAGTCTCTACTGCGCATGACTGCTTCTGACAAACATCCTTAGCTAATTATTATATAGGATACTTTGTGTGTTTGTGTATACATACTCAAACACACATACATAAACATCATAGATTTTTCTGGTGAGATGGCTCAGTTGGTTAAGGCACCAGCTGTAGAATCTGTTCAAAGAGCAAGGTCACAGGTTCTAGTCCCAGCAAGGTCAACTCATCCTTTCATCCTTCCGAGGTAGATAAAATGAGTACCATTATACTGGGTAATATCTGTACCACCAGGACATACTTGAAAACGAGATACAATCTCAGTGTATAATTCCTGGTAAAATACTTTGATATTATTCTAGCATATGGGAAAATCTGTCATATAAGCCTGCACAACACCTTTTTATTTAACCCTTTCAGGACTATAGGGAGTTTGCAATGCTTTTCTAATCTTTTGCCCACCACCCTCTTCCTCAAGGGTTTAAGGATAAATGTCATTTTTCCAGATGAATACACTAGTAATGGGCCACTGCAACCAGATGTGGAAGTGAGGAGGTTAAACTGTGAAATCCCTAATCTAAAAGAGCATTACAATGTGGAGAGATCACAATACTTGATAGTCCAGCTCCCACATACCCAGTATGTTTTTTTTTTGCAGATACAGAAAGCTGCCTTTGGTCACACCATTTAGCTCTTTATAGTGACCCTGCAGAAGATTAACCCTTTCAAGAAAATAAAAGCTGAGCTGGGGTCAAATTAGAGTTCTCGCATCAAGCCTCTTGTCCTTTGATCTCCCAGCTATTGAAAAACGATCAGCAGATTCTAAATCCTCCCATGTGATCTGCGTTTTTTGGAAATTTGTAGAAATTATACCTAATCCTATTAAGTGTCCCAAGGCTGAACCTGCATTAAATATAGGGAGTCTTTTCTGTGTTATGAAGAAGTGAATAATAGGAAAAAAAAACTCAAAGCAGCTTCTCACCATGTTATGGGAATGTGGCCAGTTCTTCAGAATTCAATTAATCCTCTCTGATGGGTTCCACCTTTTTGAAGAATCCTCTCCCTAGGTTTTGTTTTTGGGCTCTGATGCCACTTAATTTTCAGAGCTGTAAAAACAAAAGCTGTGATGTTAACATGAATATTCTGCATTTGTAAGGATCTGGAACAAGGGTGGACATAACTTCCCTAAACCCTCATTTAACTGCAGACTTGAGAAAATTACAATTACCACCACTCCTTAATACTTTGCCTTCCTAGGAGGGGGCTGTGGCAAAGCCTCTGTCTTCACCCAAATTCTTAATGACAGTGCGTATCAGCCCTTAGTAGATTTTCCCCTTTCCAGTGCCAATCTCCCCTGTTTGCTTGACATTTTTGTCAATGAAAAGGTGGATTTCCTGGCTGATTAATGTGGCTTCTTTTTGCCCTGGGATTTGTTGCCATGTAGACAATGTAGATTTTAGGATGGGATTTAACCAATTTTTTTTGTAGAGGTCATGGATTCAGGCATGCTAAAATGTGTCAGTGGAAGAAAAATACTGAAATAAATGTGTTTGATAAAGCATTATGTTAACCATTTGAGGACCTGAGGAGTGTACAACCCATTGCTAAGCATGTCGTGGCCAGATGGACTAAAATGTCATTATGAAAATAAATATATTTTGCAGAAAAAGATCCCCTTGTTCCAACAGGGGAAACCACATTGTCAAAAAACAACCACAGAATTGTGGGATAAATAAACTGCTCCATAGGGAACAAATACAAATTCCCTTAATTCCCACTAACAGGTGTCCAAGGCTTTGTGGTATTTATGGGAATTTCTGTTGGTTCCCTATGGCACTGCCCCATGAATGAATCACATTTCTTCATGCATATGTCCTATAATATTTAGGGTTCTTTCACTCAGGTGACAGTACTGTTGAAGCCCTCTTCTACCTGTGTCTCCTGTGTTCTTTCACACATTTCTCATGCATCCCTCCTCTGATACAGAAGCAGGGGGGGCGCGTTTGATGACCAGTCCATGACAATATTACTGGTTGACCGTACTTGAGTCGGCCAGTCAATGGAGATTACAATGAGCACTGCAAGCTCCATCAGAAATTGTGTGAAAGGTCTGACAGCAGCCCCACAGGCCCCACTGGTGGTCATGGGGAGGCCTTCACTCCCAACTATATATCCCATCATTACCCGCCAGCCATTCCTCTGTGAATGTAACAAAGATGTTGCATGCTGGTGTGTTCACAAACGTTGATAGTTCCTTGTATGAAAGACACTGTGTCTCTGCATAGGTCTTTTCTTATTGGGAAACATAGCCAACACAGCAGTGTTCCCTCTATGCGTGCATAGGTGAACAAACCAGCCCTGAATGAGTTAAAGAAGAGAATTGATGCAGAGCTGTATTGGAATAACAGATGCACCGTACAGCCCTGGTCAGTTCTAATTGATTCTTTAACTGTTTCAGTGCTTGGCCTCTCACTATTGCACCCCTTGGTGGGTTAAATGACAACTTCATAAGAAATGTACATCTATATTGACAACAACTCCATAAGAAATGTACATTTATAATCTAGTAGTTTCCCTACTCTACCATTCCTACTATTGGGTCCCATAAGACCCAATGCCCTATCCACAATCTAGTTCTCTCCATCTCTAATGCCTTTACCCCCATAATTTATTCCAAAGCAGTCTTCACTGCTTTACAAAGCCAGCAATTACCCAGAAATGCAGCCTATCATTTGAAATTGGCACTACATTCAACTATCCAACTTTAAAAGTAGCAATAAACCTTTAATAAGCTTTTAAGGAGAAGAGGGGTGCTTAGCTGTTTAATTAGCAATGCACTGCTCATCCCTCTGGTTATATGTGGTTAAAGTGATAGTAATGTTTCACAAAAACAGCAGCCCCAATTAATCTTCATAGTATCTGAGCCATAGAGAGTGTTATTTTATTACTGTGAGTGTTGTAGTTCAAGGGTAATTAAATGATAAAGTTTCCCCCTCCCGCCCCTTTTAACTAGTGTAAGCCCCCACTCCTCAGATCTGAAATCCAGTCCATAGACCAGACAGCTCACATCAAGGGTCAACATTCTTACTGTGAGAACAATGAAATCCCTGCCCCCCTTGACAGGTTTTTCAGCTTTTTCCCTTATCTTAATTGAAGATTGTCCCTCTCTGCAGTCTACTTGGACACTCCCTGCTGCTCTGAGGTGAGCAGTGTTACACTAGGTAAAAGGGACGGGAGGAGGATACTTTATCATTCAATTACTCTTGAACTACAACTCTGACAAAATTGAAATAACACTCTCCAAGGCCCAAATACTATGAAGATTAATTAGAGCTGCTTTTATTATGAAACATTACTATCCCTTTAAGACAAAAATATGTACTGAAGGGTTTTTATACACACACACACGCACACACACACACATATATATATATATATATATATATATATATATATACATACATACAGGGCTTAAAAGTTGAAGTCCTTTGCTACTAGCCAGACCTGAAAAGTTACTCGCCACTGCAAGCCATAACATACCCACCAGGGCTGAATTTCTACTCACCAGGGCTAAATTTTCACTCGCCATTGGCTAGTGACGAGTGGAAATTTTGAGCCCTATATATATAAATAGAAAAGAAGGAGGAGGCAGCACCAGTGGAACTTCTTAATTATATTTATTATTAGGCACAAAGGTAATAAACATGGTCGACGTTTCGGTCCAATAGATAGGACCTTTATCAAGACTATTTATGTTCACCTTTGAGGATTGTGCACCTGGGCAGAAAATTTGGATAGAGCGAGTGCAACCAACCCACAGTTCTCTCTCTCTCTATATATATATATATTTATTTATATAACCATATATAATACTCAAGTGTAAATTATATATAAAAGATTTGAAGGTAAATGTAAGCACAGGTGAATAACATACACCCTCTTTCTCTAAAAGGAGAGAACCGCAGCCAAGCAAGAAAGCAGAAAATGGAAGCATGCTGCCTGCTAGACGTAGCTCCTGGCTGCTTCCTCCGGGGCTCACAGGCATGGAGGAGGGTAGAGGGGGAGAAATTGGGGGCTCAAGAAACAGTATTGATGGGAGGAGGGGGAACGGAAGTGGGACCATGGGGAAGCAAACACTGAAATTTCTTTTTACTCATATATAATACCCCCCGCCACTTCACGTAAGGTGAAGTGAGTCAAAAAGATTGTGTACCCAGGATTTTACTGTATGTTACCTCTCATTTGTATAATGTTAATCCTCATGGCCAGGGGAGGGCTGGCCTGGGGGGCAGAGGGGCAATTGCCCCCTGGTCTGGTCACATGTCTGGGCCAGTGGGCCACTGCCTCACTCAGTCTCCCAATTGCTGCTGTAAATGGTGCTACACTAGTGATACCACAGAACTTACAATTGAAATGGAACTACATAAATGATACCACAGAGCTACAATGCAAATAGAGATACACTAACAGCATAACCCATTTCCCTTGTAAGAATCTATGGTATCAATCATGTTGCTGTACTTAAGTTGTAAGCTCTATGGTATCACTAGTGAAGCCGCATTTCTACTGTAAGCTATGTGGTCTCGTTTACCTTACTTAACAGCATTAATACCTGCTCCCCTGCTCATGGCAATGAAATAGTTATTTCCAGAGATCTTTATTTCTTCTCAGCATAATGGTGATTATATTATCTCTTTGTATGTTCGCAGTCATTGTTGAGGGCAATGTACTAATCTGCCAGCACAGCTCATTTTCTGTGCTTGGACATACATATAGAAATGATGCTCCTGGGTATGTATTAGATAGTATGAGCGTTTCAGTGAATAATTCCGATTATTTATATTATGTAAGACTCATTTTTTTTCTCTGTAGGAGGCAGATTGCTTCATACTTGTAGTTTGTAATAGTCAGTGAATTATTAGCAACGCAGAAGAGGTTATAGGAAGTACAGAGAGCTTAAAGGGATAGTAATACTTCGTTTTAACTTTAGTTTATTTTGTAGGCATTAAAAAAACATGAAGAATGATATAAGTCTTATCTCTGAAACCTTTATGGTTTAAGAGATATTCACAAGCAAAGTTTCCCCCCCCTGTTCAACCAGATCAGAAGGGAGGTGCCCAGGTAGACTGCAGAGAGGGACAATCTTCAATTAAGATAAGGGAAAAAGCTGAAAAACTTGTCAAGGGGGGAAGGACTTTCATTGTTTTCATACAAAGAAGATTGTCCCCTTCTGTTATCTGTCTGGTCATACAACCTGATCCACATCTGAGAAGAGATGGCTTACACTAGGTAAAAGGGGCGGGGAGGGGAAACTTTGCTTGTGAATATCTCATAAACCATAAAGGTTTGAGAGATAAGACTTATATCATTCTTCATGTTTTTTTAATGCCTACAAAATAAAATAAAGTTAAAACGAAGTATTACTATCCCTTTAAGTCAGGATACTGGTTAGATAGTACAGAGTAAATCAGTGACTTGCTGTCAGTGGACAGGAGGCTATAGGAAGTATGGAAAGCTGGAGTGAGCATAATGCTCAGATACTGTGGAATAGTCAGTGAACTATTGGCAGTGGAGCAGAGTATAGGAAGTGTGGAGAGCTGGAGTGAACATACTGCTCAGGCAGTGTAGAATAGTCAGTAATGGCGCGATGCAGGAAACGTGCGCAATCGCTATTTCCCGTGTGAAAACCGCCAGGGAATAGGTTTGCACATGATTTTGTTGAATTGCGCATGAAAATTCAAGATTAACGAACGGCTGCGTATATTTATTTTTTTTGTGGCCGTGGCTAAGATTAATGAATCTGTGTGAGTGGAATAGCGAATGTGTCTAATGCAGGAACTGCTATTGCGAATGAATTTATACGTCTGTGTACTGTCGTTGTAAAATGGAATTTATCATGCGCAATTCAAGAAGCGTTCGGTATTTAGCTTCCTGAATTAGAACATGTGCAAAATCTATCTGAGCACAAAAATGCCTTTATCTAATGTGAACGTTTCTTGCATTGCGCCATAAGTTCCTGGCATGGATCAGAGTACAGGAAGTACATAGAGCTGGAGTTAGCATTCTGCTCCACTAGGACTAGATTCAGTTAGTGCCTCTAAATCAGTCTGTATGGCCAAAATGAGTTCCCGGCCAGTACACATATCATTGTACTGTTGGAATTCAATTGTTTGACCAACACACACTACAAAGAGTGGTGGCCACCAAAATTAGTGTTGAAGCCTAACTCTCTTTGTAGCTTTTTGTTCCCACAAGGCACTCTAACTAGCGTGAATAATGGGAACATCAACACTCAATGTTTGGCATAGTGTTAAACATAGACAGTGAGCTAGTAACACAATCACCGTCCCCCAATTCTCCAAAACACTAACCGTTGCCCTACACTAAACCTATCATTAACAATAAAATGAACTAAAATCCTATACCTAACACTATTCCATGGCCCATTCTCCACAGATGTAACAGTAAACATTTATCTTGAAGTCAGAGGTTCAGCGGTATCTTCTTCATCCTGGTCTTCCTTTGACTTCTTCTTTACTTCTTCAATTCGTCTTCTTTATTCTTTTCGTAATTCTTTTTTACTTCTTCTTTAATTCTACATTAAGTTAACAAAAAACAAAATAAATGAAATAAGCTTCCCTATTTTCTTTCTTTCATCTCCGTTACCACCACCAAGAAAAACCCCCCATAGCTGTGACCCTTCAGCTAGATGCTGACTGGCTGAGGGGTGAGGTTACCACAGGTCATGTTCGGTGCCCTGTATAAACCAACATCCCAGCCAATGGGAGTGTGGGAACCAATTTGAACAGTGATTTGGCATATAAAAGCCAATCTCTGGTCATATTTCCCTCAATCTAACTTGGGCAATGGCCAGAGCAGGAACAGCTATGGGGGATTATTTGTCTTGGCTTCCAAATGGCAGTGGCAGCAGAAGATATGGAAGAAAACAGAGGAAGCTTTTTTATTTTCTTTTTCTTTTTATTGTTCAGACTTGACGAATTAGAGAAAAAGTAAAGAAGAATAAAGAAGGCTTAAAGAGGAATTGAAGAAGTAAAGAAGAAGTCAAAGGAAGACCAGGATGAAGAAGACAGATAAGTGTTTATTGTTATATCTGTGGGGAATGGGCCATGGGATAGAGTTAGGGCTAAGACTTTAGTTAACTGCTGGACCTCAGAATTCAAGTTAAGTGGAGAGTCAGAAATTATTCATAGGATAGTGTTTATATTTAGGGGGAATTAATGCTCTGAGTGCCAGAGGGGATGCAACTCTTTGCCATGCTTTTCATAGCCCTCTGACACTCAAAGGGTTACTTATTATCTGGTTTCACCTATGTTTTTGGTAACTTGGATGCATTGAAATGGGTTAGGGCCTAGTTGCACATGCGTGTTTGCTATTTTTACACTTTAGGGACTCAGCGCCTAGTTTTGTTAGGTTCTAAAATACCAGCCGAAAAGAGATTTCCTGAACGTGTTACTAGCCACAGCATGTAATTAAATAGCAAATGGATGCACTGTTACATTCATTTATTATTTAGTGCATGCATAAGCAACGTGAGGCCTTTCACCTGCTGCCAGACTACATCTCCCATAATTCCCTTCCAGCCAGCAATTGGTTGGGGAAAGATGTGAGCTGTAGTCTGACAGAAGATGGTGGGACTCTTCTTGCTCATCACTGGGTTAGTGCTTCCATACAAACTATCTTTTGTTACAATTTCTAAATATACAACCTTTTTTTGTGAGAGGACATATAAATATTCAAAAACAATTTTCTTTTATGATTTTCCCCTGAAAAATGTGCGCATTTTTTTTATAAAATACCCCAGAAGCTGGAGGGTCTCACTTTCCTGATCCCTTCACTAAAGCCGTCATACTGTCTAATGCATACACAGGAGTAAGGAGCATCATTTGTATACAAATATTCAGGCATAGAAAATGAGCTGCGCTAGCAGATTAGTACATAGCCCCCAGTGTGAACAATGACTGTGAACGTACAAAGAGATAATTAGCATTATTCCGAGAAGAAATAAAAAATCTATAAACAACTCTTTCACTGCCATAAGGTTTAATATGACACAAAGGGGGGTAATATACATATATTTTTTTAGAACACACAGTCAGAATAAGATTGGAAACTAATTTTAGTAAGCTGCAAAATGAACCTTGACATTCGGGCAAAATGCTGAATTTCTCTAGCAATCATCCTGGTGGGTAGCAGTTGCTAAAAGTTTAAAACTGTAATTTTTTTTCTTTTTTTTGCAGAGAAAGGTCATTTTGTGCTAAAATGTCAAATAAATTATTTAGACTACTGAATTAGAAAAGTGAGGATGTGACAGCTGAATTTTTTATTCACATTAGCCCTGACTGTGTCTCCCTTCTAGCCCCCCTCTCCTCCACCCGCATCTCTATTAGTCTCTGCTCCATTATACTGCCTCTATTAGAATAAAATTAGACCCTGGCAACTGAATCATAAGTGTGTCTGTTCTGTGCTGGTCAGCAAACATCAGGCTTACCAGCACTCTGCAACCTCAAAATTCTAAATTAAAGTTTTGTTTTAAAGAACAGTAAAACATCAGTTTAAAGTTAGTGAAACTGCAGGATATGCTACCTTGATCATAGACTTAGAACTTTATTGAAATAAATAATAACGACAAGATGAACAAAAGAGAAGCAATTCTGGGGTAAACCCGTGATTTAAACAGGGCTTTTAACACTTTGAAAGATAAAAAGGCATCTCAAGCTTTGCTAAGAGGTCTCTAATACATAGTAACACATTTGGCAAACTCAGTGGGAAATGTTTTTTTATCCCCAATGGTAAAACTGGTTTACCCCAAAACTGCTTATCGTTTGACTTTGTCCATATTGGCCTAAGTGCCTTGAAAAGATCAATCAGAATGTTCCTTACAAGTTGGGTAACATCACCTTCATCTTCTTTCTTCATCCCTAACATGAAGCTACATAGTCTGAGTAGGGACAAACTTCCTCTGTGCTCAGGCTCTGTACTGTATCTGCACATACTCAAAAGAAGTTTTCAAGCAATGCAGCCGTATTCTGATTATCAACCCAACTAGTCTCATATCTATAAGTTCTGTGTAGGAACCAAAACGTAGAATATCAAAAAGAAATTATATTTTCTATATCTCTATGAGCATACCTGGGAACCTTGCAATGAGGACTACCTGGAGGGCAGCCCTCTGGTGCCGCTGGGGGAGATCTATGATGCGATTTGTGTCAGAAAAGGGGTGGGGCTTAATTGTGAGTGGGGGTCGGGCTTCAAAATATACAAAAAAGCCCTGAAAAATAGCTTGGGAAGCAGGAGAACTTGGCGCTGAGTGCAAGGAGCATATTTGGAAGACACGGAAGTGGGCAGAGTTTTATTTAAAACTCCCCACGTCTGAAGTATCAGCCTCTGCCCCAGAGACCCGGTAATTAGAAGACAAAATCGGAGTCTCTGGGGCAAATACGGAGAGTTCCCGGCTATGTCTATGAGTCTGACATACTAACTGGAGATATTCTAGGACAACACAACTGCAACATAGTGAACAAATAAAAATTCCCTTTAATCTAAATTGTACTTTAAAACCCTTGATTTCTAGAGATACTTCCAAAGCATTGCATCAAAAATGTATTGGAGACTAGGGCTGTGCAGCATATTTTGCAGCTGGAAGAAAATAAGCCTTCCACCTCTTGCAAGAGCTCCCGCAGGAAGGGCCTTTTCTACTAACCTCCTCCACACTGTGGCATGAAGTCAGTGAGTGCACATGCATGTATGTATGTGTGTAGAAGT
Source organism: Rhinophrynus dorsalis (assembly GCA_037306005.1). NCBI lineage: Eukaryota > Metazoa > Chordata > Amphibia > Anura > Rhinophrynidae > Rhinophrynus > Rhinophrynus dorsalis. The sequence continues at coordinate 18,836,312 of CM074728.1, forward strand.
GTAAGATTATTCTCCGTGACCTCATCACAGAAATATTGCAAGCTGTTTGGGAGCATCAGAACTCATTGTGGGATCACAGAACTCTTCATAGGAATACCACAAAAGATGGTTTTTCACTCTCTGGGGGAGATTCAGTAAGAGGTGATAAAGAGGTGATATAGTGGAGAGGACTTCTCCAGTTTATCACTTCTCCAATTCTTATGTTATTCTATGGAGTCTATTCATGACGATTTCTTCAAATTTTGAGGCCTTAGTAAACAAGGCTCTATAGAATAACATAGGAACTTTATCACTGCTTAGTGAATCTCTCCCTATGAGTACATCAGCGTCTAGGGCCTCGATACTATTACACCGCTACAAAAAAAAAAGGCGTTGTAGTATCCTAATACCCAAGTTGTGAAAACAAAACTAGCGGTAAAAAAGCCCATACGAAACAACTAAAAACAATGCTCAAGTAGCGTTCTATTGCCTACGTCACGTATTACCGCTTGTTTTGTGGTTACATTTTCTGTTGGGAATCCTGCATCTCACAGGTTGAGGCATAGAAGCCACAACGACGGTTTCAAAACCATTATTGTTCGAACAAAAGCAGTGCAGAATACAGTATACAGCATAGAAATCCAACATAGAATGCCCCCTTCAATATATTAACCCTCTCCCTTTGAAATTCGACATATAGTGCTCCCATGACCTTCTTTCTCCATTTTAATTCGACAAATATTGCTCACATTCGAAATTCTTTATTCTCCATTTTTATTCGCCATGACCTCATTGTACATGTATTGCATAATTAACCCTTAGAGTACCAGAAGGGTAGCAAACACATTGCAATGCATTGCTACCTCTCTGGTACCCTCTTTGTCGAATTTCAAAGGGGGGTTAATATGTCGAGAGGGGGGCACTCTATACCGGATTCCTATAATGTGGAGAAAACCTCTAACGCTTAACTTGATCTTTTTGGCATCAAACGTATGCCTATTTCCTTGGACTTTGACATTTAGCTCATTTTTTTAGCCGGTAGTTTAACCCCTTAAGGACCAGCAGTCTCGGGGTGTGTGGTCCTTTAAGGACAAGATAGGAAAGTTTGACGTGCTGTCCCACGTGACTGATCACGTGTGCCGGCACACCGAACGTGGGGACTGAAAGAGATCCCTCCGGTCTTGGAGCGATCAACTTCAGTGCCCTGCAGAAGCGCTGTGAGTAAAAGTATGTGGCATACCAGGACAGTCTCTGGTCCTTAAGTGCCGGACCAGCGTGACGGTCCGGGTACGTCAGTGGTCCTTAAGGAGTTTTGTTAGTACATCGAAATGTGCTGTCTACACCAGTTTTGTGTATAGTGCAATAGAATCCCAGTAAGACACATGCTTGCAAAATACATGTTGCTTGTTTTTACTGTAACGCCAGTTTTGGTGCGGCTAATAGTATCGAGCCCTAGATGTTTCATTGTGATGACTGCATTCAGACCACATACTTCTTTAAACATGAGTGCTAGGCATTGATTCTTTATACAATATATAATGGTAATACAGTATAATACAAACAAACACACAAACTAGCCTTTTAAAACTGATGGCCGTTTTCCATGATCTAGTGCAGTGGTTGACAATGTGAGGCCTTCCAGCTGCTGCCACACTACAACTCCCATCATCCCTCCTGAGGATGATGGGAGTTGCAGTTTGGTAGCAGTTGGAGGGCCTCACGTTGCCAGCCACTGATATAGAAAAATGTTCTAAGGGAGATTCATGTTGTTTGCAATGAGCATCTCAGTCTGCTTTGTATTCTGTGTTGATACACGTGTTTCATTTAATTCTATTTATTATGTTAATCAATATACTGTACCATATCCACAAGAGGTATTTTATGCATTTTTTTGTAATATATGACAGAGGATCTGCTATGTTTGATGGCTGACAAGTAATTGATGAATTATACATTAAAAAGAAAACAAATTGCTGGTAATATTGAGGGATATCTCCTGGAACACAATGAAATTCAGGAACACATCCAGGCCAGTTGGGATTCGTGTTCAGAAAAAGAGACTGCAAGCTTTTTAACCCCTTTTCTGCCAATAAAATGGATTCATTTATGATATGATATGGAGGGAATGTGACATGAAATCTGTAAAATCACCCTGTAATCCCACACCCATTGTTCTTTGATACTGCATACATCACATGATGCTATCATGAATGAGTCAAACACTATAAAAATAGGTTTTGAAGTTCCATATTATATTGTACTATCCCCACAGAATTAATTATTATCCATGACAATTGCTTTGTTCCTCCACATAACCCCCTTGGATGTTACAAATGATTTCAATGCGCTATTTCACACTGGGAGTGTGTACTAATACAATTATGGGCTAAAATATGATAAGGAACTGATTGATGTGCTGCACCTTCCTGAAGCCATTTACACTGACAATTGCCCTCTTTAGGATGTATGTTCAAAATGGAGGCAAACCAACTGCACTATAGGTGAGAATTACAAAATGCCCATTTGTTTAAATGGGGATTGTTATCCCTTCAGTGCTCTGCAATGCATTAGGGACCTAGCTAGCATTCAAGGGGGTTAACATACCCGTTTAAAGGGATAGAAATGTTTCATAATAAAAGCAGCTCTAATTAATCATCATAGTATTTGGACCTTGGAGAGTGTTATTTCAATTCTGTCAGAGTTGTAGTTCAAGAATAATTGAATGATAAATTTTCCCCCTCCCGCCCCTTTTACTGATGTAACACTGCTCAGCCAGAGCAGAAGGGAGGTGCCCAGGTAGATTGCAGAGAGGGACAATCTTCAATTAAGATAAGGAAAAAAACTGAAAACCTTGTCAAGGGGGCAGTGCTTTCATTGTTCTCATAGGAAGAAGATTGTCCTCTGCTGTTATCTGTCTGGTCTAGCAACCAGATTCCACATCTGAGAAGAGATGGCTTACACTAGGTAAAAGGTACGGGAGGGGGATACTTTATCATTCAATTACTCTTGTACTACAACTCTGACAGTATTGAAATAGCACTCTCTATGGCTCAAATACTATGAAGATTAATTGGAGCTGCTGTTTTTGTGAAACATTACTATCCCTTTAAATAAATGGGTATTTTTTGATTTTTGTTTATCCCCTCCATTTTTCTTTTGAACATAAGGACCTTTATGCCATTGTGCTAAGTGATGGGCAGTGTGGGAGAGCATGGACGTTCTGAGATGCTGGTTCCTCTGGGCCATTTTTCTCAATATATATTAACAGGGCACAGAGGTTGATGCTAAATGTTTCCCTTTTCTCTTCACAGGGTACAATAGAGTCATTAGACGACTGCTTGCATTAAAATCTTAATTATAGCAAAGTGTGTGTACCTTTATTCAATAAACAATCACATGTACTCATAGGCACTTGATTTTTACGCTCGCATAGAAGCAGAGATAAAAACTACACAGGAGGACATGCACACACCTCACAATGAAGCTGATGTACTATGAAGAACTGGGAAAGATTAACTAATATGAGGTAAAGAGGTAAATGATAACAAAGAGATAAATTATTCAGTGTGATATTGTGATACCTTCTCCATTGTATTTGTTATTCACATACCTGGGAACTTTCATTTGTGGAGCCCCCACTCATCTGATGCCGCTGTGGAGTATAACTGGTGTGAATCGCTGCAAAAAAAGGACAGGGGTTACCCGTGAGTGGGGCCAGGGCTTTCCAGGGCATCACAAAAATGGGAGGAACTGGCAGGGGGAGTGGAAGGAACTGGATGGGAAGGAGGAGAAGTGGGAGGAACTGGGTGGGAAGGAGAAGAAGTGGGGGGAACTGGGGGGGAAGGAGGAGAAGTGGGGGGAACTGGGGGGGAAGTGGAAGGAACTGGGTGGGAAGGAGGAGAAGTGGGGGGAACTGGGGGGAAGTGGAAGGAACTGGGTGGGAAGGAGGAGAAGTGGGAGGAACTGGGTGGGAAGGAGGAGAAGTGGGAGGAACTGGGTGGGAAGGAAGAGAAGTGGGAGGAACTGGGTGGGAAGGAGGAGAAGTGGGGGGAACTGGGGGGGAAGTGGAAGGAACTAAGTGGGAAGGAGGAGAAGTGGGAGGAACTGGGGGGGGAGTGGAAGGAACTGGGTGAGAAGGAGGAGAAGTGGGAGGAACTGGGGGGGGAGTGGAAGGAACTGGGTGGGAAGGAGGAGAAGTGGGGGGAACTGGGGGGGAAGTGGAAGGAACTGGGTGGGAAGGAGGAGAAGTGGGAGGAACTGGGGGGGGAGTGGAAGGAACTGGGTGGGAAGGAGGAGAAGTGGGAGGAACTGGGGGGGAGTGGAAGGAACTGGGTGGGAAGGAGGAGAAGTGGGGGGAACTGGGGGGGAAGTGGAAGAAACTGGGTGGGAAGGAGGAGAAGTGGGAGGAACTGGGGGGGGAGTGGAAGGAACTGGGTGGGAAGGAGGAGAAGTGGGAGGAACTGGGGGGGAGTGGAAGGAACTGGGTGGGAAGGAGGAGAAGTGGGGGGAACTGGGGGGGAAGTGGAAGGAACTGGGTGGGAAGGAGGAGAAGTGGGAGGAACTGGGGGGGAGTGAAGGAACTGGGTGGGAAGGAGGAGAAGTGGGAGGAACTGGGGGGGGAGTGGAAGGAACTGGGTGGGAAGGAGGAGAAGTGGGGGGAACTGGGGGGGAAGTGGAAGGAACTGGGTGGGAAGGAGGAGAAGTGGGAGGAACTGGGGGGGGAGTGGAAGGAACTGGGTGGGAAGGAGGAGAAGTGGGAGGAACTGGGGGGGAGTGGAAGGAACTGGGTGGGAAGGAGGAGAAGTGGGGGGAACTGGGGGGGAAGTGGAAGGAACTGGGTGGGAAGGAGGAGAAGTGGGAGGAACTGGGGGGGAGTGGAAGGAACTGGGTGGGAAGGAGGAGAAGTGGGGGGAACTGGGGGGGGAGTGGAAGGAACTGGGTGGGAAGGAGGAGAAGTGGGCATAGTGTTAAAGAAAACTCCCCACATCCGGAGAATCAACCTCTACCCCGAAGACCCGGTAATGGACTCTAAAGACCGGAGTCTCCGGGGCAAATCCGGAGAGTTCAGAGATATGGTTATTCAACAGAACGTATGCCACAACATCTCTCTAACCCGAGCTCTTAGAGTATAGGCACCATAGCATAACATAGGAACTAGAGAGTTTATCAAACTGAAAATGTTATCTCCTCTTCTTTACCACTGCTTCTTCACACCTTAGTGCATAACCCTACCTCCCCCCAGAGCAATTCTGGGCAAATCAGTTGCACCATAAGACGCTAACATTCTTTTTGATGTAAAGGGGTCTTTTAATTTAACCCTTCAAATGCTAGACAGGTCTCCAAATCATTGCTTCACAAATCCACTGGAGACCTCTGCAGCATTCTTACTCAAAACAAATACATTTCTGGTTAACCTGTAGAGTGCAGGAGGGGTACTCCTCTGGCACTCAAAGGGTTAAACTTCAAAGAGTTACCCATAAGATGTGGCTGATGTCTTAAAAAGTACAGTTAAGAATCACAGCACTCCTTTTAATAGATATACATATTGTTCTGATGCTCTTTCTCCTTTAACCCCTTGGATGCTAAACAGGTCTCTAATGCATTACAAAGCAATATGTTAATGGATTTTCTAGCATTCTGTGAGTAACATAACCCTTACTTCTAATAATCAAAGTAAAATTACCTCATATAAATATGAAGGAAAAGGTACAATGGAAAACAATTTAAAATATCATAGCCACACACAGTGTAGCTGTTTTGTCCCTGGAATCATTCTTTATCAGTATACTCTTGCAGAGAAAATGAAATCACCAATGCTTATTTTATTTATTCATATATATATATATATATATATATATATATATATATATATATATATTTTTTTTTTTTTTTTTTATTGTGATTTGTGATTCACTGGTGATGACATCACAATAATGAGTGGGACGCCAGTTCTGGCTCCCTTTTACACACAGAGTCTATTTAGGGTAGCACTTTTGCACTGTATGGGTATCCTGTGGAATAGGCTGACCAGACCTCACCTTTAACAGGGGACACATAGGAGAAATGCATACCGCAAGACTGCTTTGATTTCAGTGAAGTACTGAAAAATGGCTATTTCCTACGTGTCCCCGGTTAAAGGTGAGATCTGGTCAGCCTACTGTGGAAGATTATGTAATGTGATCGAAACATTGATCAATTAAAGTTACTTTTCATTATTAATGAAGAAGTTCTGCGACTGCCTGTTCTTTTTCAAGTACAGGATTGTTTGTCAATGGATATGGCACCCAGGCAGATGTCTCCTGGATCCTTTCCTGTATATATATAGTATAGTATATATACAGTAGTAGTCTCAATAATTTAAAGAAGATAAATTAAAAGAAAAAAACATTTGAAAAGTAAGATGTCACAAGTCTTCTTTATGTTGCCAATTGTTGGGTTTTACTGTCAATGTTTCTGCCCCCTTGAGGGCCTTTATGAAGACAGCCAAAACACCAGAACTGTGACCTTATAAATAAACACATACATAAATATATTTAAAAAAAATAATAAAATATATATATATACACACACATGCATATATACACAAAGAGCAGCATTTTGGAGCAAACCAACTGCACTGTGAGAAAACATTTTTTTATTGATTTACATAGGGGTTTTAACACACTGAACAACACAGAGGTCATCAGCATGTTGTTTTGCAATGCACTGAAAACCTCTGTAGCATTTAGTGTTTTTTAACCCCTTAAGGACCATTGACGTGGCAGGACCGTCACGCTGGTCCGGCACTTAAGGACCAGTGACAGTCCTGGCACGTCACGTACTTTTACTCACCGCGCTCCTGTAGGAGCGCGGTGAGTAATACCGGGCACTGAAGTTGATCGCTCCAAGACCGGAGCGATCTCTTCCAGTGCCCCGTTTGACGTGCCGCCCCACGTGATCAGTCACGTGGGACGGCATGTCAAAGATTCCTATGTGGTCCTTAAGGGACGGCACGCCCCAGGACCTCTGGTCCTTAAGGGGTTAAAGCAACCTTAAAATGAATGGGAACATGAGGAATTCCTATTGGTCTCCTGTGGTGTATTTGACATTGTTCAGAATTGCTTCAGTTCCTCTTAGTACCTCAGACTTAACCTTTTGAGTGCCAGAGTGGTACGCGACGTATTGCTTTGCAATTTGTTGCATACCACTCTCGCACTCAACGGGTTAACCCGTTGAGTGCCAGAGGTGAACACAATGCATTGCAAAGCAATGTGTTGCATACCCCTCTGGCACTCAAAGGGTTAAAGAGTGTTGTTTAACTCTTTGAGTGCCAAAGGGGTATCCAACACAATACAAAGCAATGAGTTGGATTTCCCTTTGGGACTCAAAGGGTTAGCATGTTTATCCTGGAATTTCTCCACTTTTTTTTCCCTTGTTATATAGCCCTATGAGGACAGAAGCGTTCTGGGCAGTTTTGTCCTGTTAACACTGACTGACAGCAATGGGAGTTAAAAAGACAAAACTGTCAGATCTGTTTTCTCCTCATACGGCATAGGACCCATATTTACTCTCGTGATCCTGCTGTCTCAGGCTCATAGAGGTCCTTTCAGATTACTAATCTCTGTGACTGCAGTTGTCTTATCTATGCATTACCTCAGGGTTGTTAAAACCTCTACATTTAAATGAAGCTTAAATCCTCCTCAGCACAGGTACCGCATACGTACCATTGTTTTTGTATTTTGGATTTAATACTGGACCTTATATAAAAGAAAAGTGGAACAATTATGGAGTAAACCATGTACACAATAGGGGACAAATCATCTTCCTATTGATGTTAATGAGGCTTTTAATCCCTTGAATGTTAGTGAGATCTCAAAGCATTCCTCTGGCATTCAAGGGATTAGCAGCCTCATTAACATCAATAGGAAAGAACATTTTTATTTGTCCCTATGGTGTCATTGGCTTGCTCCAGAATTACTCCTCCTTTGTTTCCTGTATACGGCCCTAAGCACCTTACAAAAGTGTAGTTCTATGGATAAATATGTTTGAAAGGTACAGCAATTTGAATTTACTAATTGCATGTAGTTATTGAGAAACTATTAACCTAACTCCTTGGAGATCTTTTTAGTATTCAAAGGGTTAAAACCCACATTTAAATCAATTAATCTGATTTTTTTTATATATTCATTCCCCTGTGGTGCAGCTGGTCTGCTCCAGAATTTCTCTGCTTTACTTTTATACATAAGGTCCAATATTGATTGAACTCTGTGGATTTCAGAAATTATACTTGTATCAGTTTGTGATTCTCCTTTCCATGACATGGCACCACCTAAACTAACTACAGCTTCAAGGGATAGAAATGTTTCAAAATAAAAGCAGCTCCAATTAATCTTCATAGTATTTGGGCCATGAAGAGTGTTATTTCAATACTGTCAGAGTTGTAGTTCAAGAGTAATTGAATGATAAAGTTTCCCCCTCCTGCCCCTTTTATCTAGTGTAAGCCACCTCCCCTCAGATGTGGAATCTGGTTGTGGGACCGGACAGCTCACAGCAAGGGACAATCTTCTTACTATTAGAACAATGAAACCCTGCCCCCCTTGACAGGTTTTTCAAGTTTTTCCCCTTATGCTAAGTGAAGATTGTCCCTCTCTGCGATCCATCTGGACACCACCTTTCTGTTCTGAGGTGAGCAGTGTTACATCAGTAAAAGGGACAGGAGGTGGATATTTTACTATTCAATTACTCTTGAACTACAACTCTGACAGTACTGAAATAACACTCTCCATGACCCAAATACTACGAAGATTAATTGGAGCTGCTTCTATTGTAAAACATTACTATCCCTTTAAAGGCAAGTAGCACTAACATATGTTTTTATTTTGTTTTCTTTAACCATTTGAATGCTCGAGAGGTAGCCAATGCATTGCAAAGCAATGCATTGGATACCTCTCTGGCACTCAAAGGGTTAATCAATCTGTGTTTCTAAAATATTCTTTAGAATAGATGAATATAATATACATAATCATTTTTAGACACGATTATCGATATACTGTTTTTATGAACTGATTTTTAATTGTTGGGCACTTTGAGTGACACAATGCTGTGGCTTTTAAATATTGTAAGACTCATAGGGTGCTTTGTTAAAAAAATTGTCATAATGAAAAAATTGTCCAATTGTGAGTTGGTGGTAAAAGAAGGAAAATATTATTCTCAGAAGTAAATGTGTCACTTCTGACAATGTGTTGTAAAGAATTAAAAATGGTAGTAAAGAGATTGATGAATATTGCCCTTAAAAAAAATTGACGTTAAAAATGTCTTTGATTTTGTCTTTGAAACCAAAAATTTCAAAGAAACAAAGACTTTTTCAAACAACACATTTTCAAATACTTTTTAACCCCTTAAGGACCCATAACGTGCGAGGACCATCATGGGTTGACTTCCCTTAAGGAGCAGTGACAGTTTTGCAATGTCATGGAATTCGTGGGTCTCCGCGCGGCTGCATGGGACCCCTGAATGCGATCTACTAAAAAATGCTCTGTGGTCCTTAATTGCTGGCCAGTTAACACCATACTACTGCTTCTCACTCCTAACTGTTTATAGTACTTTAATTTGTCTTCTACAAATTTAGACCATTTTTATTTTGTCTGAAAAAATGAAGTTAATCAAACAAAAATGTGATTGCTAAAACAATATGTTTTTTTCTGAAAATACCTTACAATTAAACCACACTCACTTTTAAGATGAGATGGTAGAACTGGATGCAAAAAATGATGATAATATGTCTGAGAATTGATGAACCATGGAGTAAGGACTTTTTCATTCTCATTGCAAACAATTTTAGTAATCACAACTTACTGAACATCTTGCCCATAATGTTTGCAGGCTGATGATCCCTAATTTAAGTATAATATGTTCATAATAAAAACAAACCTTATGTCTTTGGATCTCAGCTATCATTTCATGGCTTCCAGGTCTCATTGTAATCTCAACTTAATGCTGTTTCCTACTGCAGCTTCACTTTACAGCTTTGTGACATTCTGAAAGCTATACATTTAATTGTATTCTATTGTATATTTTTTATTTATATAGCGCCAACCGGTGTACTTGGCACTTTACAGATTACATTTAATATAGCAGGGGTACAATAAGTGCAGTGATTAAGTGCTTATATAGGCAGTCATAAGGGGAACGACAGGTGAGTATACATTAATTTAATGCAGAGAGAGATGAGTGCACAATGAGCCTGAACAATAAGGGTAAGTACACATTTTCTGTTTGGCTGCTACAATGCAGTTGGTTTGACTCAGAGTTACACCAGTTTTATTTCGAATGTACGGCTCTTTTAGAAAAGATTTTGCAATGTATCATGAAATATTCTAAAATATAATAATGTAATGATAGTTTCTAGTACCTTGAAAACATACCACGGTGGATATCAAGGGGTTAATGTATTTGAAGCTGAATATCCTTCAGTATACAAACACCTCTCTACACTCCCATCTTTCCCACAACATAAGAAAGGTTTAGAGCTACAAAATGAAATCACATTTTAAGTGTTTTTCTCTTTTTTCCTTCCTTTATTTTTATTTACCCTTTGGTGGCTTGAGGGTCATATAGTTATTTCTTGATCTTGTGAGTTGATAGACCCGTCCGTAACACAAGGGTTAAAGCTTCTACATTAAAGATGGGGAATGGAATGCTAGGTGCTGCTCCATTAAAGATCTGTGCTATTAAATGGCGCATCGGCCCGATCATTTCTTCTTCTGTGATTGGCATCTCCCACCCACCAATCATTACCAAGGCACACTTTGCTGTTAAATATCCTGGAAGAATCAACTGCTGCCACTTCAAGGTCGCATGAAAAGCATGGTTTAAAGAGCTCTAAATATGTATATTTACAGGATCACGCCTAAATGATCACCGCAGAAGACCAGGCAGCAGAGATAAGAAATGTTCTCCCCTTTGATAAAGTTCACACATCAATGCAGCGGATAAAATTGGTTTTGTACTCAGTCAGTGAATACAGCATTTGAAAATTGATCTATATGGTGGAGATAAAAACCTCAGTGAATGTCTCCTATTTGTCTCAGTGTAGCATGAAAACATTAGGTCTGATACATGAGTATGTACTGTGTCCTTGCAGAGGTGGTCACGGAGACTGTTCACAAATAGTGTAGCAATTATTTAGAAATGGCTTTACCAAGGAACAAACAAATGCTTATTCAGCAATTCAGCAAATTAGAGACTAATTTAAGAACTGGAGAAATTCTGTAGCAAACCAACAGCACCATAGTGGACAAATAGGAATTTCCCAAATTTCCACTGATTTACTGTAAATTCTAGGGTATAATACCCACATTTTGACCCAATTTCACCTTATGTGTGTATTATACACAAGTAAAAAAAAAAAAAAAAAAAAAAAAATTAAAATACCCCTCTCTCGATTGTCCTTCCCAGTCTTCCCCACCTCAATATCAGTACTTGTCTGCCCCCCTTTCTATAATCAGACCCCCTTGAAGTCCAGGACCCCCCATCTGGAGGCAGAGGGTGGTATTCCTGTGGTATGTGCGTGCACATTGGATCTATGGTAGGTCCTGATTGGGCAACCCAGATACGCAGAGGAGTTCCAGGAACAGAAGAAGCGGGTGGCGAATGCAAGAATGCCGCCCACTGTCCTAATATCATGGCTTCCTCCAGAGGGGGATCCTGGTTAATAAGGTGAGCTCTAAGATTTTTTCAATAATGTAGCACAGAGGAAGTGGACGGTGAACACAAGAATGCTGCCTGATGCCTCCAGATGGGGGGTCCTGCACTTCAAGGGGGTCTGATTACAGAAAGGTGGGCAGGCAAGTACTGATATTGAGGTGGGGGAGATTGTTTTTTTTGGGGGTAGAGGGAGGGACAGGGGGTGCGTATTACACACAGAAACCCATTTTTTTTTACCGAAATCTTGGGTATAATTTACATCTGTGAATTATACACAGGTGTGTATTATAGCCAAGATTATATGGTATATGAGGCTTTTAACCCTTTGAGCAATGCATTGCACATCTCTCTGACACTCAAAGGGTTAAATGTGGCAACAAAAAAGTCTGCTGTGAATGACAAAAGGAAATATGTAAAAAGAAAGAAGAGAAATTCTTGAGAAAACCCTCTGTACTACAGGGAAAAAATGCAAATCACCCAAAATCCCCTTAATTTAAATGACACTGTTAACCCTTTGAATATTACATAGATCTTTATCACATTTATGCTCAGTGTATTTGAGGCCTCTCTAGCATTAAGCCATTAGGGACCAGTGATGTGTCAGGACCATCACCGCTGTCCTTGCTTAGAGGACCAGTGACGCTCCAGGCACATCACGTATATTTTTTACTCGTAGCAATAGTACAGGTGCGCTGTGAGTAGTAGAAGGGTCTGTAGTTGACCGCTCCAAGACTAGAGTGGCCACTATCAGACCTCCGTTTGGCGCAATGGTACACTTGATCAGTCAGCAGAACTCTATCTGGTCCTTAACGGAACTTCACCCCTTGGACCACTGGTCCTTAAGGGGTTGTATGTATTTTTATCCAATAGTGCAGTTAGTTTGACCTAGAATTGCACCTTTTTTAAACCCTTTTCATATCAGCGGGTGGTGCAGTGCAAGGCATCCTCCTCTTGTCCTTAAAGGGGATGTTTACCCCCTTCACAACTTTGCCTAAATCTTTTCCTTATCAGTAATAAATAATGGAAAGTGTATCCTTTAAAAAAAAAAAAAAAAATCTGCCTGTTTGGAGAAATTCAAAGATTAAATGTACCTCTGTACCTACTTCCGGCAGACAGTGCTGACCGGATCTGTACTGCAGTCTGAGCTTCTCTCCAGCCTCCTCCAATGACGGAGGCTATCTGTCTCTAAGCTGGAGCGATCTCATTGGCCAGAAATCGATCTATGCCCACTTTTTAAGATCAGAATGATCTCCAATTCTAATTTCATAGAAAATGTTTTTGAACAGACTTTAATGCTTTTCAAAACTGTCATTTAACAGGCAAAAGACCATGTAAACACATTTCATCTAAAAGGGTGATAATAAACTATAGGGCAAGCATTATCGTGCCATTGAATCATCTTTGACGTTTTGTGACCCGATGGACTAGAGCCCTCCAATTTGCACAGCCTGGGATGTTCATATGCTGCACTTGCATTGTGAGTCTTGTATCCTCCTGGATTCCATCAAGCCATCTCATACACTGTTATCTTCTCCTTCTACTAACTTCTACTTTGTCCAAAAGAAGACACTTCAGCAGGTAACCGTGAGACCTCATCACATTCCAAAAATATTTCAGCTGCTATTTCAACATGGTGGCTTCCAGAGAGTAGGCTGGTATGATTTGTTTCAGAATTGATTTGTTAGTCTTTTTTGAGGTCCATGATCAAAAGGTACACAACCTTTTAAATGTCAAGTCCAGTAGATAGAGACATGGGTGGAGGATGATGTGACTTGCACCTGACTGCTATTTCTGTCCTGTATTCTCATTCTAATATAAAGTGATTCAGTAGTGGAGAGGGGCAAGTAAAGGAAGAGGTAAATGGACACGTGTCACATGAGATTTAAAACGTTAAAACACAGCATTTATTGACTAAATAAAGCCTGAATGTCGCCATGTAACTGGCCATTTCCATTTCACACTTTGCTCTCCTCTCCTTCCTGAATAATGCTATTTAATCAAGGTTGAATATATACAACAAAATATGAAATGGCAGTGAATCATATGTCATATTGTCCCATACAGCTGCCTCTATGTACTTGTATTTAAAAGGTATTGTACCTTTGATCACTTAAACCCTGTTATAAAGGATGACTTTCAAATGTTGCAGTTGCCTGACTATACAACAGAACAGTTGTGTTCAACTCCAGTCATCTAGGGCAGTTGTTCTACCCTGTACCCTCAGGACCCACAAACAGAAATTTAGGATTTCCTTGCTACAGCACAGGTGAGATAATCAGAGCCTCAGTCATTTTGATTGACTCACGTGTTCTCTAAGAAGGAAGTTCTCAAATCCTGGCTTGATAGTGGCCCCTGAGTGGTCTCTGGTTTGAGAACCAATTTTCTGGGGCATCAATATTTACAGATGTCCCTCTTTGAGCGCATACAAATTCCTCAGTGGCTCGGTTGTTTTGACTGGCTGATCTTTATTAAGAAAAGAAACCCTTAAACCCTGATCTATTAGATGTTCTTAAGGTCTGGAAAAGGAAAGCACTGCAACAGAGTATGTGGACTCTCTTCAAAATAATTGATTGACAATACATGACATTCATTGCTATGAATGACTCATTTCACAATGATGAGTGACACACCTTCTTGGGATCTGTAGAAATGAATATTTATTTATTTATGTACTATCATATTCTGCAGATCTTTACAATGGGAAGACAATGTGTACATTTGTAAACACAGTAAAAGAGAATGATATAAGGGTTCTTCTCACTAGAACAATAATTAGCAATGTATAATTCAGCTTTCGACAAGTGCCTCTGTTTCCTAATGAATGACAAACTATCCCCTTGAGTGACACTGTCTTCCATTAAGTGTCACTGTCTTCTGTGAAGTGACACTGCCTTCCAAGGCATTAAAAAGGGCTTTCAAATGAGTTTCAAGGCATCCCCATGAGTGACACTTACTTTCATCATGAGACACTACCTCAAAAATAATAAATTATGCTACCTCCCAAAGCACAACTCTGGTTTGCAATTCATGACAGTGCACTGCCTCTGTCTCATGTACACTAGCTTCAAGTAATAGGCACTGTTTTCCAGTGCATGCAGGTGTTTTATATATGTAACACTACTTATCTAGGAGTGGCACTGCCTTTAAGTGACTCTGTGTCACACTTACATGAAATGAGTTACTGTCGTAGTAATTGCCACTGCCTATAAGTTCTTGGCACAGTATTCAGAGGAGTAGTAGACTTGCAGTACTTCAAATGAGCATAACTGCAATCAAATGAGTTAATTGACAGTGTGCAATGAGTACCATTGCCAGCCAGTTTATGCCACTCCCCTTCAATGAGTGACACTGCATGCCAATGTCACTCGAACAATAGCAATGTGTTCTAGTGAGTAACATTGTCTGCCAACAATTGACACTGCCATCCATTTAATAACATGATCTTACAATGAGTGATGCAGACTTCTAAACAGTAACCACTTGAGCATGAAAGGGGTGTGGAACAACACTTTGGGGGAGATTCACTAAGTGGTGATAAAGAGGAGATGACTTCTCCAGTTTATCACTTCTCCAATTTTATTAATCGCATGGATGGTAAAAGTATTACTTTGTGACTCATTGAATACATCTCCAGCATCTAGTGGGCCAAATTCATTAGCATTCACTCATTAAAAGGGTATTAAACAAATATTTAACTGTAAGTCAAAAGTCACATAAATAAAATTATCCTGTAAAAATAAGCAGTTACCACATGAAATAAAAATAAGTCTGGAAATTTAGTTATTTCTCAACCGACGATTTTTGGTATTTAAGGAACAGGTACCCCCTTTTTGACTTTACATCTCCTGGATTTGCATAATATGTATGTAAAATTGCCAATGCTTTTATTTATTTTCATCTATTTTGTTTACATCTTTTGATCTGTCTTCAGGGTCACTTCCTCTATACATCTCCTGCTCAGACTATATTTGGTCAGAAAAAGCAGGGACCGTGCAACAATGTAACACTCTCCAATTGCTGTGTTATTCTGTGGAGCCTATGCATTAAGTAGGGTGACCACACGTCCCGGAATGCCAGGGACTGTCCCTTATTGGGGGTCTGTGACCCGCGTCCTGGGTCACCCCCCCACTGAGACAACAAAGAGTCCCAGAATGGAGCAACACGCACCATTCCAGCCAGCCAATGAAATGTATTTGCTATATGGTCCTCATTGGCTGGCTGAGCCAGCCAATGAGGACCATATAGCAAATATATTTCATTGGCTGGCTGGACTGGTGCGTGCGCAGCAACTGGGATAGAGCAGGTATGCTGGAGCTGCAAGTGAGACCCGTGGCTGAGTCTCCCGCCAGTGCTGACTATCTTTCTGAGGCTGACACAGAGTAAGGATTCCCACTCTTACTCTGTGTCAGCCTCAGAAAAATGGCCGGCGCCGGCGGGAGCCTCAGCTGTGGGACTAGGGTGGCCACATGTCCCGGAATGGCAGAATGGAAATGTGGTCACCCTAGCATTAAGATTTCTTCAGCTTTGGAGATCTTAGTGAATAGGCTGCACATAATAACATAGGAACTGGAGAAGTGATAAACTGGAGAAGTCATCTCCACTTTATCACCTCTTTATCACTGCTTAGTGAATCTCCAAATTTGTGTCACCATGCATTGCACACCCTTCTGGTACTCAGTGGGGTTAATGTTATATTCAAGGACTGAAACTGTTTTCAAACCATGCTTAGAAAGGGTCTTCAGATGAGTCCCATGTACTCTACAGGTTACATTCACCCAGACTAACAGTTCAATGTGATTTTGTGTTTTCAGAGGGGTGGAAATTACTGTAATTATTTTGCCATGCTACATGGATAATTTAACCCTTTGGATGCTAGAAAGGTCTAACTTCCAAGGGATTAAGCAATGCAAAACAAAATATTTATAGAACAAAATACAATAAGGCACCTCAGTATCCATCATCCTCATGAAGAAAGTATCAATCCATCTTTCTGCTTCTGAAATTCTACTTCCAGTCTAACCCCTCCCTTCAGAAAAATCCCTTTGTGCCACTACTCTCATGGTTCTAGTTTAACATCAGTTGTAATCAAGAGCTCTCCAACTAAACACAGCAATGTTCTTGTAATAGCCACATCTCTTCATTCAATCATTGACTAAAAAGGAGTGCAGTAAAAGCCCTTCAATGCTAAGGCGGTAGCCCTCCAGCATCAATCAGTGAGGCACAACCAGTAAGTGGCTGCTTGCATTTACATGAAATATTCAGCCCACATTCAGTTTTGCTTTTCCCTATCCCTAACCATCACTTTTGGAAGGAAGCTACAATCATCTCGGTTAGAGAAGGCCGTTTGGGGACGTGATGTACCTTTTAATGTCAGGCCTCCTGCAGACTGCTAGTTCTGTAATGAGACAGCAGGCTGTGCGACACTGCCAAAGGTCCCCCTGTGTGCTGCTGCTTCTCTTATGTTCTATTTATCTTAGTGGATATGAAAAGTAATTCATTAACCATAACAAAACACTCTTACAAAAAGAAAAAAAAAAAGCATGTGGCATTTTGTGGTGGGGGTGTAGTAGGGTCAAGAAGAGGGGAAAAACAAACAGTCTGAAGATGGCTTTTACCTAAAGCTCTATTATGAAAGAAAACACTCAATGCTTGCCCCTATGAAGAAGCATTTAAGTCATATGCGTGTGTACAACATCCAGGAACACCACATCCAGTCCTACAATAAAAAAACAGTACAAATGAATGGAGGGAACCTTCAATAAAACACACTGAATATTTACTAGTGTTTTTTTTCACAATGGAAAGAATGTTAAACTGCTGATGTAATCCCCTAATTTTATTAATCGCATGGATGGTAATATCATTGCTTTGCAACTCATTGAATACATCTCCAGCATCTAGTGGGCCGAATTCATTAGCATTCACTCATTAAAATGGTATTAAACAAATATTTAATTGTAAGTCAAAAGCCACATAAATAAAATTATCCTGTAAAAATACTGTAAAAATAAGCAGTTACCACATGAAACAGAAAATAAGTCCGGAAATGTAATTGTTTCTCAACCTACAATTTCTGGTATTTAAAAGGATAGTAATACTTAAAATGTAAAAAGAAATATGTTGTAGGGTTTATCCCCCTGAGTAAAACACTGCTGAAATGTGTTTCATTCAAAAGTTATTCATTTTCAAAGTTGAATTTTTTAGGTGCAATATCACAGTGGCCTGAAATTGTACAGTGGCGCTGTTGCTACACCATCCTATGGAGATTTGTGGTCCCGGGACCAGAGCTGTCCATAGTATCGGGTAGCAACAGCGCCACTGTACAATTTCAGGCCACTGTGATATTGCACCTAAAAAATTCAACTTTGAAAATTAATAACTTTTGAGTGAAACACCTTTCAGCAGTGGGAGTACTCTTCTTTTACTCAGGGGGATAAACCCTACAACATATTTGTTTTTACATTTTAAGTATTACTATCCCTTTAAGAAACAGACACCCCCTTTTTGACTTTACATATCCTGGATTTGCATACTATGTATGTATAATTGCCCAAATTTTATTTATTTATTTTCATCTATTTTTTTTCACACATTTTGATCTGTCTTCAGGGTCACTTCCTCTATACAACTCCTGCTCTGACTATATTTGGTCAGAAAAAGCAGGGACAGTGCAACAATGTAACACTATCCGTGCTGAGGAAAAGATTGGAGGGTGGGAATTTACACAATTTCAGTGGCACTCATAGGGTTAAAATACACACTGATATACATACACACGTTGTGTGTGTGTATATATATATATATATATATACACTCAGGTCTTTATTTTCTTACATCTCTCAAATCATAACGGTTTGAGAGATGGGAATGAGGGCGTTAAGTATGTTTTTATTATTCCTATCATTTGGCTTACAGTTTTTTGGGGGTTTACTATCCCTTTAAAGGGTAACTGTCACATTGAATACACTTAGTCTCATGTGATACATCAGTTAAAATCATATGTGGATTTGTTGTTTTTTTTACACTTACTTGCTTCAAGATATTTTTGGTATAATATATATACTTCATGCGATCACTTCCGAATTCTGCGGCACAAGGGTAACGGTGGCACAGTGGCACAGGTCTTCCCAGACCACCAATTCTTCTCCCACCTCCCTCCCAGCTCTCCCAGGAAGCGTGTTCACGCTTCCCTTTGTATTCATGTGAATCTGGTCTACTGTAACAGCAAGCTCAGTATAATGACAAACAGAGCTTGCTGTTACAGTAGATGGGATTCACATGCATATGAATGGAAGCATGAACATGTTCCCTGGGAGAGCTGGGAGGGAGGTGGGAGGAAAATTGGTGGTGTGGGAAGTCCTGCGCCGATGTGCCAACGTTACCCTTGTGCCACAGAATGAGGAAGTGACCGCATTAAATATATATATTATACCAAATATATCTTAAAGCAAGTATGGGCAAAAAGACCCCTAACAAATCCACATATTATTTTAATTGATGTATCACATGAGACCTAGGCCTCGATACTATTACCACCACTAAAAAAAACAGATGTGTTTTTTTTAACCCCTTAATGACCATTGATGTACTCGGACTGTCATGCTGGTCCAGCACTTAAGGACCAGTGACGTTCCTGGTACGTCATGTACTTTTACTCACCGTGCTCCTGTAGGAGCGCGGTGAGTAATAATGGGGACTGAAGTTGATTGCTCCAAGACCGGAGCGATCTCTTTCAGTCCCTCGTTCACCATGCCGGCACACATGATCAGTCACGTGGGGCGCCACGTTGAACTTCCCTATCTGGTCCTTAAAGAACCACACACCCCAGGACTGCTGGCCCTTAAGGGGTTAAGTCAGGTTTTAGTATCCTATTACTCGAGTTGTGAAAACAAAATCAGCGGTAATTATACCCATCTCCAGTCCAAAAAAAAGCCCATAGGAAACAATTGCAATGCATTGCTACCTCTCTGGTACTCAAAGGGTTAATCATGCAATACATATACAACAGGGCATGTTGAAAAAAACTGGAGAAGAAACAATGTTGAATTAAAATGGATAAAAAAAGTTATGGGAGCACTATAAGTCAAATTTCTAAAGGGGGGATTAATATTTCAAATGGGAGCAATATTTGTCAAATTAAAGGGATAGTAATGTTTCATAATAAAAGCAGCTCTAAATAATCATCATAGTATTTGGGCCTTGGAGAGGGGATACTTTATCATTCAATTACTTTTGAACTACAACTCTGACAGTATTGAAATAACACTCTCTATGGCTCAAATACTATGAAGATTAATTGGAGCTTCTGTTTTTGTGAAACATTACTATCCCTTTAAAATCTAGCAAGAAAGCACTGTAAGTCAAATTTCAAAGGGGGTTTAATATTTCCTTTCAGCTTGAACAGCACTTGAACTACATATCTGTAAATAATGAAATATAGCGCTATGGGTTACAAAAAAAGTAAAGAAGACTCAGATATCAATTTCAGTAGAGGTATTAATATCACTATAAATGTAAGGTTTTAGTCACCATGCCAAGGTATTCCATATTAGGCAAATCCTAACTTTAATTTGCTTTGTCTTATGAGAATAATCTCCCTTGGCTTACTCTTTATAATGGACAGAGGCAGAGACGTAACTAGACGCCACTGGGCCCTGGTGCAAGAATTGCCATGGGCCCCCTGACCACATTGGCCCCCTCACCCACAATGCCCCCTCCATCTCCACATTGCCCATCCACAATGCCCCCTTCATCTCCACATTTCCCCTTCCACAATGCCCCCTTTATCTCCACATTTCCCCTCCCACAATGCCCCCTTCATCTCCACATTGCCCCTTCCACAATGCCCCCTTCATCTCCACATTGCCCTTTCACAATGCCCCCTTCATCTCCACATTTCCCCTTCCACAATGCCCCCTTCATCTCCACATTGCCCCTTCCACAATGCCCCCTTCATCTCCACATTGCCCTTTCACAATGCCCCCTTCATCTCCACATTTCCCCTTCCACAATGCCCCCTTCATCTCCACATTGCCCCTTCCACAATGCCCCCTTCATCTTCACATTGCCCTTTCACAATGCCCCCTACATCTCCACATTTCCCCTTCCACAATGCCCCCTTCATCTCCACATTTCCCCTTCCACAATGCCCCTTCCACATTGCCCCTTCCACAATGCCCCCTTCATCTCCACATTGCCCTTTCACAATGCCCCCTTCATCTCCACAATGCCTCCCCTTCATCTCCACATTGCCCCTTCCACAATGCCCCCTTCATCTCCACATTGCCCCTTCCACAATGCCCCCTTCATCTCCACATTTCCCCTTCCACAATGCCCCCTTCATCTCCACAATGCCCCCATCTTCACATTTCCCCCTCTCTCCACATTTCCCCTACCTCCAGTCCCTGGTGGTCTAGCAGAGTGTCTTTACAGATCTGTGCCTCCTTCGGCACAGATCTCTGTAACTGGAGCTCCCGTGCGCCGCTGTAGTAATGCAGAGGCTGAGAGATGATGTAATCTCCCAGCGCTCTGTATTACTACAGCGGCGCGCCAGTGGGAGATCAGCTGAGGACTGCTGCGGGCAAGGGGGGCGCAGGGGGCGGCCGGGCCACTTGAGTGACGGGCCCGGTCGCAGGTGCGACCGCTGCAACCCCTATTGTTACGCCACTGGACAGAGGTTCCATTTTATAATGTCCTAAAGACAATTAACATTGCACGTGACTATATGCAGGCAATATATATTCAAAGGTTAATACCTGAAAAATTAAAGTAAATACCAAACATTTTAAGACTTGTCATATAGAAGAAGCAAAGGGGAATGGCCTTTAAGGCATTTACAGGATGACATATAAGAGACAATGGCATTCGTTGTGGGCAATGGGAATCATGCTGTGTTGCAGTGAAATAAAGTTTGAAGAGTTGAAATGAGGGATATATCCATAGGCCAGTGGGAGATCATTAATCTCAGAAGTTAAGGGACCTATATTCTGAGTAAATGTTTGATCTCTTGTGAAATAGATTTGAGCAGAACTAGCTAGAGTCAAGCTAAACAGACATGAAAGAGTCACACTTCCCTTGTTCTGCTGCCTAAAGTTTTCTAGAACAGGTGACAGTAGCTCAAGCTTTCATTTTGTCATAGACAGTTGGGAGCTGGAGGCCAAAAGAACGTGACCAGATGGCATCATGCTCCAAGAGACGTGCTCCAAAGCTTTTTTTTCCCCTCGTTCTGTGACTGCATAGTTTCACTTTTTTGTAGACAAAGTGTCCCATGGGATTTACGACACTTCACTGCTCCCTAATAAATGTGTTTAATCCTTTCAGTGCCAGAGGGGTATGCAATGCATTGCTCACCCTTCTGGTGATGAAAGGGTTAATTGTTACTAATGGCTCCTTCTTTTCATATTAGGGTAACCACATTTCCATTCTGCCATTCCGGGACATGTGGTCACCCTAGTACCGCGGCTGAGGCTCCCGCCGGCGCTGACCATCTTTCTGAGGCTGACATAGTAAGAGTTCCCACTGGAATTCAAAGATGGTCAGCGTCAGTGGGAGCCTCAGCTGCGGGTCTCACAGCACCAGCATACCTGCACGCCCAGCTGTCTCTCATGTACCAGTCCAGCCAGCCAATGAAATGTATTTGCTCTATGGTCGTCTCAGCCAATGAGAACGTGTTGCTCAATTCCGGGACTCTTTGTTGTCCCGGTGGGTGGGGGGGGGGGTGACTCGGGATCCGGGACACAGATCCCCAATAAGGGACAGTCCCGGGCATTCTGGGATGTGTGGTCACCCTATTTCATATATGCAGCAGGAGTATTGAATGAGGGCAAAATAATAATTTGTGTCCGCAATTCACTGTAAATTATTGAAAACAATTTTTTTTCTGGTTTTCAGCATTCAGTGTCTGGACCTGCTGAAGTGATGGCCGTTCAACCCCCTGCATATATGACAATATAGATAGTTTGCAAACCAAATAATAAATAAATTAATGATGAATTTATGGTGACATCTCTTTATTATTTACTAATGCATTTAAAACACTTAGAACAGTATTCAGAATGCTAAAGAGGGGCAAATAACTACACTACAGGGGAGAACTAAAAAATTTTGGTTGATTTAAATGGGGACATTTTACCCCTTAAAGTGATAGTAATGCCTAAAATAAAGTTTATCTCCGAGTCTGGATGGAAAGCAGAGAGGGACAAACTTTAGTAAGCAAAGGAAAATCCTGCCCTCCTTCGTCAAGTGGGCAGGGTTTTCCTTATACTTACTAAGTTACGCTTGTCCCTCACTGCATCTGTCTGGTCCCACGACCGAATAGCAGCTCTAAGGGGAGGTGGCCAGAAGGGGTGGGACTGGGATCCTTTTACATTGAATATCTGGCAACTGCAAAGGCCAATAAGATATTGGCATGTATTAAAAGGGGTATTGACTCCAGGGAGGAAGATATTATTATGCCTCTTTACAGGTCCATGGTAAGACCCCACCTAGAATATGCTGTTCAATTCTGGGCGCCCTTTCAGAAAAAGGACATTGTGGAACTAGAGAGAGTGCAGAGGAGGGCTACAAAACTAAAAAGGGGAATGGAAAGTTTTAGTTATGAAGAAAGGCTAGAAAAGTTAAACTTGTACACACTAGAGAAACGGCGTCTTAGAGGGGATATGATAACACTATATAAATATGTTCAGGGCCCATACAAAGGGCTCTCCAAAGACCTGTTCATTAACAGAACAGTACAAAGGACAACGGGTCACCCGCTAAGACTTGAGGAAAGGAGATTTAATCTACAACAGCGGAAGGGATTCTTTACTGTAAGGACAATAAAGTATGGAGTTCACTGCCTGAGGAGGTGGTGCTATCGAATACATTAGATGCCTTTAAAAAGGGCCTGGATACTTATTTAAAAGAGCAGAACATAGAGGGATATGTACGTTAGTATTGTTATTAATATTTAGTTAGTGCTTGTTGATCCAAGGAGAAATCTGATTGCTATTTGGAAGCAAGAAGGAATCCCCCCCCATTCAATACAGAATTTGAAATTGCTGTATTGAGGTGGTTTTTTGCCTTCTTTTGGATCAACGATGGTACACAGGAATGGGAAAAGGGTTGAACTAGATGGACGCAAGTCGTTTTTCAACCTAAATTACTATGTTACTATGAAACTACGGAACAGTAAGTTATTAATCATAGCGCAAAGATAAACTTTATTATAGACATTACTACCCTTTAAATGGTATCTAGATCTTCAATGCACTGAGAAAATCAGTATACTCTTTAGCATTAAAGGGGTGGCATATAAATCAATGATAACATGGGAAATATTTATTTGCTCCATATGGTGCAGTTGATTTGCCCAACAATTGCACATCTAGCTCCCTGAATATTGCACTTAGGCAACTGGGCAAAAAAAAGAAGAGTAATTTCCAAAGCAAACCAAACGCAGTATAGGGAAGAAATGACATTTCCCCACATTTTTATTGATCTACATGGGACTTTTAGATGTAGTTTACATGGGCAACGTTGTTGCAGCACAATATCTGAAATACTCCATAGAAAACTAAATTTATTCTGTACAATGTGTTGCAACAAGAAGAGAAGGTGTTTTCTATGGAGTATTAGAAGCTGAAACAGTCACCCATGTAAACTAGGCCTGAGAGGTCACAGAAGTATTACTTCATACCTCCCAACATTTCAAATGGCCAATGGGACACTTTTGTTTTAGGGGGTGTTACTGGGGGCGTGGCTAGTGGGCAGGGCATTACCAAGAATTTATAGATGATCTCATGACCTATGGACACCTCTTTGTGTAACTGAATCAATGATTTAGAGAGAGACCAAAGTATTTAATTTACACAGACTAATTTATAAACACATATAATGACATTTAAAAAACATTAATGTGTGCTTTATGGCTGTGGAACAATGTGATATAAATATATTCACACCTCACAGTCTAAAAAGAGGGACACTAGGGTGGGAAAGAGGGACAGAGGGATTTGGGTCTCAAAGAGGGACTGTCCCACCTAAAGAGGGACACTTGGGAGGTATGTTACTTCATTATGAGTTGAAGTCCTCTTCAGCATTAAATGAGTTAAAAGCTCCATGTACACGAATGGGGTTTCTTTTTGTCCACTATAGTGTAGCTGGTTTGCACCAGAATTGTTCCACTATCTTCCGCTATAAAGTTGCCCTGCTATAATTAAGCAGGTAGCGACTAGCTTCAGAATATATATTTTAGCTTTGAAAAGTAGCCCGTTCTAAAGAAATCAGTAATTCTAGGCAGGGACGTGCACAGACATTTTGGGGGGCAGGGGCTCAAAAGAAAAAAAGGCCACTTCTTATAATTATCACAGCCCTGTCACATCCAACGGCAGCATCTCCACGGCGTGCAAGGCGTAAGCGGAGAGAATTTGACACACGCAAGAGGAGAAGACCCGGCAGCACGTAAAAAGGACCCGGCCAGCATGTTACAGGGACCTTACACTCAGGGCCGGATTTACATCTCAGGAGCCTGTAGGCACAGAAATCTGAAGTGCCCCCCCTATTGGCCATCTCCACTGGACACCTCCACAATGCTCCTAATATCCACATTTCCCCCCATCATCTCCATATTGCCCTTGCATTGTCCCCTGTCATCTCCATATTGCCCCATCAGCTCCAACTTACCCTGACATTGCCCCCATCAGCTCCATATGGCCCCCATCAGCTCCATATTGCCCCATCAGCTCCAACGTACCCTCACATTGCCCTCTTCATCTCCATATTGCCCCCCATCAGCTCCATATTGCCATCAGCTCCAACTTACCCTCACATACATTGCCCCATCATCTCTACATTGCCATCATCTCCATCTTTCCCCCCCATCGGATCCATATTGCCCCATCATTTCCACATTGCCCCCCAGTGTCTGTTTCCTACCTCTTCCCTGGTGGTCCAGCAGCAGGAGAAGTCTGTATGTGCCTCCTTTGGCACAGACCTGTAGCTGCTGGAGCTCCTGCGTGGTCTTCTCTTCCTGCAGAGCGCTGGGAGATGATGTCATCTCCCAGCGCTCTGTAATACTAAAGTGCCGACGAGGGAACACAGCATCTACAGGTCTGTCCTGAAGGAGGCACAGACCTGACTGGGCAGTGGTGGTGGGGGTTAGTGCAGGCGGCGAGGCACGAGGGCACTTTGTACAAAAAGGGCAGGTGCTCAAGCCTCTCTTGGTGTCTATGTGTGCACGTGCCTGATTGTAGGAGTCTGAAGGCCGGGTTAGCGCAGTCTGCACGCCTGCGCGTCAGTCCCTTCTGGTAACCATATGGTGCACTGCAGTCTACTCAATGGAGACCAGGACTGACAGCACAGGTGTGCAGACTGTAGCCTGGGTTCCAGTCTCCTACAATGATTTATTTCTTTAGAACGGGCTACTTTTCAAAGGTAAAATATATATTCTAAATCTAGTTGCTACCTGCTTAATTATAACAGGGCGAATTTATAGCGGATGAAACTTCCGCTTTTAGTTGTAATGTATGATGAAATCTTTGAATATATACGGGGGTTATGATGGATAGTAGGGACAAATGATAAACTTTTAATAAGAACTGAAATTTCATGCATACTTAAAAAAAAACTCCAGAGCTGATACTATCAATTATGTTCAACTTTCAGCCCAATCAAGGCCTTCCTCAAGACTTGAGGAAGGCCCTGATTGGGCCAAAACGTTGATTATTCGTTTACAATAAATATAATATTTTGTCATATAAGTCCCTAGTGTGCGCTTGTTGTCTGGTGCTTGCACCATACATATATTGTGCATTTTCTTTACGGGCAGCACCAGGCAGTAATCCATATGGTATCTTCGTATGTGGGGTGCCCACCTATATATATATATATATATATATATATATATATATATATATATATATATCAATCAAACATTTATAACTCCTTTAACTAAAATACCATGGACTCCAGTGAGGTCTCTTATCTTACTTGAAATTGAACCAAAGCATATACACTTACGTTCAACAAACAGAGGAATTGGTAGTGCAGTATAAATGCAGAAACCTCAATAGTACAATAGCTAATTTTCTAAAGATACATAAGCATCAATAAAATTGCTGAAGATATCACGTAATTCACTCATTTTCCTCAAAATGTCAAAATACATTTCTTACCAAAACCTGACAGACTGCATAAAATAAGAAATCCTTCTCTATTTTTGGAGCCTATGTTCATATTTCTCATTTTACATTATCATATTTTATTTTTGTGCTTAGAGAAAAAGCATCAGTTAAGCACATCAGAAACTGAAACATATTTATCACACTGAACAGACACAGATAAAACATTCCATAAAGTAATGGGGGTATAAAAACCAGTGAAATAAACTAACATTGCTTTTCCATATAATTCCTACTGCTGGCAGGTACAAAGCTGCAGAAAGTACAAACAGGAAAGAGAAACCTGCTGCCCTATACTTGCTATGGGACTACAACTCCCATCATCCTTATCCAGCAAACACCTGGCTGAGGATCCTGAAAACTGTATCCCAAAAACAGGTGGAGAGCTGGTTTGCTTACTTTTAGGTGTAAATTGCAGGATGTTGTCTGATCTTGTTTTTACAAAAAAAAATATGGCTGACCTACCAAGAACTGGACCAATTATGGGGCAAACCATAGGAGACAAAGATACATTATCATTAAATGAAACTAAGCTTTTAACCCAGCTAGCATTCAAGGGATTAAAAGCCACATTTAAATCAATCATAATTTAGGAAATTTTTCTTGCACTGTTTTAGCTTGCTGAATATGGCCCTGGGAGGCCACAGCAGAGGATGGTGGTGGTGGGGTACTATGTTTTGTAAAGTGAGTAAGGCCAAGAAGCAGGAAGCAGGTTTCAAAAGAACCTGAGTCATGTCAATACCACAGAACATTCTTGTCCCAAGTCTCCAGAGGTCCACTAAGATCTGGGGGTGGAACTGTCCAAAACTGAGTTACAAGGGAGTCTGAGAATCAGTCTCTGTCTCAGGGAATCCAATACTAAAATATGAAATAGCAGAGTCTCCAGGTCAGTCCCACTACTTGACTTGAACACTGCAATGAAAAAAACACTTATTTTCTCTATCCACTGATGAGCAGTTCATGTGGCAGGAGGCACTTACACCCCAAAGCACTTATTTATTCCGTGTCTCACCTACCCTCCTCTAGACTGTAAGATCTCACGAGCACAGACCTCTGACCCTGTTTTCTATGTTCCATTTGTACTGTTTAATGTCTCTGTATATATGTTCCGTATTGTACGGCTTTGCAGAATAAGTTGGCACTATAGAAATAAAGGATAATAATAATAATGTCATGTCCCAAGTTTTGTTCGATTATAGGTGAGGTGTCGACCCTGGATGAACCATCATACCTACCTCCCAAATGATTACCTCGTTAACTTCTTCCCTCCTAAAGCACCTTTCACCTGCTGGGCAAAGTATTTCTATTGGGATTGAAGTTCCCTCCGTAAAGATGTTTCGCCTAGTACCCTACAACCCATGATACTGCACTGGGGTCATCACTTGTAGTGGCTGGGCATCCCAGAGTCAAACATATCTTTGATCTTCTTGCTCACAGCTTTTGGTGACATAAGCATAACCCTTTGAGCACCAGAGGGGTATGCAATGCATTGTGTACCCCTCTGACACCCAAAGGGTTAAGACTGACGTTGTAGACTTTGTAGCATCCTGTTTGTGCCCAAAACCAATATATCTTGATCTAAACCAGTGGGCTCCTTCAGAAACTTAATGTGCAGATGCCGAAGCTACCCTGGCCCCGTATAGGGATAGATTTCATTCGAGATCTTCCTCCTTCCAAAAGTATGGCAGTTATGCGGCTCATATTGTACCATGTTTCTAAACAGGGTCACTTTGTGTCTCATACTAGGTTGTCTTCTTCTGAAAACCTGTCTGACCTGTTTGTGAAAGAAATATATCGCCTTCATTAAGCACCCAAACAAATAGTTTCTGATAGAGGCTCTCAGTTTGTATCTCAATTCTGGAGGGCCATCTGTATTATTTTTGGAATTGATTTGCACTTTTCAACTGCCTACCAGTCTCAGTCTAATAGTCAGAAAAAAAATGCACTACAGGCACCAAATTTGCTCCCTTTGGAAAAAATGACAAAGTGCATGAAAATGCAATTCAATTACATGTGGTGGCTAGTAACAAGCACCAAAAATTACTGCCTGGAAAATATAGTGTTGAGTCCGCTAACGAGTGTGCCTAACCATCAATATGAAGTGTAAACAAAAAAGGATTTAGAAAAATGTAGGGATCCCTACACAATTGGCCCATAGATGTATTGCTATGGGGCCTCTTAGACCCATATCAATACATCCAAAGTATCAAAAAATGTGTGTGAAGCAACAAAAAAATAACCCTTTGAGTTCCAGTGGGGTATGCAACACATTGCACAATGTTGCACACCCCACTGGCGCTCAAAGGGTTAATCCCCAGAAAGCTGACACCATCCAGTTAACATTATACACTTACCTATAAATCTGATGTCCAGCGGGGGATTCTGCACCCTGGTCTTCCTCTTCAGTTCTTCTTCTGTAAGCTTCTGTCTTCTTCATCTGTCATCTTCTTCTCTATTCTTCATCTGTGCTTTTCTTTAGTCTTCTTCTTTAAACTTAGCATTGGCTTTGAAAAAAAATTCTAAAAACTAAAATCAATATTGCCACAAACGTTATACTGCCGTCGCCAAAAATCCCCCCTCCTTGTACCCTTCCTGGTACCCGGTCCGATCCACACTGAGGGAAGTTTGAACAGAGAATGGTTTTGATATGGTCAGTCCCTGTTCAAAATGGTTCCCATGCTCCCACTGGCTGGGGTGTGGGGTTACGAAGGGTTTGGAATGTGCCCTGCAGTAACCACACCTCTCAGGCAATCAGCTTCTAGCACATTTAATCACCCTTCCAGCTAGAAGATGATTGGCTGGGAGGTGTGGCTACTGCGGGGCAGTGGATTGGGTAACGGTTCAAAAGGTACAAGGAGGTGGCATTGTTGGTGTTTTTTACTGCCGCCACCACCAGTGGCAGCAGTGTCGTCGTCAGTGGCAGCGTAACTTTTATGGCAATATTGATTTTAATACTTATATTTATTTTTCAGAGCCAACACTAAGTTTAAAAAAGACAAGAAGAAGATGACATATGAAGATAATAGAAGAAGATGGATGCTTACTAGTAAAAAACTATTTTTAATTCTCTGTAAAATTAACGAAACATATCCACTTTAACCCTTTGAGTGCCAGAGAAGTATCCAATGCATTGCAAATCATTAATGAAGAATTTAATTCTTCTCAATGCCATAGAAATCAACATATTAAGAAACAATGCATTGCAGATGACTTGAGTACCCAAGGAATTAACAGATTCACTATTTGTTGTGTTAGTGGGACTTATCCTATATAATAATTCGCTAGGATGTTTGTCAGAAGCAGTCATGCTCAGTAGAGACTGCCCAAATGGAATGCGGGGAGGGGTAGGAATGCTGGGAGCACAGAATGCTGGGAGTTCTGTGCTGGGAGCATTCTTTGCTTTCGGGCAGTCTCTAAAGTGCATGACTGCGTTGGTGGACGCAGAGCAGGACCGGCCTCTTAACCCTTTGAGTGCCAGAGGGGTACGCAACGCATTGCAAAGCAATTAGTTGCGTGCCCCTCTGGCACTCAAAGGGTTAACATCGCCCAGACCTTGGCCCGTGTACACGGGCATTTACACTAGTATTGAAATAATTAATCATCTGATGCAACTAAATAAGTTTATCCATTGGATGCTTGAAGATGTCTTTTACATCCAAGGGGTTAAAGGACCATGTAAAGATAATCATAATCATGTTAATATGTCAGTAGGGATCAAAGTATGTACAGATAATTATCATTAGAGTAGCCATGTTCATTTGCCTCCGAATGGAAAAGTACAGAGATATTTAGCACCATCATGTACTGCACAATGACACATAAAATAACCCATTTCCATGCTTTGAATATCAGCTTTTAATCAAGTTACTGGACTTAGCATCTTATTTTGCTTGACTGGTCCATGGTATTGCAAGGCATCTCTGCCCAATAAATCACTTTACAGCGATGTTTAAAATGAGCATGTCCCTCTTTCTTCCAGCGTTTCAAATCAGGGCAAAGTCCGCTGTATGATTCTCAAACACAACTGAGCTAACAGATATGTATTACCAGAATTTATATAATTTATATTACAAATTCATAGACCTGGCAAAAAGGGATTAGTACTTTTTATTTCAGGGGCAGGAGATGATCCTGTCATTACCGCTCAATATTTTTATCGTCCCTTAAACCTGCGGAAATTCCTGGGTGACAAGATGTAGAGGACATATCAGGGCCTTGCAGCTGTGGGTATTATCTGCAGGCGCTTCTCTATGCTCACAGTGTGTAGACTTCAGTCCTATCAAAACTGGATTAGCCTGTCAGTCAGAGGCTCTGATGTACATTGTATTATGATTTTTTTTGAAATGTCACTGAGATCAGAGTAATTTCTTAGCTAATTGCATCTTGTCTGGTCTTAATACCTTACATTTAATGATTTCATTACTTTTGCCGACAATCAAGGCCCCTATATCAGGATCTTTCACAAGTCTTAAAAAGAGAGTAAAGTCCATGCTGTGTTTAGAACAGCAATTTCATCCATTATTAAATTATTAAAATGAGCAAATATAGCAGTGCAAAGTGTGTTTATTATATATATATATAATATATACACACTAGTTGAAGAGCCCGTTATACGGGCCACAGTGCCACTGCCCGCTGGTTGCGGGGCAGTCATGCGCAGTGGAGGCTGCCAGCGCCGCGGCTGATGCAGAGCTGGACGCTCTCTGTATCTGCCGTGGCACGGGCAGTCTCTACTGCGCATGACTGCGGCGTTACACACGTTTTAGCAAATTATTATATAGGGTATATATATATATATATATATATATATATAGTTAAGGTTGTAGCCGTATTAGTCCAGTGATGTAGATGTACAAAAACAAACAAAATTAATATCTTGTAATACCTTTTTTATTGGACTAACAGAATTTTGGATTGACAAGCTTTCGGGATAAACTCCCTTACTCAAGTCTGAGGCATTTGTGAGCACAAGGACACAGAATTCACAGTTAAAACAGTTAATACATTGAATTCAAAGTTTTGTTGTTTGCTGGGGTTAACCCCCTGAGTAAAAGAGGGGCACGCAACGCATCTCTTTGCAATGAGCCGCGTACCCCTCCGCCACCCAAAGGGTCAACACAGCGGGACTGCATATATTAAGAAAGCTACAATGCCTGTTGAATTGTTGGCATTGCAGCATTCTTAATATATGCAGTCTCGCTGTGTCCAATAAAAAAGGTATTACAAGATATTAATTTTGTTATATATATATATATATATATATATATATATATAAATATATATATATATATATACTAACAATGAAGGAAGTGTGTTATGATGACAGACACTGCAGAAGATATCCTGAACAGCAGCAGCCATTATGTGTATTATCCACAGCATTGCAACCAAAAGCATTGGCTTCATGTCTGGCAATAATAGGGTTAAATATTAAAAGCTGACTTACATTTAGGACTGTTTTCCTCTGATATCCAGTCAAATCCAGAAATTTGGCAATGTTTATAATGACTGGCTTGTTGGATTTTCAGTGCTTAGCCCTTTCAGCTTCAAAAAGGTGTGCAACACATTGCAAAGCACTGCATTACACAACTCTCCATTAGGGAGTGTGTGTGCGTGTGTTCGTGTGTGAGAGTATGTGAGCGTATTGCGTATAGCATTTTTTGTATTGAGTATGGCACATTGCATAAAGCATTTTGCATACTGCGTTTTCCTTATAGCATTTTGCATATAGCATCTTGTATATTGCATATAGCATTTTGTGTGTAGAGTTTTGCGAACAGCATTTGGTGTATAGCATATTGTGTTTTGCATATAGCATTTTGCGTATTGAGTATAGTGTATTGCATATCGCGTGTTGCATGTAGCATTCGTGTATAGCACTTTGCATATAAAGTTTTTCATATTTCGTTTGCATATTGCATTTTACATATAGCATATTGCGTTTTGCGTATTATGCTTTGCATATAGCATTTTTGTGTTTTGCAAATTGCATTTTGTGTCTCGCATATTGCGAATAGTGTACTACGTATAGAGTATTGCATATAGCTTTTTGCATATAGAGTATAGTGGTTTGTGTATTGCATATAATATTTTGCGGATAGCTTTTTGCTCCTGCATTTAGCATAATGTGTATAGTGTTTTACACATTGTGTATTGCATATTGCATTTTGTATACTCAATAATGCGCATTGCGTTGTGCGTATTGTGTTCTTGTGTGTTTGTATTTATTGTGTGTACATTTTGTGTGAGTGTTTGTTATTGCTTGTGTGTATTGTGTATATATGTGTGTATTGTGTTTTGTGCACATTAAGTGTATTGTGTACAATGTGTCTGTGTGTATTGTGTCTATCGTTTTTGTGTTTTGTGTACTTTGCGTGTATTGTATGTGAATTGTATGTGTATTGTATACATTGTGTGTATATTTTGTGTGTATGCATTGTGTATATTGTGTGTGTTGCATGTATTATGTGCATGTATTGTATTTGTATGTATATTGTGTTTGTGTGTGTGAATGTGTATTTCATGTATGTATTGTGTGTGTTGTAAGTCTTTTTACTGTGTATTGTGTGTGTGTATTGAGTGTGTTGTGTATGTATATTGCATGTGTGTGTATAGAAAGCCCTGCAATTCTTTGCAGAAATGTTCGGAGGAGTGGCGAGGTGAGGGGCTTCGTCCCCTGGCCAGTCTTGTGGAAATCACACCCCCATGAACTGACCTATGGGAGGGCCAGTTTCTTCCATTGTCCTTTTGATGAGTTCAACAGTGAACTTGCGTGTTTCTTCCTTTACGCACTTCCTTATGGTCTTGCACATTTCTACATTTTCTACCCTGTTTCTAATATTACCGTTTTGCTTCATTTCTCATCACTTTTTCATCATAGCAACTGTTTCTTTTGATATTTGAATTGGTTTATCTACTTTCCAGTAGGTGCAAGGGACTGGGCAGTGTCTACAATAGTCTCAATAACTTTTTCATTGTGGTTTGAAATGTCTGTGTCTGGAAGGTCTTGTAGAACTCTGAAGCGATTAGACAATGCTAACTCAAAATTCTAATGATGTTTCAATAGTTGGCTAGTGGTGATATTCATGTTTGTTCACTTGATCTTTTTCTTTCTTTCTTGCAGTCAATTTAGATTTTTTTTAATATTAAAACAATTTAAGACTGAGCCATCAGTGAATATCATTTTATTATTTGCAAGTATGAAGTCGATTTCACTTGTATTACCATTAGGGCTTTTCAATGTCTGTTTTCTGTGGACCTTTTTTCCTGTAGAATGAATTCATGATCTACAAATTTTGTTTTTTTGAAAACTAGATTAGTTGGTTGCCTCTGATGTCTCTTTTTCCAGTTCCATGTGCTCTGATTGATCTTGCATTGAAATGTCCCATTATAATTTTGCAGTGGTAATTGTCCTGTTTGTAAATGAGTAATGAATCATTATACAATTCTTCAACTTCATCATCACGGTGGCTTCTTGTATAGGCATAAACTTGAATGATTTAAGAACATAGCCATTGTTTAATTTGATAGCACAAGATGCAATTCCTTCAGAAATGCTGTAAACTTTTAAAACTGATTATGTTAGTCTTTTGATAATCAAGAATCAAATTCCTCCACATCGTCGATTATTAGTTCTTTTATAGTGTAGCCAGTGTCCACCTTCTAATTTGACTAAATCTTCATATTTATTACAAGTCTCACATAAGCTGATAATATTCCATTTGATGTTATTCACCTCTTGTACCAGCTGAACTCATAGATCCAATGTTAAGAGTTCAAATGTCCAAAGACCAAAGGAAGCCTGACACAACCTGGTAAATCATAGCACCCTCTGCCATTGAGCTGGTCTTCCTGCTGCCATAGGAAGTAGCTCTCAAGCCTCCTGGAAATGAGGGCCATTGTTTTTTGTTGTGAAGCCATGCTAAGGGAATGGGTCATAATCTGCCTCTCTGGCCCAGTCTGGGTTGGCAGATTTTGGATCCATTTAGTCTAGGGTGCTAGCTTTGAGCTGTCCACCATGAATGACCCTCCCAGTAGTATATGCTCCTGATGGCATAGTTCATTGAGTGTTTCAGGTTTGCTTTTAGGGGGTGTGGCTGAAATGCTGACTGGCTGAGGAGGCTGCCTCCTCAACCAAAAGCACCCACTGGCGTGGGAGGAGGCAACAAACCACTTATCTACTTGCATAGCCCCTGCCCCCTCAACCAACCAAGTGGCACCATACTTGGCTTAGGAGGTGGTGGATGGGTAACAACCACTCTGTATAAAATAATAATAATAATAATAACCAGACCTTGTGTATATATATATATATATATATGTGTGTGTGTGTATGTGTATATATATATATATATATATATATATATATATATAATATATAATTATTAGCCCCTCCACTTCATCTTTGCAAACAAGGTGGCAAACAGGGTGCCAGACACCGTGTCCTCCCTCAGTCACATTCACTGCCTCATCAGTGCTCTTCCCATTTGCAGGTTGGGCCCTCCTCTTCATCACAATTCCCTCAGGAGGAGACAGGGGACTTCAAATAAATACTCTGCTTGGGGCAGGGCCCCTTTCCCAGTGTATGATTCCCTTGCTGCACTTTCCCCCACAAATAATGCAATGAACGCACTTTAGCCTAATGCTCTTAAGCCAGTTCTGTATTTTTGTATTGTACTATTACAACTTCTGTAAAGCACTGTGTACATGTATGGTGTTATATCAATAAAGATACATACATACTGGCCTCTCCCCTTCACAGTAAGTGTCCCATTCTTCCCCTTTCTTTTGCCCCTGGAAGATGCCTTTGTCACATGCCTGTGATTCAGCCAGTTGGACATGGTGGCAAAACGAATGCATCAAATCACTTATGTCACCCTGTATCATTTGCCACATCGGAGAAATGGGGTGAAGGTGAATACCACGGGCAACTTTGTGCGCTCTTCACTAGTATATTTATATTCCTGATCCCTCTAAGTTCAGTGGAGAGGCCAATACATTGCTTCAGACTGAATTGGACACTCGTGTGATCCTCAAAGGCTTAACATAAACATGCTGCTGTCCAGTATAAATCTGCTAGGCTTGTCATTAAGTCCTATCAAAGATGAATTCTGATTCAAATTATTGCACAGTAACCATAAATACATAAATGAAATGAGGAGGAATTAAAAGCCACATTTAAATCAGTGGTAAGTTTTATTTGTCCCCTATTTTGCAGGTGGTTTGCTCCAGAATTGCTCCACATTTCTTTTCTGAATAAGACCCCAAGTGTTCATATCTCCTGTTATTGAATAGCGGATTACTTGTCACCACCAAGTGATATTAAATATTTGATAACTTGTGGACTAGACTCTGCAATCATAACTTATTAATTGATTTTTTTCTAACCAAAGTTCCCTACAAAGAAATTCAGATGACTGAAAAAGTGCAAGCTTAATCAAGATCGACTAGCAGGTATGTCTAAATCAGTGGTGGGCCACGTGAGGCTATCCAGCTGCCAGACAACAACTGCCATCTTTCCATGCCAGTAACCTGTTAGCAGGATTTTCTTTTTTTTCTGAAAGTATTTTACCAGGAAGAAATACATAGAGATTTGGCTTTCATGTTCAGGTATGTTCTGGACTCATTTTATCGACCTTAGAAGGGTGAAAGACTGAGCAGCCCTTTCTGGGATTAGAACCTGCGACCTTGTAGCTTGAACAGATTCTACAACCAGTGCATTGATCAACTGAGCCGTTGGGCCAAACCTGATCAAAACAGTTCTCACTTATGACAGTACACTAAACTGTTATGCTCTTCCCCTTAGCACCATCTAAGACATATGCAAATTCCTTTTGGTTAATATGTGGCTCTAACCCCTTAAAAGCTAGGTAGGTCTCATACAAGTTGCTTTGAAATGCAATAAAGGCCTCTCTAGGATTGAAGGTGGTAAACGCTCTGTTTAAATCAGTGGAGATTTGGGGAATTTTTGTTTGTCTCCTACAATTCACTTGGGATTCCCCACAATTGCTTCACTTTGCCTTTATAACATCCACTAAGGCTGAAGTACCAATAAGAACTGGATTCATTCTGGGGAAGCCAACAGCACCATCTGGCACAAAAAATACCCACTGACTTATATGTTTTTAACTCTTAAAATGCAAGAGAGGTCTTCAATATAAGAGATCTGTACAGCTTCAAGTCTTTAAACAGCCCAAATTAAATCAGTGGAAATTATGTGCATTTTATTTGAAAACTATCATGCACTGGGTTTGCCCCAGAATGATTCCAGTTCTTATTAGTACATCAGATTTGCTGTTTAATGGCTCAAATGTTATATTTCTGCCACCATGTCATCATTAATTTTGTAATTCGTCCTGATGTAAGGTTATGGTCTATTGACACAAAGGCTTACTTGATGATGCAAATCTTATTCATGGTGACATATGAATATAATTATGGGATTTGTGCCATCACTTCCCCCAGGGCATTGTACAAAACTATTTGTGGGTAATGGAATACTTTGGACAATACAGTGGACAATTCAGTAGAACAATGGTTCTGGTTCTGAAACTGTCTTCTGTGGAACCTCAGGTGTCCCTAAAGTAGTTCAACACATTCCATAAAACAATGGAAACACTGGCAGCACTGGTGTAACGATAGATACCATTTTAATATCCATGAGGTTAAAGACATTATTTTATTAGGGTTCCGTAGATATTTTGTGTGAAAATATTTCTTCCACAGCATAAAGATTGAGAACCACTGCTGCTGAACATATAATTAACACATCTGATATGTGTGTGCAGTGGTAAATGTAACATTTGACTGAGTATAAATGCATAAATCAGTTATGGATTTTCTGTCATGTTTGAAACACTTACAAATGTATAGTATGTGTTTCATTGGAATAAAAGTGGATTCGTACACATTGTCTATGTGTTTGTCTTTTCAGTGTGATGTGGTCAGTGCTGTTTATGTTGAGAGAAACAATTACTTGGAGAAAAAATAATATTTTGCTGTGCTACCTCAGTAAAATCATAGTAAAACTTCTGAAATATTTCCATGTGATTCCATGTCATTTAGTAACATGGAATCACATGGAAATCTTTCAGAATTTTTGCTGTGATTTTACTGAGGTAGCACAGCAAAATATTATTAGACAGTAGTGACAACAATTTGGTATCCTTTGAATTTTTTTATGATAAAATCAAAAGCAAGGGTTTAACCAAAAACTTAAATTTTAGAAAGGCTAATTTTACAAAGCTGAAAGCAGTATTAAATTATATTAAAGTGGAACTAACACCGCTAAGAAACTTTGTTTGTAATAATTCCCTATCTGGCGACTAGCTGCTTAGTAGCGCTAGTCTCCAGAATTATTACCTCTTTATGGAGAAATATGCAGTCATCCTCGGCTGACAGGAAGGACAGAGCGCGGACATCTTGCCCTAGTGACGTCCGCGCGGCTGCGCTGTCAGTCCCAGATGGCTGTAGGAGGCTTTGCTAGGAGCCATTCAGCTCCGCAAGGGACTGACAGCGCAGGCGCGTGGATGTCACTAGGGCAAGATGTCCGTGCTCCGTCCTGCCTGTCAGCTGATGTAGTACCATTGCTCAAAAAGAGGGCAAGATCCAAACCAGGGAATTACAGGCCTGTGTGCTTGACTTCCATAGTGGGTAAGATATTAGAAGGGTTACTAATTGATACTATTCAGAATTATGTGAAGACAAACAATATTATTGGAAGGAGCCAGCATGGTTTAATGAAGAATAGATAATGTCAGACTAATTTAATTGCACTTTATGAAAGTGTAAGTAATAATTTGGACAAGGGAATTGCTGTTGATGTAGTATACTTGGATTTTGCAAAAGCCTTTGATTCAGTGCCTCACAACAGGTTTCTGCATAAATAAAAGGCTTCGGTTTGCGAGGTGATATCTTTACATGGAATGAGAACTGGTTAAATGATAGATGGCGGAGAGTTGTTGTAAATGGAATCTTTTCAAGTTGTCTAAAGGTGTAAGTGGGGTGCTGCAGGTTTCAGTCCTGGGACCAATGCTTTTAATTTGTCTATTAATGATCTAGAAGTGGGAACTGAAAGAGTCTCAGTCTTTGCCGATTACACTAATCTGTGTAAGGAAATACACACAGAGCTGGATTTTTTTCTATGCAGAAGGATTAAGATAAACTGGGCAGAAAAATGGCAGATGACATTTAATATAGATACATGTAAGGGTTGTAAAAACAAACATGATACATATACACTAAATGGGAAACAATGTGGGGAATCCTCATTACAGAAAGATGTAGGAGCACTGATAGATGATAGTAAAGCTTGGTAAGGTCTTATCTAGAAAACTCACCACAGTTCTTAAAAAACACATTATCGAACTTGAAAAAGATGTGCAACAAAACTGATAAAGGGATTGGAGAATCTAGGTTATAAAGAGAGACTAACCAAACCGGGTTTGTTTACATTAGAGAAGAGACGTTTAAGAGGTGATATGATCACCATTTACAAATCTATTCAAGGTCAATACAAAGAACTATCCAATTAATTATTTACCCAAAGAGCTGAGCTGAGAATGAAAGGTCATCCATTAAGACTAAATGAAAGTGCTTTCGACTTAAACAAAGGCAGGGATTTTTTCAGTAAGGGTGGTAAAGCTATGGATGTTTTGCTTGCAGATACTGTAACTGCTTTCAAAATAGGAATGGATACCTATCAAGCACAGAATAATATTGGCAATTATGACAAATGGCTTCAGTGCAGATAGATTGTTGATCCAGGGATCTACCTGCCTGCCATATGGAGTCAGGAATTATATTTTACCCCTTTGGGGCTTAATTGGAAATTATTTCAATGTTTGTGTTTTTTTGCCTTCCTCTGGATCAACAGGGGTGATTTGGCATGGGCTGGACTTCATGGGCACATTTCTTTTTTCAGCCTCATCAACTATGTTACTCTGTATGCTACGAAACGCACCCTGTGCTACCATAATGTTAAAGCTAATTTATGAAGTGTCAGACACAATGGAACAGGCATGTCAAACATGCTGCCTGCAGATGGAAAACTTGCAGCCCATGAGCTGGCCATGTGAGCCCTCCAAACAGAGAAACGTTTTAAGTGTCCTGCAGCCCAGCATCAATAGTTTAAAATTTAGATCAAAAGGAATTTTTCTCAGTCCATTAAACTATGTGAATGTCAGAGAGGTGCCCAACACATTGCTTTGCAATGCACTGAACACTTCTCTAGAACTCAAAGAGTTAGTCCTTTGAGTGCCAGAGGGGTGTACATCAATTTGCTTGCAATGCATTGGGCACCCCTCTGGCATTCAAACAGTTAATGAGTCCACCTGTTCCCACACTCACAGGACTTGTTCAAAAGTGGGAATTATTTATTACATAAAGTGTCACTTGATACATAAAGTATCACCTGACACTTTATGCAATAAATAATTTCCACTGTATCACTAGCCACTTGATAGCATGCAGGCAACTTTAACTCCTGTAGTGCAAGTGCTTCCATTCCTCTATCTATCTATCTATCTATCTATCTATCTATCTATCTATCTATCTATCTATCTATCTATCTATCTCTATATATCAATATGCATAAACAGTTGTATCAGAGGGTTATAATATCAATAGCAGCCACTCATAATATTAAATAAAACAAAATTTATTAGAAAAAGTCGACGTTTCGACCCAATCTCGGGTCTTTATCAAGACAGATTGCTGTCTTGATTAAGACCCATGACTGGATCGAAACATCGACTTTTTTTTCTAATACGTTTTGTTTTATCCAATATTAAAACTTGTGAGTGCCTGCTATTAATATCATAACCCTTTGATACAACTGTCTATATCTTTACTAATTAGCAAGAGCACAGAGGCATTACCTATATATATGTGTATATATATATAAATATATATATATATATAAATATATATATATATATATATATATATAAATATATATATATATATATACTAGTATGAAAGCCTGTATACATGGGCTAAGGTGCACCCAGCGGCCCCGGCTGCTGCCCCGGAGCTGGGAGCAGAGACAGGAAGTGAGCCATCCTGAGCTCCCCGTTCCGGATCAGTTCGTTTGGCCAGTCTCTACTGTGCATGACTTCATCGTTCCAGCAGTCTCAACTGTGCATGTGCACAGGGAGCTTCTCAGGCTAGCGTTTTATATTATTTAGATGTGTGTGTGTGTTTGTGGGTGTGTGATATACACACACAAACACACACACAAATATATACATACATACAGACCCTAGCCGCCACTGCTGTGCCCTCCTTGCAGTCTGACGTCTCCAGCAGAGAATCTGTATCACATAATCCGCTCTCTACGGTTGATCATTGTGATCAGTGATGAAACCCTTAGGGCAGCCTTTGGAGCATACCAACAGGACAGCTTAACCACAAGCGGGTAGTCAGTGACTCAGCGATTGTGATTGAGATACTTATGCTTAATTCAGGATATCCTGAAATCCTGACATGTTAGTGTGACTCAAGGACTGGAATGGAGACCTTAGTGTATGTAACAATGACTGGTTGTACATCATTTCTTAATGTAAAGGGATTCTATACAAATTGTAAGGCAATGAACTGGAGACCACTGTAGTATTCAGTGAGTTAAACGCCCCATTTAAACCAATTAAAATTTAAGGAATTATTATTAGATCCCCATGGCACTGCTGGTTTGCTTCAGAATTGCTCCACTTTTTACTTTAGGCATATGGACCATAGTTAGATGACCATTTGTTATTCATAATTAACAGTGTAAATTACATACATTCACAATGACCAAAGCCAGAGAGGTGAAGACAGGAAGGGGTTAGTTTTCTTTATATAAAATAAATCAAAGAAACCATTTTTTGCTTTTAACCAGAGCAATGCATTGCATACTCCTCTGGCACTCAGAGGGTTAATAATGAAGGACAGTATTTAAGGGGCAGATACATTGCTGGGAAATTAAATATCATTTGTTTATCCTCCTATATCTCCCAGTGGCTTTAGTTATTCATACTGTAATGGTTGAAATTGTTTCTCTAATCCCAAATGCATACCTTATGTTTAATACCATATTATTTCTTAATCCATGTTTTGTGTTATGGAAATAGATTAAAACAGATATTAACCTTTAAGAAACTGTCAGTCATTCTCTCAGAACTCCTATCTAGTACATTCTCCTCTCCTGGGACATAAAGATCGACATGGAAATATTTGTGTTTCAATATTACCCATTTATCCAGAAGAGATTCATTTTAGATGAACACTGTGGCTCTGTGTGCGAGATGTTTTAGAACGTGGTAATGTGCTGTGCATACAGCATGTTCTGTGCAGGAATTGGACTGCATTGCTATCTTGTAATGCAGAAACTCCTGGGAAATGTCATCACTCAAACAGGGCCAGAGGTTCTCATAACCAAAAATACACCGAGATTAGCAAATCCCTGGTCTAAGAGTAAGACGAGTAAAGAATGGAAAATAAATATGAGTGCAATGCTTTCAGGGCAGGAAGAGTTAAAACAAGAAGCAAACAAGACGGTATGCTCAAAGAAAAATCTTTTCATCCTGTTTCATAATAAAATGTACCGTTCCTTTTACCTTTTCTAAAAAAAAAAAAAAGGTCAGTACCTTGAATACAGGTCCCCTGAATAAAAGAGATATCACCTACAATTAATTTTTTCATTTAACTTAGCCATTTCACTGCTAAGTCTTTTAACACCCAGTGTTAAAGGGATAGTAATACTTAGTTTTATCTTTATTTAATTTTGTAGGCATTAAAAAAAACCATGAAGAATGATATGTCTTATCTCTCAAACCTTTATGGTTTGAGAGATATTCACAAGCAAAGTTTCCCCTCCCGCCCCTTTTACCTAGTGTAAGCCATCTCTTCTCAGATGTGGAATCTGGTTGTAAGACCAGACAGATATCAGAAGGGGACAATCTTGTTCCCATGAGAACAATGAAAGCCCTTCCCGCCTTGACAAGCTTTTCAGGTTTTTCCCTTATCTTAATTGAAGATTGTCCCTCTCTGCAGTCTACCTGGACACTCCTTTCTGATCTGGCTGAGCAGTGTTACATCAGTAAAAGGGGCGGGAGGGGGATACTTTGTCATCGAATTACTCTTGAACTTCAACTCTGACAGAATTGAAATAACACTCTCCAAAGTCCAAATACTATGATGATTAATTGGAGCTGCTTTTATTATGAAACATTCCTATCCCTTTAACTCGCCTTTCTAAAGCAAAATCAAAATGTATGTTTTCATCTGTAGTTCTTCCTATAAAAAGTAACAACTGAAAAGAAAAAAATGCAAAATGTTCTTATTTTTTTCCATTTTGCACCATTCCGCATTTTGGGCACAAAGTAATGAGGAATAAACCATGTTACAGGGACTGGTCATATCTACCACATGGCAGGCAAGGAACTGCCTCCCAATCCATAATGTATATAATATGTACGTGTTTATGCCAGGTGATCACATGATCACGTCATTAAATCCTTCATGCCTAGCCTTATTAAAATGGGAATACCCTCCCCATTCCAACAAGGGTACAATCCATAGGAGTTGGAGGAGAGGAACAAGCTCTCCCAGGTACTAACATACGCTACAAATATATATTCATACCAGGTGGTAACCTGGTATTAGCCCATTCATGCCCACGCTTGTTGAAGTGGGGAGACTCTCCCCTGTCCAACAAGGGTAGTCCTTGCATGATAGATCCCCCAGCTTTTACTAATAATAAATTATATAAATGTGTATACAATGAACTACAGTTTTATGTATATAATTATACCAGATGATAATGTGAGCACAGGTGGATGACATCATGGGGATACCCTATGGTTGCTAAGCAACCAAAATAAACATAAAATAAACGCAACGAACACACTATTTTCACAACAACATCAATAGAGGTAGATATTGTGCAGAGCATAATCCATCAATAATAGGTTATTCCTGCCAAACTGTGTGTATCAATGAGTCACTTAAGTGAAAAAATAAATATATCAGTCCACAGACATCATAGTCCACAACTGAAAAATGGCATGCATTTATAAGATATAATGTCTTGTTGATACCTGCGTGTTCATTCTATATATATATATATATATATATATATATATATATATATATATATATAAACAGTTTATTGAATATAACTTGCCTGGGTACCAATCTCAGTGTAGCTACAAAACAAAGTAAAGCCACACTCATGGGACTTGTTGATGTTCAGAAAAGTGCTGATTTGTTTGAATCAACTTTTCAGCCCCAGTTTGGGCCTTTCACAAAATTATAGTAAAGAGTAACAGAGCTCATTAAATACCCAAACAGGTGTGAGTACCTTGGCGCGTAGTGACATAACAACTCACAAGGTTCAAAGCTGACGAGAAGGTATAAATAATTAAATCATAAATATACCAAAAAACGGAAAGAAAGGTAAAATAAGGAAATATGTACAACATATATTCAAAGGAGCTGAAATGGTATAGGGGTAGACCTGAATCTTAAATGAATATTCATATGATTCCATCAAGCCAGGATCACTGTATGAAAAGCAACAAAAGGAAAACTGCAAGGAAATATAATAAACTTGTTGTCACAATGACATAGAGTGGCATGATGAACCAGAGATGAGAAAGTAATAGTCACGATCCCAGCGTAACTAGGAGCAATAGTAAGGATGGAGCCCTGAAATTATATCCAATGATGGAAAAAAGTACCCTGATATATATGACCATGAATGAACCTTCAGAGTGCCGGTGGAGCACACAGAGCACCACCAAGGTAATGCACCATGTGCTCCCTCGGCACTCAGACGGCCCCACACAACCCTGAAAAGAGGACATGATCCCCAGAAATAAATGTAAAACATGTAGAGACAAGTATGCTAAACTTAATGAAAGCAAAACTGTATCTGCAATGTCCACATATAAGAGAATATTGGAATACTGAGTATCAGTTTAGATACATCGACCCACTGTTAACTCCACGGGGATACAGTAGAATATACCTAATGAGGTGTCGAGGTGTGACAGAACTTCGTAAAGTAAACAGTCCTAATGCATCAATCCTGAGAGTTCAGATATGTTCATAGATAATCATAATGCTTAAGTT
Organism: Rhinophrynus dorsalis; assembly: GCA_037306005.1. Taxonomy (NCBI): domain Eukaryota; kingdom Metazoa; phylum Chordata; class Amphibia; order Anura; family Rhinophrynidae; genus Rhinophrynus; species Rhinophrynus dorsalis. The sequence goes on from CM074728.1 coordinate 18,881,248, forward strand.
GTAAGTCAGAACAGGTCCAGTAAATATTGCCCCAGAGTGTCTATATTTGGATGTAATGATGGATTTCTGAGAGACTTCTGGAGAAAGCAATTTACCTCCATAACAGTGACTGTCCGATGTGCTGATATAATAAAGAACTTATTGAGGGATTTCTTGTCATTGCTGAGGGATTCCTACTCAGCTCCAGTGGGTCTCATACCTCAGTGTTCTTTAATCCGGCGCAACACCATAAATGACACAGACAATCAATCAACTGGATTTCATTGTCTGAAGAGTAGCAATGTAACCCAGACAGCTGTGCAACTTCTGTGGTGGGAGACTGTTCATCACTTTTCCAACAATGGGTTGTAAGCTGTGATTGAACCTGGAGAGTATATAATGTGTCTCCAAATAGTGCCCCACAGACAGTAACTTCAGTCTACCTGTAGTTTGCATATAGTTTCCCTGTGATTTGCCATTCTCTCCCTGAATCTACAGGATGTGAGTCCCATGTAGAACTTCAGACAGGGGCATATAATTACATAAATCGCAAATATGTTATTGCACATGAGTCTATGTTTAATATTGTACTTTCTGCCTGTGAATGGGTGTTGAAATACAGGTCCAGTTAGCATGCTTTGCCTTTGACATGTCGTGCACTTTGGACATCTATAGCACCCTAATTTAGTTTGTGGTAGCCAATGTCTGGGGTCAGTTTTCACAAATAATATACTGGCACCCCTTTTGTAGCTGATCATTGGTTTTGATCTAAAGCAGTGTTTCTCAACTCCTGTCCTCTGGACCCACTAACAGGCCAGGATTTGATGATTTCCTTGTTAGAGCACAGGTGAGTTAATCAATGTGAATGAGCCTCTGATCACCACACCTGTGCTCTAGCAGAGAATCCCTAAGTCCTGGCCTGTTAGTGCGTCCTGAGTGCAGGAGTTGAGGAACACTGATCTAAAGCATTTAGGTAATGTGGTATCACTCGCTAGTATGTGTTATACTGTGTTCGAAATACCAATCTGTTCATGTTCTCATTTTTAATAGATACAGGTGAATGCAAATCCTCCTGCTTGAGCCAACTTGTACAGTGGTATTGTTCATTGAGTTTGTCAGATTTGTATCCTCTGTCCATAAAGTGATCCATTAGTGCATCTCATCCCTGGTGTCACTGAGGATGCCAGATAAAACTAGATCTAGGATGGGCAAAATAGACTACTTTCTGATTTCCCCAGCCCTTTTTTAATAAGGTAAAAGCTGCTAAAATTAATATCATTTGTATAGATCAGTCTATACAGAATCAGGTTTAAAAGATTTTCCATCTCATTGATTAACTCAGACAAATTTAAAGCCATGACAAAGAATTCATCATGTCAAACGATTCTTCCTATCAAGGTTCTATATCTAAGTTTTTGGAAGCTGGAAAGGCAGTTTTAAGGGGACAAATAATGCCATATATAACCAGATAAAGAAGGGATATTAAAAAAAAACGTTATCTTGAACTACCAAAAGATGTATAACTAGCTTAAAAAGACTAAGGCAAACCAAAATAAAGATACAAGCAATATTTTGATAAGCTAAAAACTGAATTAAATCAAGTGCTTTGAGTTAGATAAGGAGGAAATGGTCTTATCTTTTAAGATGATTTAGGGATGGAAAGAAAGTACATAAAATGCTCGGTTATTTTACCAAATTAGATAGATCATTTATACACATATCTTGCCTGAAACATTATTTAGGTAATAAATACAAGTATCCTTGGCAAAATGCTAAGATTCTAGAAACTTTCTGTACATCTCTCTATATACAAACAATGATAAATAAAGAAGCTAAAGATATTTTTTGGAAGGGCTTATTCCTTAATGTTGTAATCACAGAAGCAGTAGTAGCTTTAAAAATATAATCCCTTACAAACCTAAAGGACTCCTGTATTGACAGTTTTACTTAGGAACTATATAAATGTTTTGAGCCTATGACAGATTTTTCTTATCTAACAGTTTTGACCCTTTTAGTAGAGGCAGGTAATGTTATAAAAGAAAAATAGCAGGCGTAGGTTAATGCTTCAAGACCTACCTATGGGAGTTAAGCCTATTCCAACGGAGTGCCATTTTCTCAGAAGAGTGGTGGATAATGAATACAGCAGGAAATTTTAGCATTTTCAAAGACCAGTACATTGGCGCACAGCACACCAGGCTAAAGGTAGAAAGTAAAATGACCACTCATTTGATATATAGAGTTATCATCTTTCATCAGTGGTATGTTATGTGTACCTTTTTCTTAATTTCTCTAAAAATGTAATAAAATTATAGATAGAAGTTTGTTCAGTTTTGCTTCTGGCACTCCTATAGAATGTCAGCTGTTACTAATGGGGTAACATGTTTCTCATAAGAGCAGTTGCTAATGAATACAACAGGAAATTCTATACTTTTCAAAGATTTCAGCACAAGTGAAGGATTGGAAATATAAAAAAATACTGATTTCCTTTAGCACCACCTTCTGGAAACCTTTGCGCACACCAGGATAGAGGTAGAAATGTGTGACCCCTCATGTGATGCAGTGGGATATCTACTTATAGGAAATGTGTGCTTTTAGGGGGCTGTTTTGATATTATGGGGCAATTATGCCTTCAAACTATGTCTTTTGCACTTTGTTATCTTGTTATCTGCATGAAAGTGTTAATCAAAGTTATCTTAAGTGATATTACCAGTTTGGAGCCCCTGGGAAAATAGCATATATTTCTTGAAAATAGACTAAGTTACAAATCAGGAAATGGCTGAAGTTTCTTCCTACACAAAATGATGTAGCAAGTAAATCTAATCAAAAATAGGAATTTTCACCAAATATCTATAGGTGCACAAATATGTGGCTATTTAGTTATTGAACTGTTTTGGCGTAGTTTAACCATGTACCCAATGGAATTTGCATTTTAGTTCATAAAGTTGAAATTACCCTTTTGTGCTTCTGTTAAAGGGGAGCTTTCACCCCAAAGACACTCTGTCTTATTTTATTAGTGTACCCCAATGGTGTATGGATTTGAGTTTTTCTTTTTAATACCTTAAGAAATATTACATGTTAAATTTTGAGTTGTTGCAAGCACTTCTGCCTTCAACAGCACAAGGCTACTTCGGCATAGCTCTGCTGGACATCCCAAATTCTCCTTCGACCTCCCCCTAGCTCTCCTAGTGAGCGCGTTCACGCTTCTCTTCATAGCATATTGGAACCAGCAAGCTTCCGTCAATGTACTGAATAAGTAGTCTACAATTCAAACGCTTGGGATTCAGAATGTTAAATAAAAAAAAAAAACACAAAACTTTCATAACCCTCATGAATGTTTTGATATGTAGTGTATGAATAGCAAAATAAGGAAGTGTATGAATAGCAAAATAAGTAATTGTTTGAATTTTGTATTTAAGACATCATAGAATGTCGCAAAATGCAAAATTCAATTCACGTGAGTCACCACAAAAAAATCTGAATTTATTTTGAAAAAATCAGTATATAGTTTTCCATATACATTTAGAAATTTACTTACAGGAATCATACCAAAACTGGTAGAGAGCCTTTTAAAATTAATAGGTCTCAATTTAAGTATATGGGTATATTATTTCCACTGGAACCTACGTGGTAACCACAGCAGAAAACTACAGTTTAATTAAAAATGTTTGAGTTACGATATCATTTAAATTAAAATACCCCTGTTTTACTTAACAGGAAAAGCCCTATAACACTGTTATATGAAATAGTTCACTGCTTCTTTAATGCTCTCTCTGCCATTCCAATTGCCTTACTAGTACACCTTAAAATCTTACATATTGTCTCTGCATGATTAAAAGACCATAATCCACTTCTGGTTAAATGCAGAGTGAGGCACATAATGGGTTCGCTTATTTTGGAGCTTTTAATAACACTTATAGACAGTTATGTGATAGGAAGAAGTTACGATTCTCTTACTCCAGTACTGCTATTAAAATGACTGCATCTCAGGCATTTAAAACCACTGGAATAAAGTTATAAGGGAAGGGGGAAATGTGATTTATGTTGGCAGAATTTCGCTTGGCCTTTGGTCTCTTAACTTTTGCAATGATATAATTAGATTTTTAAAGACCATTTTAAAACCATTATTAGCATTTTTCTAGAGAGCAGATAGAATGGCTGTTTGGTGGATTATTTAATTTTAAACATGGCAATAATATCTGACTGGAGTCTGTGATTTTCTTCATACATTATTAAGAAAAGGGAATTTTATGTGTTAAGTTCCTAACAAGGTAATTGTGCTGTGGGGCAATAAAGGGGGTATATTCTTCAAATGAATTCTGAGAGACCATTGATGATTTGAAAGGACATCATTAACAAGTTGAAATCCATATGAGGCTTCAGCCTCAACCCAATGCCAGAGGAACGTGAAAACGCATTGCAGAAAAATTTGTTGAACACTCCTCTGACACTCTAAGGGTAAAAAGGATTAAAAAAATCAACATATATTGCAGCAGGGTTTATCATGCTAAGAAAACCTGGTTACTCCCACTGCTGAGACATGTTTTGTTGTATTTTTATAGCATTTTTTGGGTACAGTACGTCTATGGCTGTCTTTGGACAGCTCTGGCCATTTGACCATAAACCTCTACAGGATTCTCTAGCAATAGTGTCACTGTAAAATTTCAGACCATTGGGATACTGCTCCCAAAAATTGCAAGTTTGACCTGCAATAACTTTGAATAAAAACAACAACTCTCAGCAATGGGAGTACACTCGTATTATTCAGCAGGATAAACCACAAAAGTATGTGGACACCCCTACTAGTTAGTGGATTAAGCTATTTCAGTCACACCCATTGCTAACATGTGTATCATATCAAGCACACAGCCATGCAATCTCCATAGATAAACAAATATTGTCAGCAGAATGTCCTGTACTGCAGAGCTCAAAGTTTTTAAACAAGCCAATCCTTCAAATATCTGCCCTGCTATAGCCGTTCCAGTCAACTGTAAGTGCTATTATTATGGAAGTGAAAACATCAAGGAGCAACAATATTTCACCCACAAAGTAACTCACTACCAAGTTTTAAGCTGCTTCTGGAAGCAACATCAGCACAAGAACTGTTCATCAGGAGCTTCATGAAACTGGGTTCTTCAAGGCTGAGCAGTCTCAAAAAAGCCTACGATCACCATGTGCAATGCCACATGTCAGTTGGAGTGGTGCAAAGCTCACCACTACTGGACTCTGGTATTCTCTGGTGTGATGAATCTTGCATCACCATCTGGTAGTCAGACAATTGATTCTGGATTTGGCAGATGCCAGGAGAACACTACCTGTTTGACTGCATAGTGCCAACTGTAAAGTTTGGTGGAGGAAGAATAATGGTCTGGCTCTCTTTTTCACAGTTCAGGCTAGGCCCCTTAGTTCTAGTGAAGGGACATCTTAATGATACAGCACACAATGACATTCTAGTCGATTCTGTGGTTTTTGGCAACATTTTGTCACATTTCACCCTCTACCCTTTTTGCCCTCTACCCTTTTTTGTCTGTATACTCTTTCCACTTGTCTGTCCTACCCTGTTCTCACACAGAGTCTATGACGGAGCAAAAAAGACTTTGAACTTTGGAGCTCGTACAAAATGGCTGAAATATTTCAAGTCCAGAATAGGTTGACAGCCACCATCTTTCTTGGGGACAATGAAGAGACTGGAGTAGAACACTGTGAACTTTCCAGTGAAGTAACTGGTACTAGTACCGGCATGCCTAACAGGGAAGTTACTGTTACCGTGTCTAAAAATAGATGGCTTCACTCAGGATCACGAGGAACTATGGACATAATCAGAAGAATAGGAGGGGGCAAGAGAGTGCAATAAAATCTAAGTGTAGTAATTAGTTTAATTGTGTCACAAAAATATATATAAATAAAATCACATAAAAGTTTACATAAGTAACATAAATATCCCCTTTAAAATAGGGTTCAAAAAGAAAAACTGGTTGTTTAAAACATATGAGTCAGCTGTAATATAATTCTCATATAGCGGAGGGAACAGAGAGCGCTACTGGGATGAGCGAGTTGTTCACATATAAAATATATAGTCCTTACTGAATATACACATATAGAGCTATTGAGGGAGCTAAGAGATAGTGTATAACTGGGCAGATATAAGATTAGGCTTTCTGAAACAATATATACAGTGGCCCCTTATATTCCACAAAATAGCCAGTTGACACTCAATAAGTTTCAATCCTCCATGAGAGTATAGGTGGCCTCTTTAATCCCATGAAGGGTCTCAGCGTGTCTCATAAGCCAGATGTGCTTTTATTTATATATATATTTTTTGTGTTAAACTAATTCCTACACTTAGATTTTATTGCTCTGTCTTGCCCCTCCTATTCTATTGATTCTTTACATGACGATCATCCTTGGGAGACTGAACTGTGAAAATCCACTAAGACAAACAGCAACGGAGAGTGTAGCCTAAGAACTGATTATAGGGAGAGTTTCTTTGTACCTGTGTTTAGCCCTTTAAATTAAGGACAATATAGAATGTATCTCCCTCATATTGTGCCATATCTATGAATAGTATACTTATTTGTATTTATTGCCTCCCTCTGATCCACCTTTTGTGTTAAGTTTAAGGCTAGGTAGCACTGTGTAAACTGTTTTATTTTATGCACTTAATCAGCTAGGAAGAAGGAATTTGCAATCTATGCAGTACCCTTATTACCTGCAAAACCCACCAGTCTGCTACATAACCGGCTCATGAGCTATGGAAAAGACAGAGACAACTTTCTATTGCCTATGATGGACCAGGCCTCCACGAGTAATACAGAGGTAAGATTGTCAGTTTTGGGCTTATGCACAGGATTCTTGCCCACCCAAGCCTGTTTGGATTTTGTAGTGGGAAGAGCCTGGGTTGTGGAGTGGAGCGGAGCCCTGGGAGTGAACCATACAGGAGGGAGTAATGAAAGCTACATATCTTCAGGGGAAAAAACAATTGCTTGGGAGTGACCTGGGGTTACAAGGTACTCTTTCCTCAGTGGCATGACTGATAACATTATCCAATTATGGGCCAAGAAACTGTTTCCCCACAAAAGGAAGTGAAACCAAGCATTTCTTGGAGGTCTGGTTAGATGACCAATTCTTAAGCTTCAAGGTTTGACTTGTGGCCACTGAGAAAGAAGAGGCCTTTCCTGAACTTAGCGAAATCAAAGGCTGCATCCATGATATAAGCATTAGCGTCAAATATTTTAGATCTGTGGACCACAAGATCCTGCTTGGGTGCATCTGTGTAGATGGTATCCAAAAGTTGTTCCCTCGGACAGTCATAGCCCTAGTGACCCATGCAATGGAGAAAGTAGGGTGTAAGGTGGCCCCATGAGGGCCAGCATTCATCAGCATGCAATTCTTAGCAAAGAGAATATTAGAAATACACATGTTAAGGAAAAAACCTCCTCTCTGGCTCAAGAAATTGTGGGGTGCAAAAATTGTAACCTCCCCCTTAAGCCTCTTAAAATTATCCTGGGAAGAGGAATAAGAATCGGAAGCCTCCGATACCTCAAGCTCCTCTTGCTTTAATAAGACCCTCAGGACTCAGCAGAAGGACAGGGGTCTTCCTCAGAAGAGTCACCAAGTGAGAAGGAACAAATCCACGTTATATGCATCCCTTTCCCCTTCCTCAGCAGATAATTCCCCAGTAAAGGGATTCCCCAGTACAACATTGCTAAAGAGGCTTTTGAGGGACACAGGGTATCCTATGGACCTGAAATGTAGAACCCCCTTAATGGAAGAGGGGATATAAAAAAACTGAGGAGATCAGGGGCTGTGACACATGCAGACTGCTGTTCAAAAGGTGAGGGCACTGTTGAGTGGAAGGGACCCTAGAAAAAAAGGGAAAAGAGTACCAGAAAATTCCATAGGAAGCCCCACTTGGCATGAAGAGCAATGGGTAAAGAGTTTAAAGGGAGCCCAAACTCATTAGTAGCCTTGAATTTACTCATGTCTCTCTTGGGGTCTAACATAATCAACCCCCCCCAAACGACTGACAAAAGTATTAAAAAGTGCAGAGAAAGTAGAAAAAATGCTAAGAAAGGCTTAAAAATACTTATCCACCTACAAAGGATTAATGTGACAAGCAGTAGGGAGGAGGTAGCTTCAGTGTAACCAGCAGAGTCCCAAAAGGAAGAGTTTAGATGGTACCACCGGAAAAATGGGCTGCTGGGAAATATAGTTTCCCATAGACCAAAATGGTGACTCACAGGGTTAATCCTACTAAGTAAAAAAAAAAACAGCGACTGACAAGAAACACTTATCAGTAATCCTGATGCCAGAAAATCACATTTTATCTGCCATACCTTGTATATTACATAGCGTTACACAAGGAGTAGAGGAAAGAAATGCCCTGTGACCCCCTCAGACTGTCCTATTGACCTCTCCTTGATGCAATCAGCATTAACAGCAAAATGTTTGGTGTAAGTAGATCAGGAAATTGGTGTTAAGCAGGTGTATGGATAGAACATCTATTCCAGCTCTTTATTGAGTGCTGAATCCAATTCATACATTCACTCCATTATAACAAAAGTCTAGAACTACATATAAATCTAGATTTATTTATTTTTTTAAATAAATAACATAATGAAAATGCTTATTCAACAGTGTATCAGTTTATTCCTCATTTCATGCCTCCACTGTCAGCTGACAAAATCTATGGTACAGCTACTACCAATAGATTTATGATCATAACTAGAGGTAAGCAACCTAGGCTCTCCAACTGTTGGAGATGCCAACTCCCATCATTGCTAACTGTCTATTGGATGTTTGTAGTCCCCTAGAGCTGGAGATCCAAAGGTTGCCTACCCCTCCTGCAGAGAAATCAGAGGGAGCATTTGTAGCATGAAATATATATAAAAAATATTGTAATTGACAAGGAACCGATTATGATAAACTGTTATTGTTTAAGGTACTGCTACTCTTGATGAGAGATAGAGTTAACTTGTCACTCATCTCCCTTCTAAATTTAACTATGGCAGGGTGGGAATTTCACACACTATTTTAGTAGCTTAAAAATATTTTTATGTTGATCCAATAAGAGAGGGAGCCAAGGGTAGATCAGGGAACTATTTTGCCAACAGATGCAAAGGGAGATTGACTTGTGTGTTCTCTAACATATGTGTCCTGCTAACAGATAAAACACTGATTCATTTCCTTTTAAGCCATCTGGGGAGCAAAGGGCCACTAGTCCAAATCTCTCTTTGTGTCCATAGTTTCCTGGACCAATATGTGGTTTGCACGCTCAGGTGAAGAATCTGTCTTGGAAGCACCTAAACAATTTCAAAGGTCAAAGCTGAAACAATGAACATTCCAACTGTGACTCTAGAACTGACCCTTCATACACAGCCAGACATTTATAGTCTACATCAATTGGAAACAGTTACCAAGTTTCAGAGAAATCTTTTTTATTCATAAATTGTAATTGTAGTGTCAATTCTTCATTCCTTCAGTTTAAAGAACCAGTTACTTTTAGCCTTGGGTGTTCATAGTAAAACTGTCAAATGTTTAAGTTCGTACAGAGCTGTCTTCATTTTGATATTTGCAGAAAGTAATTTATAGCACAGTCCATGTATCCAGCTATATACAAATAAATGTTAATATGCAAGTCATTGGCTAAAATGAAAAGGCAATGACCAAGGGATTTGAATGCTCAGAGGCCTAAATATTGAGTTACTTCCTTAAACCATAAATTAATACATATAGCTATGGTTTGAGAGATATTCATATTCAAAGATCCTCCCTCCCTTTCTCCTGATGTCCGCTGTAAAGCTGACAGAAGGCGATCCGTGTCGGCTGACTCGAGGAAGCTCTGCAGCAGAGCCGAAATTGCGTTATTTAAAATGAACCACTTCATTGGAATGGTCTACAAAGTGTGCTTGCAAACCAGGCATACTTTGTAGACCTTTCCAATGAAGTACTTCCTTTCCAATAACACGATTCTGGCTCTGCTGCAGAGCTGCTGTCAGCACAGCGCTGATGTCAGGAGAAGGGGAGGGAGGGGGATGTAAATATCTCTCAAACCATAGTGATTTGAGATTTGTGACATATAGTTTAATTTTTTAACCACTACAAAACTATAAGCATTTTTTATGGGAAATTACTGTCCCTTTAAAGGTAATCCGCCATGTCATTTGACAATTGTGTATTTTTTGGCTCCTCCTATCTTCTTGATTAGCAGCTCCAGGAAAACAGGTGCTTTTGCATTTAGGGAAGGTATAAATACCTCTTTATTTCCCTCACTGGAGTTTTGTTCACTGCACAGGTAAGACAGTATCACTGCTTTTTAATTGTATCATACAAAAAACATGTTCAGTTTTGAGGCAGATATGGACTTGCCGCATCTGAGCTGCCTTAATGTGGTAGGCAAGCTACACATGCTTTGGTCCACAAACATGTTTCTAAATCTCACTTTTTATTAAATAACTAGCAATAGAAACACAGCGTTGCCTTGGTGTGATTGTGGTATAAATGTGAATTATGTGTGGTTTTGTGTTACATAAGTGTGTGTGTTTTAACTTTATTTTATTTTGTAGGCATTAAAAAAAACATGAAGAATGATATAAGTCTTATCTCTCAAACCATTATGGTTTGAGAGATATTCACAAGCAAAGTTTCCCCTCCCGCCCCTTTTACCTAGGGTAAACAATCTCTTCTCAGATGTGGAATGCAGTCTATAGACCAGACAGATAACAGCAGGGGACAATCTTCTTCCTATGAGAACAATGAAAACCCTGTCAACCTTGACTAGTTTTTCAGGTTTTCCCTTATCTTAATTGAAGATTGTCCCTCTCTGCAGTCTACCTGGGCACCTCCCTTCTGATCTGGCTGAATCAGTAAAAGGGGCGGGAGGGGGATACTTTGTCATTGAATTACTCTGGAACTACAACTCTGACAGAATTGAAATAACACTCTCCAAAGTCCAAATACTATGATGATTAATTAGAGCTGCTTTTAGTATGAAACATTACTATCCCTTTAAGTGGTACATGATGAAAGCTAGCCCACAAAGCCTTCCCTCAGTGCTGAAAATGTCAGAGCAATCCAGCACCTTTATCTCATTTATTGTGGTGCTGTCCATAGGCAGTGTAGATGAACAGCAGCTGGAGAGCCACACAGTGCTCATCTCAAAACTAGGTGCATGCTGAATTTGCAGTTTCCTAGTAAGAGATACAAAGGGAACAACAAAGAGTGCTCCAGAAAGCACAAGGCAGAGAGAGATGGTGAGATATAAAGACTGAGAGAAAGCAGAAGGCAGAAAGCAAGAGAGTGAAAGACAGAGCAAGAGGCAGAGAAAGCAATTGAGAAAACACAAAGAGAAACATAGACAGAGGGAGCACCAGATTTAAAGAGGCAGACTGTGTGTGAGAGAGAGAGAGAGAGAGAGAGAGAGAGAGAGAGAGAGAGAGAGAGAGAGAGAACCTGAGAGACAGAATGAGGCAGAGAGATTGAGAGCAAGAAACGAAGAATAACATAGTAACATAGATGACAAGGCTGCAAAAAGACATACATCCGTCAAGTCCAGCTCATGCCAAATCACCCCTGTTGATCCAGAGGAAGGCAAAAAAAAAACTGAAGCCATTTCCAATTAAGCCTCAAATGGGTAAAAAAAATCCTTCCTGACTCCAAATGGAAGTCAGATATTTCCCTGGATCAACAGCCTATTTACATTGAAGCCATATGTCATAATTTTCAATATTGTTCTGTGCTAGATAGGCATCCATTACACTATCTGCAATTACAACATCCCGAGGTAAAGAATTCCATAGCTTTACCTCCCTTATTATAAAAAATCTCTCCCTTTGTTTTTGTTGAAAGCACCTTTCCTCTAGTCTTGTAAGTCTAGTCTCATAAGCAAGATCATGAAACAGAGAGACAGCAAAACCAGTAGATTTTTGTAATATATCGTTAATATTATAATTAAATATACTTAAGTACAAGTCAAAACAAGTAATTTAGCTGTGGAACTAAACACGAGTTCATTACCTGTTCAATTGTTTATTTTCCTCACCCATTACCAACCCTTAGGTGCATTTGGCACAGCACCAGAAACACTGATGTTATTTTCTATGTTTTCCATATGTAAATGATTACTGATCCCAGTGTTGTCCCAGTATGAAATTTGGAACATTGCTAGAATAGTAAATGACAAAGGCAAACCAATGTCACTGGACTCATTGCACGAGTGACTGGTCCAGGTAATTAGACTGATAAATAGCTAGAAGGAAAAACACTCGTGCACAAAAATCTGCACTTTCATCACAGGCACAGAAAACGTGTGTGCTTCAACCTGAGGACCCAAAGACGCTGTTGGAAACTGAAGGTATGTGAAAGAATACAAATTAAATTTGAATTTATTTTGGGACCAAAACAAAAGAATTGTGAGCAAACTACAAGGAGTGCTGGTTTAGTCTTTATGTTATGGTGGCGGTATCCAAAAGCAGGCGAGTACTGAATAGTCTACTTACAAATTGGCTAATAATCAGGTACTGCACATCAAAAAAAAACTATAAAATGACTTTTAATATATTATTTAAGGGATAGTAATGTTTCATAATAAAAGCAGCTCTAATTAATCATCATAGTATTTGGACTTTGGAGAGTGTTGTGGTTCAAGAGTAATTCAATGACAAAGTGTCCCCCTCCTGCCCCTTTTACTGATGTAACACTGCTCAGCCAGAGCAGAAGGGAGGTGCCCAGGTAGACTGCAGAGAGGGACAATCTTCAATTAAGATAAAGGAAAAATCTGAAAAACTAGTCAAGGGGGGCAGGGCTTTCATTGTTCTCATAGGAAGAAGACTGTCCCCTTCTGTTTTCTGTCTGGTCTATGGACTGTATTCCACATCTGAGAAGAGATGGCTTACACTAGGTAAAAGGGGCAAGAGGGGAAACCATAAAGGTTCTTCATGTTTTTTTAATACCTACAAAATAAAATAAAGATAAAATGAAGTATTACTATCCCTTTAAAGCCCTGCTCAAAATGTACTCTTCATCATTGGTAACCTAAATAAAATCTTAGATTTTATAATTAATTACACTAAATGAGAAACGTTCATCTTTAACCCCTTTGAGTGCCAGAGGGGTACGCAATGCATTGCTCTTATTTGCAAAAGAAAACAGGTGCAATTCTGAAGCAACACTACTTTATCATAAGGAAGAAATAAAATGTTGATTTAAATAGGTCATTTAACCCCCTGAATGCTAGGGAGACTTCTAGCACAGAGGTTCTCAGCCCGTGCCCTCAGTGGCCACTAACAGGCCAGGACTTAGGAATTTCCCTGCTAGAACACGTGTGGTGACCAGTCATATTGATTAACTCACCTGTGCTCTTAAAAGGAAATCATCAAATCCTGGCCTGTTTGTTGCTACTGAGGGCACAGGCTGAGAACCACTGTTTTAGCATTCAAGCTCCATTAAAAAAATGGAATTATGGGAATATTTATTTCTCCCCTATGGTACTGGCCTGCTGCAAAATTGCATCTATTTTCTTTTGTGGATAAGGCCCAGAATCAACAAAAAAACCACATTATGTGCATATATGATGGCCAGAGGCCTAAGTGTCCCTAACCTTGAGAACTATTGCCTTTCTGTACAGTTAAGTTAAGTTTTCACTTTAACACACATTCTATTACATTCCTAAATGGGTTAATACTGAATATAGAAAATGTATTCCCTTAAAATCAATGACCCTAATAAAACAAAACACAAGTTCATATAAAACATATCCCAGCTGCACCTCTTTTTGTGGATCCAGCTTTTACATCAGATATAGCTAAATCTCACTTCCATTGTTGGAAACAATACAATCTTACTAGAGTAGATCACAAGATAAGCCTTAAAAGGTGCACTAACTGAAACATGGAAACATAGAATTTGACAGCAGATAAGAACCATTCAGCCCATCTAGTCTGCCCATTTTTCCTACTGTAAAAACCTCAAACCTTATTTGGTCCTTGGTCTTGTCTTATGTTCAGAGTTTCCTTATGTATATCCCATGCATGCTTAAAAACAATGTACTAACCTCTACCACATCAGCTGGTAGGCTATTCCACTTATTTACCACGTGCTCAGTGAAGTAAAGCTTTCTTACATTACAGCTAAACCTCTGTCTCTCTAGTTTTAGACTAAGGCCTCTTGTCCTAACATTTTTGCTCCTTTGAAATGTACTTCCTTTCTGCACTTTGTTGAATCCCTTAAAGTATTTAAATGTTTCTATCATATCGTGTCTCTCTCTCTTCTCTCCTCCAAGCTAAACATTTTCAGATCCTTTAGTCTATCCTAATATTTCTTTTCCTGTAAACCATTCACCATTTTAGTAGCCCTTCTCTGAATTCTCTCTAGAGTATCTATATAATTCTGGAGATGGGGTCTCTAGTACTGTACACAATAATCTAGGTGAGGTCTAACCAGAGATCTGTAGAGAGCATGACTGCTTCCCTTTTGCGGCAGAGAAAGTAAGGGTGAGAAGACCCTCTCTTAGTACCTGATGGGCAGACGTCTGATCCACTGTGAGGGAATTTTGAACAGAGACTTTATACATGGGTAGTCTCTGTTCAAAATGACTCACAGCTATTGGTTGGGATGTCTGTTTATGCACCTCCCAGCCAATCACCTTTGAGCAGGGGAATGACGGAACCTGCTCGAAGCTGCCTGGATAGGAGGTGCATAAGAACACATCCCAGCCAATAGCTGCAAGTCATTCTGAACATAGATTGCCCATATAAAGTCAGTCTCTGTTCAAAATTACCTCACAGTGGACAGGGCATCGACCTGTCAAGTATTAAGTGTTTGGGAGGTTGACTGTATTTGAGCTATCTGTCTGTGCTTTGTTCAGGTTGTAATATAGAGATGAAAAACTTCTGAATGTAAAAGAGACATAGACGGAAGATCTGATTGAGAAATTGATGTGCCAATTGTTTACAAGCATCTGATGAACCTTTTATTATTGGGGTCCATTTATTACAAGTACATTTATACAGATATTCTCTCAAGGGGTCTGCGCCCTTTCATTTGTGTTTTATTCTAGTGACCATTGACAGACACTGACACAAATTTTTGATGTTATCTCTTTCCAGTAGATCCTAGTATAGACTGTTCATACACAATAACATCATAAAACACTCCTGGAGTCCCCCAACCCCATATTTTCCTATACTCTCTCTCTATCTTACTCTCTTTCCCCTCCTCTCTTAACTTATATAACCCTTTAACGTCACTATGTTTGCTCACATCTTTAACCTCTCCAATATATATTTTTTTTACTCTTCATCTCTACTTACTAATGTATTATATATGCTATTTTTTTACATGTTTAAATCCTGTTCTACATTTGTAAGTCAGAGGACCATAGTCCACTTGATGATATACAATTAAATAGTTCTGCATTTTACTTGTTCACCCTATTTTTATGACCCATCCACAGAGTAGAGGAAATCACCAGCCCAGTGTGTATATATAATATGTATTTGTTCACCTCAGATAAATGATCCATATGTAGTTTGCTCTGCATGGTTTTGCAGGACAATGAAATTTTATGCACTTAAGATTTTCCAAAAGTGAGCACACGTCTTATTTAAAAGCATTTCTTCAAGAAAGGGATCATTTGCATGCCAAAAGCACTTTAAAATTTGACATATTTAGCACTATATTATTTAGAATGAAGGCTGTGCAGAGAGGGAGAATTTTAAAATCTATAAAATGGCATCCTGCAGTGCATCATGCAGTACCCCGATGAAATCTTCCTGCTACTGTGATTAGTTGAATAATAGACTTGTACATAACTTTTTGCTAAATTAAAGGTATGACATTTGGTTTATTTGAGCCTTGTAAATTGCACTTTAGAACATGAAAGACTGGGCTGATGTATGAATTTGTTCCCCTAAGCAACAGAACAGATTTTTAAAGAAGGGCTAACTGTTTCATTTACTAAGGAGGCACATCAAAAGCACATCAGGACAGATTTAATAAAGGTGTATGATCTGTTCTATTGTGATTAAATACAAGTGAAAAGCACAGAAACACTCAAACATTTTTCAGAAGTTTGATTAATAAATAATCTCCCCTTCCACCTTAAATCACTAACGATAAGATAAAGGGTTTTTTCCCTTTAATAATCCAGGTTTTTTATGTTCCCATCTAATCTATGAAGCTGGATGGAAATTCAGCATAGGGAAACAAATTTACTTAATGGGATTATTTAGCCTCCAATAACATATATAGTAATAAAGTAACATAGTTGATGACGCTAAAAAAAAGACGTGCATCCATCAAGTTCAGCCCATGCCATATCAACACCTCTGATTCAGAAGGAGACTAAAAAAAGCCAAAACAATGAAGCCATTTCCATTTAAGCCCTAAGTGGGTACAAAAATTCCTTCCTGTCTCCAAATAGCAGTCAGATATTTCCCTGGATTAACATCCTATCTGCTTTGAAACCAACTGTCATAATTCTCAATATTTTCTGTGCTAGTTATATATCCATTACTTTTTTGAAAGCAATTACTGTATCTGCAAGCACAGCATACCAAGGCAAATAATTTCATAACTTTACTGACCTTACTGTAAAAAAATCCCTGAATATGTTTTAATCGAATCGCCTTTCCTCTAGTCTTAATGGACACACTCTTGTTCGTTGCTCAGCTGGAAAGTTCTTTGTATTGATCTTGAATATATTTGTAAATGGTAATCATGCCACCCCTTAGACTTCTCTTGTCTAATGTAAATAACCCCAGTTTGGCTCAGTTTTGGGGGCCTCTCTATTTTTTCCAGTTCAATAATGTATTTTTTAAGAACTAGTGCCCAAAACTATACTCCATATTCTAGATGAGGTCTTATCAAGGATTTATATAGAGTTAGAATTATATTTGGATCCTGTGCATCTATAACCTTATTTGTGCAGGTTACTATTACCCTATTTCTATTGCAGCAGCTGAAAAGTATATTGCTTATCAGTACTCCTAAATCTTTCTCTAATGAGCATTCCCCAAGTAGTTTCCCATATAGAGTATATGAAGCATGTTTGTTTCTACAACTCAAATGCATAACCTTGCAATTATCTACATCAAACCTCATCTGCCACTTTTCTGCCCATCCACTCAGTTTATCTAAGTCCTTCTGCAGAGAAAAAACATCCTGTTCTGTATGTATTTCCTTACACAGCTTAGTGTCATCAGCAAAGATGGAGACATTACTTTCAATTCCCACTTCTAGATCATTAATTAACAAATTAAAAAGCATTGGTTCCAAGACTGAATCCTGTGGCACCCCACTTACAACTTTAGACCGACTTGAAAATGTTCAGCTTTCGACAACTCTCTGCCATCTATCATTTAACCAGTCCTCTATACATGCACAGACATCACCTCCCAAACTGAAGCCTTTTAATATATGCAGTAACCTGTTGTGAGGAACATTATCAACCTTTTACAATGTTACTTGTTATGGGGGAAAAATAAGTTTTATACCAAGCCATGTAATAGAATCATTATACATCCACACACTACTTGTCTTCCCAAAAATTTCCAATTATTAAATCAGAACTACCACTGCTAAAATACTTGATCTCTAATAATTTCCCACCTGGCGATTAGCTGCTCAGTAACGCTAGTTACCATAATTATTACCTTGTTAAATAGAATTCTCCATTCTTCCTGGGATGACAGGCAGGAAGACATCTTTCACTAGTGACGTCTGCAAGCCTGCGCTGTCAGTCCCTTTTGGAGCCGAAAGGCTCCTAGCAACACCTCCTAGAGCCGGCCAGGACTGACAGCCAAGGCTCGCAGACGTCACTAGGGAAAGATGTCTGCGCTCCGTCCTGCCTGTCAGCCCGGGAAGAATGGAGAATTCTATTTAACAAGGTAATAATTCTGATGACTAGCACTACTGAGCAGCTAGTCGCCAAATGGGGAATTATTAGAGATTAATGGCGCGATGCAAGAAACATTCGCTTTGGATAAAGGCATTTTTGTGCGCAGATAGATTTTGCGCATGTTCTAATCCAGGAAGCTAAATACCGAACACTTCTTGAATTGCGCATAAAAAAATCCATTTTACGACAACAGTACACAGACGTATAAATTCATTCGCAACAGCAGTTCTTGCATTAGGCACATTTGCTATTCTACTCACACAGATTTGTTAATCTTAGCCACGGCCACAAAAAAATAAATATACGCAGCTGTTCGCTAATCTTGAATTTTCATGCGCCATTCAAAAAAATCATGAGCAAACCTATTCCCTAGTGGTTTTCACACGGGAAATAGCAATTGCGCACGTTTCCTGCATCACACCATAAGTATTTTAGCGGTGGTAGTTCCACTTTAAGATATCAGTAGACAAAATCATCTGAAAATACATTTTGTATTATCTGTTGATGCTTTATATTTAAAAAAGTGAGATTAGTAACAAAACATATTACTATCCACAGCAGTTGGAATACAATCATAAATTGTAATTGCTGAGTCTGAATCTCGCAAGGTGCGACCTGCTCTTTTCCCTATTAAACTTCTGTTTGGCAGGCATTTAAAAGGCAGTTTTTCTAAGATGGGGTGGATTCTATTGCAGATGGTGATACATTTAATAGAGGTTTTATCTCCTAATCTACAATAGTTGGAAACAATTTTGGGCAATTCTATTTAGCTTGAATTAAATATATAAATCCTCCTCTGAATAAATTAAATTATGAGCAGCAAATAGACATTGTTTGCAACAATTGTAAATGTTGCTATAGTTTATGAAATGGGATATGGGTTTTATCTTATACTAGCAAATCCTGCATAGGGTTGACCATTCGATGTGGAGATTCATGCACATTATGAACCCCGTGGACCTCTGCAGAACTGAAAGACCATGGCAGTGAGTCCCGCTGCAGCGAGTTTCACAGGAGTGGGCAGGGTAGCTTTGAATCTCTGCCCACTCCCGTGAAAATCGCCACCCATGAGAATCTGTGTGCCGTGATTTTTACAAGAATGAGAGGTGGACTGCAATGGTGGAGGGTTTCACTGCACCGATTTTCACAGGAGTGGGCAGAGGGACAAAGCACCCCTGCCCACTCCTTTGAAAATCATCACCCCTGAGAATCTCCTTGCTTTACCCCCTGCTCACTCCTGGCAGAATCACTGCCACATAGAGATTAGCAGGGTATGGGTAATCTTGCCCCCCCCCCGCTGCCCCAGGGATATGCAAACAGAGAACCAAATACATTTAGATTTATATATATATATATATATATATATATATATATATATATATATATACAGGGCTTAAAATTTGAAGTCCTTTGCTACTAGCCAGCCCTGAAAAGTTACTCGCCACTGATAATATGATGAACTGAATAGACATAACTTGGCATGATGATGATTAAAAGTGTTTCATTCCTGTGGATCAAAAAAGGTCATTTTTTTTGTAATTAAACTGCAATTTTCCACTGCAGCCACCAGGTGGACTTATTTATATAATTTTCTATGAAGGGCTGTAGTCTAAAATTCAAGTTCTCTAACAGACAGCATACAAGGTAAAATTTTGCACTCTAGACACAGCTAGCTCTGTTGTCAACAGTCTGGGGCTGACCAGACCACAGTGCTTTCTAATTGGTGCATTTTTCTCTTTAACCCACATCTCTATATTTTAGCAGCAAAACAAATCTTGTTTAAATAACCCATAGTAGCCAGATTTAAGGTTAAAGGGATAATAATACTTCGTTTTATCTTTATTTTATTTTGTAGGCATTAAAAAAAACATAAAAAACGATATAAATCTTATCTCTCAAACCTTTATGGTTTCAGAGATATTCACAAGCAAAGTTCCCCCCTCCCGCCCCTTTTACCTAGTGTAACCCATCTCTTCTCAGATGTGGAATCCAGTCCATAGACCAGACAGATAGGGACAATCTTCTTCCTACGAGAACAATGAAAGCCCTGCCCCTCTTAACAAGTTTTTCAGGTTTTTCCCTTATCTTAATTGAAGATTGTCCCACTCTGCAATCTACCTGGGCACCTCCCTTCTGATCTGGTTGAACAGTGTTACATCAGTAAAAGGGGAGGAAGTGGGATACTTTGTCATTGAATTACTCTTGAACTACAACTGACAGAATTGAAATAACACTCTCCAAAGTCCAAATATTATGATGATTAGTTAAAGCTGCTTTTATTATGAAACATTGCTATCCCTTTAAGCACATGAACCTAACCTGTTAAAAATCCAAACTTCCTTTTAAACCTCTCGGGCAATGTAGCTAGTGATGTCACAAAAAACAGAGATTATCATGGAGGTAAACAGTGTCAATCCAACTTGTTAGCCAAATTAAAAATAGATACTAGAAAATAAGGTACTATGCAATGCTAAAGGGACGCTTTGCATACACGTTTTATTGGTAGAGCCAAAAACCTTTTTAAAGCATCATTGACTTTAAAATTATTCAACAGAGTGGATCTGGAATTCAGCAGAGCATAGAGGCTTCCACAATGCACAGCAATGTGTTCAGGTCCCCGTGGCTCAAAATAGCTAAATAAATTGTAACAATAACATATCTCACACTGATTATATTGATCCATACAACTGGTGATACATTACGAGGAAAATAATCTGTAAACTGTTTCTCTAAAACCCTCCATCCCCCAACAAAGAGGGGAAGTAGGTTTCTTTATGAAGGCGAGAGCTGTGGATTTAATTTGTAGCTGATAATTTGCTACTGGAAGCTTTCCATGATTAGTTGTCTCCTTAAACCAACAGTTTTTGAGGTGGTGTGAATTACCTGCTGTGTCTATTTTTACCACCTGTTCGAGGAAGAAAATGAGATAAATCCAGGTTCTCAATTAGAGATGGCGATTAGAGCTGTCCAAAGTTTCTTTTAAGTAGGTACTTTCAAAGAAAGAAATTAGTTGCTTGATAATATTGTAATTGAGAATTCACAGTTGTAAAATTAGATATTTCTGCCCTCTCTGGTACAAGATGATTTTAGATGTTTTCCCAATTACTACTTCCACAAATTAAACTGGTTTTTAGAAGCTGAAAATTAAAACTGTATCTGCAAGATGAGATGAGTTAATCTGTGACTTATTATCTACTCACTGTAAATTAAAGAAGCATTGCTCATTTGTTATTTGATAAATGAAAATATGTTTTCTCCAAAACACAAGCTTATATTGGAGGGATGCTGTTACATTTACACTATTACCTTAACCACTGTTACTTGCATTAATAGTAAAGACCAATATAAAGCATTAGTAGATAAATCTTCTATCAGTTGTATAGTATGATATATTTTCTTTTAACTCTTCTACAATATCTGACAGAGAACTGAATAAAGAAATTACTTGTTAACATTTAATTTGCTGGAATAAACACTCGGATGCTGCATAGGTCTCCAGTATATTCCTTTTGTCACATATTAGTGAGCGGTCTGGCTAAAACACTTAGGTCTTTAAGCACATAAGGAATTAGGAGCAATTTTGCACTATGCACTATAGGATACAAACAAGCTATATCCCAAATACCATTTATTTAAATGGGGTTTTTAACACCCTGAATAATACATATCTTTGCAAAGCCTTGGATACCTCTCTATCATTCAAGGGATTAAAAGCGCCTCTTAAAGGGATGGTAATGATTCCCAATAAAAAGCAGCTCCAATTAATCTTCATAGTATGTGGGCTATGGAGAGTGTTATTTCGATACTGTCAAAGCTGTAGTTAAACAGTAATTGAATGAAAAAGTATCCCCCTCCTGCCCCTTTTAGCTTGTGTAAGCCGCCTCCTAGCAGATGTGGAATCTGGTTGCTTGACAACTCGCAACAAGGGACAATTGTCTTACTGTCCCCCTTGACAGGTTTTTCATTATACTCACTGAAGATTATCCCTCTCTGCGATCCATCCAGACAGTTTTGCTTCTCTGAGGTGAGCAGTGTTAAATCAGTAAAAGGGGCAAGAGGGGGATACTTTATCATTCAATTATTCTTGAACTACAACTCGGACACTATTGAAATAACGCTCTCCGTGGCCCAAATACTATGAAGATTAATTGAAGCTGCTTTTATAGTGAAACACTACTATCCCTTTAAATCATTTGGAATATTTTTAAGTTCCCCTAGTGCAGTCATTTAGCTCCAAAATTGAACTAATTTCTTTTGTGTGTAGAGCCCGTATTCTCAAAATGATGTTTCTTTCCAGAAGAAACTGTGGTTGTAAAGGTCAAATTAAGATTTATATCAAAGAACGATTCTTTTAGCAATTAGCAAATTACTAGTTACGTTTTAGCTAAATATATTGCACTATATCACAAATTTGAGATAACTGCAGATTGGTTACACTCAGAAATTGTCTGAAAACATGATTCCTTTGTAGAGAGAAGGCCCTGCTGACAGAAAATGATGGCAGTTGTAATCTGGCAACAGCTAGAGGGCTTCACTTGTCCACCCAACAAAGCAATGTACCATCTTATACAGTGACTGGACAGGCAACAGAGGCAGACTCTCCCTAGAATGCTAGGGTGACTGGACAGGGAAGAGAGGCAGACTCTCCCTAGAATGCTAGGGTGACTGGACAGGGAAGAGAGGCAGACTCTCCCTAGAATGCTAGGGTGACTGGACAGGCAACAGAGGCAGACTCTCCCTAGAACACTAGGGTGACTGGACAGGCAACAGAGGCTGAATCTCCCTAGAACGCTAGGGTAACCAATGGCACAGTACAGGATGGTAGGCAACGGGAAGGCCAGTATCATGGACTGCCGCAACTGTACACTGCTAGTAAGGGGGAATCACAAAGGCACTGAGAGTGCTAGAGGAGATAGCAGGCCAATGGTAGGGAGAATAGACTACTAGCCCTAACCGGAAGGCAATCAGTCCAGCCAGGAGTAGAACGGAGCATGTAGTCGGCCAGTTACAGGAGTCAGACCGGTGCGGGTAGTCAGCCAGAGACAGGAGTCAAACCGTAACAGGTAGCCAGCCAGAGCCAGGAGTCAGATCAAAGTGGGTAGTCAGACAGAGCCAGGAGTCATACCAGAATGGAGAGCAGTCAGGGATCAAGGGGAGCCAAAGTCAGACGGATGTGCAGGTAAACGTCCTGTAGGTCCAGGGAGTCAATCAACTCCCCATGAAACATAGCTACAGTGAATGCAAGGAATCCATTTTGGACTGTGGGGACACCAGAAAATGTTTGAGGCAGATTAGGATGGTATCTGCTTCCTTTGTGGGGAACAATAAAAAGATCTGAATAGAATGAGGTGAAGCCAACAGGGACCAACAACTGCTTTTCCAGCAAGGTGGAAACAGCGTCTAGAAATAGATGGCCCCAATCTGCATCCGAGTAGCTCCGGACAGGAAAAAGTGGTGAGGGGGAAGTGACTTGAAGTTATAAGCAAGCTGAGAGATTGGGGGATCAACTGCAGATGTTTTACGCCACTGGCTAAATCCTCAGAAAAGAAAGAATACAAATTAGAAATGAGCCTACTAAGAAAAAGTCTCTTGTCAGGCATCTTCCGTTCTTCCAGGAGAACTTGGTCTATGTAATGATGAGTAATGATGAGAAAAAAAATATGTACCACCTTTACACATACCTTAAAGATGTCAGGGGAAGAGGAACCAGAGTCAGTGTCCCTGTGACTCTCCTAATAAGACTGGTGGCTACTAGGCATAGTGGTTCACCAGAAGAACAATGAGCCCGCCATCAGCCTCCCAAGATTATCCAGAGACAAGATATTACCCTAAAACTGAACTGTATGAATCCAAAATGGCTGCTGCACGGGCACCTGGTCTTAAAGGGTCCGTGTCACAATTTTGGAAAGTGAGCCATTCAAGAGAAAAACTCACTAGAATAAAGACATGGTCCACCCAAAGGAGACAAAGGTTCTCAAACATTTAATAAATTATATACAAGGCAGTGAAGGGGTTAATACCCCTTGGTCATAAGGCAGCCAGGATATATATACAGCATAACATGAAAATAAAATATAATAATGAAAATCTGGAAAAATACCCATTTATATGTATGCCAATAGGATAAGGACACACATACACGACCTTGATCAGCGTTCAGGCTCCCATTATAGTAAAGAAAGAAGCTTCAGAGAAACTTTTTAGTGAATTAAAGGCAGGTAAATCAAGCCAACCTCAATAGGTTTCAGATCCTGAAACTGAACCTGTGAACTGGAAATACTTAAATTAGGAAGCACACCTAAAGGGGATACTATACAGCCCCATATCCTAAGAAAGAAAAGGAAGAAAAAAAAATACTAAGTAAGGGAGTTATGCCTATGCAACCTTCATTACACCTAAAACTTAGCACTGACCTGGATGTTAAATAATGGAAAGTCAAGTGTGAATGGAAACCACGCAGTGGAGACAAAGAGTAAGCAAATTACCTATGATAGCTACGAGTGATTTTCTGTCCATAGACATTGGACAGAAAAGTTGGACGTTAACTTAAATTAATTCAACTCAACTCAAATTTTTATAATTTCAACTTGCTCTGATTATCCAGTCTGTGTCACCTCATTACATGCTTAGTTCTCACACTTGTAGTTTAGATATTGGGTCTTTTGCTCAAAAGTAGAATGGAATAGTTCTGGGGCAATCCAACTGTACAACAGAGGAGAATTTGCTGGTCCATGCTTCTTATTAATCATATGGAGTCATAGAGAGCAGGGGCACTCAAACCTGTTCATATCTCCTCACCAACAGTATAGGTTTTCAGGATCTCATCACAGGAACACAACTGAATAGTCCAGTTGTTCAATCATTCCGGACGATCTGCATGAGTTGATGACATTCACTTGTGTTTGAGGTTATCCTGAACATATGCACTGCTGAATGGGCTTGAGGACAGGTTTGAATGCCTCTGGCCTACAGCACTGTTTCTATGAACTTTGGAGAAATAGAAATTTCCATTGATTTAGATTTGCCTTTTAACTCCCTGAATGCTAGCATGGTCTCCACTGCAATGCTGCTCAATGAGAGCTCTATAGTATTCAAGGGATTAAAAATCCCATTTAAATCAATGCAAATTTCTATCTGTCACCTGTTTTGTAGTTGGATTGCACTACAATTGCTCCAGTTCTTAGTACAATGACTGAGGCCAAGATTCTATTGAAGTGGGATCAAAATTCACTCAGCAAAACAATAGTAAAAAGGCTATTTTGTTACCGTTTTTCCAACTCTTACAATTCCATTCCACCCAGTATGTAAATTAATTTTTCACATTGTAGCATAATGGCCTTTACAAGAATCCCTTTTGTGGCCAGACAGGCCTTCCTAGGTTTGGCATCTTTGGCACACAAGATCCCCGTAATGCCACACAGCTTTCAAAGCATTACAGTGCAATGTGTTGTAAGCTGTCTGGTATCAGACAGGTTAAGTACCCCAGCACCCCCCCTACTGGCTAAATCAGACCCACCGTTAATCCATCCATTGTCAGATTAATTGGGAATACATTGTAATCAATGCATCCAACCTGGCCTGGCAAATTAGGGTTTAAACATTAATTAAACATAAGGTCAAATATTTAACTGTATTTATTATATCTGTTATTACAACATCACTGGGTAGAGAATTCCACAATGTAACAACCCTTACTGTAAAGTACCTCTGCTGGATTTGAAGAATACTTTCCTTTAATATTAAGGATTGCCTCAAGTTATTTGATCAGTCTTTGGAATGAAAAGATCAGTAGAGAGATCCTTATATTGAGCTCCCATTTACTAATACAGCATAACAAGATCTCCTCTTAGGTGTCTTTTCTTTTGGGTAAATAAACCACATTTGGATAAATATTCTTCTTTATTCAGTTCCTCCAATTTTAGTATATACTTTTTAAGAACTGGTGGCCCAAACTGTACTGCATATTCCAAGTGAGGTCTTACCAACTGTTTGTACAGTGGAAAAATTAGGCTGTCCACTCTTGCTTCAATACTATAATGCAGGAGAGTATTCTTAAGTTGCCAGTTTTTAAGTACTCTAAGATCACTCTCTAGCAACAAGTCTCTTGGAAGGCTCCCATTAAGCTGACAATTAGCATATTTCTTTCTGCTTCCCAAATGCATAACTTGATACTTTACTACATAAAATCGTATATTCATTTTTTTGCATAAACTTCCATTTTGTGTAATTCATTATGTACAACACTCTTATTAATTAAATGAAAACAAAACAACCTGCAAAGGGTCCTGGGACCCCTTCCCCATAAAATGGTGTGTGTATGCATTTAATACATATACTCACCTTGATGTTGAAGGTCTAGCAGATTCCGGAATGCCCTGGCCCTCTAGATATTTGACCTACAAATAAAAAAATCAATAAAAACCAGCTGCCACATTTGCTGCAGCTTAGAAAAAAAAAAAACCTTATAAATGTTTTATATATAATTAATAGGGTGCTGCAGGTCCCATATTTTTTCACATTCCTTCACTAATTTTTTTATGTTTTTTTACTCATTAACCCTTCCATTGTCAGTGTGGTCAATTATTGCCACCATGGTAATGGAGAGGTTAATCATATTTTTGGATGAGGTTTGGGGTGACTTTTTTGTTGCCACAACGAGATTGCTACAATCCAGCAGTAGAGGCTTTAACCCTTTGAGTGCCAGAAGGGTACGAAACGCATTGCAAAGCAATGTGTTGTGTACCTCTCTGGCACTCAAAGAGTTAACCATTTCTGTATATGGAGTGGTTGGGGTTTGTGTATGTTTGCTTTCTTAAGTTGCAGGTTAATTCTTCCATCAATGGAGCGGTGAGATCACTGCAGTCTGGTAACTGAGGGGTTAATCACCGGTGGCAGGAACTTGAGGAAGGTGCTCTGCCACAGGGGGGATCAGGCAGGGAAGCAGACAGGAAAATTACTACCTCAGTCTCCCCTGCTTGATCCTACCAAAGGAAAGCGGCAGAATCAGTCCATTTTACAGCATTTTGCAGCTTCAAAACTATTCCAAAAGAGGTGCTTGTGGGGAAAAGTAAAAAAAAACAACAAAATACAATTTGGCAACCCATTTCATACCCATACTCAGAAATTTGTGACTGCAGAACCGAGCCACTGGAAATATCCGCTGAACCTAAAATTAGCAACTCCGCAAATATTTCAACTGCAATGGAATCTTGTCTGAATATGTCTACAGAGCCATTACTGCAAACTGAGGGAATGATTCATTTAATAGTTAACTTTTACAGAAATGGGGACATACGGAATAGAATTAATTAAAAATAAAAAACCAAAGTATTGAAAGAAACTAGAGAGCCACGGTTTTCTCATTCTTAATCCAGTCATTGGGAAATCCAACTGTCATGTCAGAGGAGAAATATCAATTCTCAAAATTCCCTTTTGATTTTAATTGGTTTTGTAGCCCCTTAAAAGACAAACATTTTTCCAATGCATTGAGACACAATGCCTTGGAGACTTTTAGAATTCAAGAACTTAACCCTTTGAGCGCCAGAGGGGTACGCAACGCATTGCGTTGCATACCTCTGGCACTCTAAGGGTTAAAACACTCACTTAAACTAGTGGGCATTTTTATTTTTCCCATTTGGGAAATATTCCACTTTTCTTTTGATGATAAGGTCTGACGTTGTGAAATCTGCTGCAGAAAAACCTGTCAGTGACCTGTTCTTTATGCTTTTAAATGTAAGATTTATCACAGTTGGTTCTTGTATTTTAAAATGATGCATACATATGTATTACCTTTACTTATGTTCTCTACACTAATGCAAGAAATGACAGAGAATTGTGAATTTCCCTACCCACCCCCTCTCACACATCTATTCCTGTGTTTTACACAATTAATTACATCAATGCCATGTAAATATAGCACTCTTCTTTCCAACTCCTCCTCCTATCCACAACTGCAGAAATTGCTGGCATATCCTGGGGATATTATGGAAATTTTATTAATGGTCTGGCTTTTTCATAGCTATTTAATTTCACTTTAGAACAATAACCTCTTGTAATTTGCATACTTAAGAAGGGGGGAAAAGGCGATAAGACAGATTTAAGCTTCACATTCTGGTAATGGAAATTTAACACAATGAATGCCAGAAGGCTTGCTAGGAATAGCACACTTCAACACGGCTGTTTGTTTGTCATACTGAATGGGCTGGTCCTGTTTCTTACGAAAAAAATCCATTACATGATTGGCAGTGCAAACTTTATTACTATGAGTTTACAGTAACTGAGAGACCACTACATTTGGCAGAATAAAAAAAGATGTCATACCTTTATTATTATTCTTGTACTGAACTAAACACTCGACTGTGGATTTGTATAATACAGATAGGTGCAATTTCTCACACTAAAAGCACAGGTAAGCAGGGCTTTCCTCCACTACATTTATTAAAATAGTTTAATGTAGAAAAAAATGAAAATATATGAATGCGTTTAAAAAAAATCATACACAGGTAACATATTCTATGCATTACCCAATTCACTGGTTCTCAACCTTCATTCCGAGGAACTTAAAGTTGACCTCTCATGCTACAGTGGTTCAAGGTTAGCTTGTTTTACAGAGAAACAAAATCTGCCTATGTATTTGCTTTTTTACGGTTCCATTGGAATTTCATTTGAAACATTGCCAGGGCCTGAAATTGGTGTCATAACTGAGAGAATCTTACAGTTATGGCACCAAAGCCCCCACCACCACAGAAAAAAGGTCAGCATGCTATGCAAGCAATAACATGGTTACATTTCCTGCCCCAAAGTTGTTTTAAGCCTCATGGTTCAGTCTCCTACCTGAATCTGGGAGGCAAGGTCACTTAACGCATCAGAAGACCCAGCATTAGAGTGCGGGCATCTGCATCTGCTTGGGCATCTGCAGCCACTCGAGAGGTAAGTGCATCCTAATGTGAAAAAATGGGAGTCCCATTGTCAGAGACCAGGGCTTTGGCATATCATAGCACTTTCATTAATGCTTTTCAGAATCTCTGAGAGGCATGACTTGTGGATGTTGGGGCAAAAACTCCAACTTTTGATGGCTGGATTCTCCCAAACACAGTGGAGAAGGATTTGATTTCTCCAGTCTGGCAAAATAACTGTATGAGTGCCAGAAGGGTGTCCAGCGCATTGCAATGGAATACGTTGACACCACTGCTACTCAACTACTCAAAGGGGGTAAAAAGGATATATATATATATATATATATATATATATATATATATATATATATATATGTATATTCTCTATTATTATTGGTGCTAATTTTATTTTGAAGCCTCAGACTTGGCTTTTTCATCTTGAATTAGAAAGGGTTAGTAAAAGTCTAAGATTTCTTATCATTAATATCTTGTTGGCTACTAAAACTTGTATAGCTAGAAAGTGGCATAAGTAGGAACCCCCAACTTAGATGGAGATACACTTACAAACTGAATATCAGGCAAGCATGGAAAAATATTTCTATAACATAACAGGTAATTTATCTTTTCATGAGGAAATTTGGCGGCCTTGGCACAAGTCTATGGTGGCTGACACTCATGCTTCTACATCAACTTAGGCGATCTCTCCATTGGGAATAGTGCTGTCCCCATGTTCCATGAGCTAACTATGAACGTGTTGACCTACGTCACTTATGTTTAGGTTGTGTGTGTGTGTGTGTGGAAGATAGATGAAGTGAGAAAAAAGTATAAATATATATATATATATATATATATATATATATATATATACTCACATAAACAAGTGGAAACCTGCCCGGGGGCTAAGCTAAGTATCAATACAAAGATCAAGGGCAAGCACTCACCTATCATCCAGGGAAATTAATAAATTAAAATAAAAATAATAAAAATACATTCAGAATTATGGGGAGCAACACAAGACAAAAGTATACAATAAAGCTTTGGGGAAGGAATAAAAGGAGAAGAAAATTCCAGAACCGGTGTGACATCCTAAGGTCCTCAGCAAAGTCTGGAATGTCTGCAATCACAATGAAAGATGTACAAGATGAAACGTGATATAGGTCAAATCACTAATAAAGATAGTGAGTGGATTAGCAGAGCAATACTATAGAAGGAGTATGTATTAGGGTGTTGGAAATCAGATTACAGATTTGATACATCAGTCAATCAGTTTCAAAGCAAATATGCCTCACCTCACTGAACTGATGAGACACACTCAATTATCGTAAAAAAACACATAAAACAGTACAAATGTGAAGCAAGTTTGTATAATGGCAGCTGAGTTGACTTAAAGGGATAGAAATGTTTCCAAAAAACAGCAGCTCCAATTAATCTTTATAGTATTTGAGCCATAGAGTGTGTTATTTCAATACTGTCAGAGTTGTAGTTCAAGAGTAATTGAATGATAAATTATCCCCTCCCACTCCTTTTGCCTAGTGTAACACTGCTCCCCTCAGATGTGGAATCTGATTGCTTGACCAGACAGACAACAGCAAATGACAATCTTCTTACTGTGAGAACAATGAAAATCCTGCCCCCCTTGACAATTTTTTCAGCTTTTTCCCTTACCTTAATTGAAGATTGTCCCTCTCTGCAATCTACCTGGGAACCACCCTGCTGCTCAAAGCTGAGCAGCGTTATATCAGTAAAAGGGGCAGGAGAGGGATAATTTATCATTCAATTCCTCTTGAACTACAACTCTTGACAGAACTGAAATAACACTTTCCAAGGCCCAAATACTATGATGATTAATTAAAGCTGTTTTTATTATGAAATATTACTATCCCTTTAATTTCATAATTGAAAAACACCATGAGTATATACAGAAAAATAGAGACATGTATGATCTGTCGAGATGAAATGCATGTAAAACACTGCATAGACCTGCTTCTTTGTAATATGTTAAGATGGTAGAACTACCTGATGGGATGGAGGAATATTCATGACAGTGGAGTTTAGTATCACACCACCCACTAATGGGATCTATGCCCACAAACTTTATAAAAAGCACAACAATAAAACAAGCAAAGTCTATCTATTGGGTGAGGGCCCTGGGGGACCAGTGTCCATAGACAATGTATCCAATGTTCTTCCCAATATAGAAGTCCTTTTTCACTATCTCCGCCTCCCAATAGTTTAGGCTGATAGTCAATTATGTAGCACAGGTCTGCCATGGCGTGGGTTTGCCATGATGTAATGTTTCCCCTCTGGTTTGTCACTCTTTCTTGAAGTCAGGCAATCTGGTCACAAAAACTGATAATTGCCTTTTCCACATAAAATAGACTGCAAGGGCAGCGAACAAGGTGTGCCACATGGCTGCTAATGAAACTCAGTTTATATCTAATATATAGTTTCTCCTATGTGAGGATGTTGGACGGAAGTGCCAATAATCAAGTTTCTGCAGGTAATAAAACCAGTACATATAAAACATCCCTTTTTGTTACAAGGTAACCAAGAGGAATAGCTTTCTCCATACAGCAAAATTTGAGATCCGTTTTTACCGCATGTTGCTCAGACTATGACCTAAATTATTACTTATAAGCTGTTTTTGTTGACAAATATGCCAGTTTAGTGTGGGGCAAGGAGGTTTCACTCCAATATCCCAATTTGTATGATAACATATTTCACGCTCAGTCAAACACTTTTAAAGGGCCTTCTTCCCCTTACACTACATAAGAGGTTTAATTCCCACAGATCCAGTGTTAATAACAAAAAGACAGAGACACCAGTGGGAGAACATTTTTGTCAAAATGGGCACAGTGTCAGGGACATTAAGTTAACTGTATTGATGGGACGGTTCCGCACTCATAGGGAAAGAAAGGTATGGGAGGTAAGATTAATGTTAAAATGTAATGCTATTTGTAATGGTTTGAATAAGGACAGAGAGTTCTTGTCACATTATCACTTAGTGGGCTGACCTTTCCAACAGACCCAAGAGCATCGTAAATACCTCTAAAGCCTCAGAGGAAGAGTGCAATTTACCACTGACTGATCAAAGTATCTGGATCTGGATTGAGTTCTCTTATCTGATTTCCATGCTAAACAATGTAATGTGTACTTGTATTTAACCCCTTAATGACCAGCGGTCCCAGGGTGTGTGGTCCTTTAAGGACCAGATATGGAATTTCGTCGTGCTGCCCCACGTGACTGATCACGTAGGGCGGCACGCCGAACAGAGGGACTGAAAGAGATCGCTCCGGTCTTGGAGCGATCAAATTCAGTACCCGGTATTACTCACCGTGCTCCTGCAGGAGCGCGGTGAGTAATAGTACGTGATGTACCAGGACTGTCACTGATCCTTAAGTGACGGACCAGCGTGACAGTCCTGGTACGTCACCGGACGTGAAGGGGTTAAGAGAGGTGTTTTCATATTTATCTGTATAACATGCCTGAGGAAGAGACCTAAGGTCTTGAAAGCTTGCATTGTAAATCTGCTTAGTTAGCCAATAAAAGGTATCAAAAACTATATTTGTCTCCTGTATTTCTATGGCTAACACGGTACCAACTCTCATCTGTTCTTCCCATTATTGCATTGAATATATACTAAAAGAATACAGTATATTTTAAGAAAAAAAAAAAAAAAAATGAAATCAAATTAATTAAAATGTACCCACATAAAAAAACTTCAGTAAATATTCTTCTACTTATTTAATCAATTATAACCCCACCTCTCAATAATTAAGAGGAGTTAAAGCAGGGGTGGGAAGCCAGTTGCCATACAGGTGTTGTAACATTACCATTGAATTGTAGTCTAAAATAGCAGAAAGGTCTCATATTGCCCACCCTGAGCTAATCCATTATGAAGCATGAAGAAGTCAGTGTTCGGAGTACTTCTGCCCTATATCTCTGTTGTTCCAATTTGACCCACTCGCTTTTTTCCTCCGTACCACTTACTACTGTAATTGAAAATATTTCTATCACAATCTATTTATCCCCTACTGACATGATGTACAAAGGTTTGGAAGGGTATGAGTGTGCACAGTCTAGAATAAGCTGTGTTTCTATAGGTCTGCCTGAAATACTTGGAAACCTGCGGTGTCTGAGGTGAGACAATATAATGAAAAGCACAAGTCAACAGAGGGCCATAAAGCTGTTTTCTGTTGTGGGTTTTTTATTACCCTGTTAGTCAGTGCTGAACACGCTGTCTAACCCCTGAAGGCAGCAGGCTTTGTGTAAAATGTAAGACATCAATACATTATCACCCAATGTTTTTGCCTATAAAACCTCTGACAGGTTATATGGTCTGGGGTTGGCACCTCCTAAAATATAGATAGTGTTTGGAAAGCAGTCAGGTAGCCCCAGATTTAACCCTACCACTGTTAATGTCAGAAGTTCAATTGTGTATTGCACTGCAAAAACATGCATACACATTACCAAGTATTTGTGCTTTAATTTAATTTACAAACAGAACTTGAATATCCATATTACTTTATAGTGGTCTTGTATTAAAGCCTTCAGTAGCTTTTTGAAGGAATGTTGATGTCATATATAAAAGAAACAAAATATGTATAAAACAGATATTTCCTGCCAATTAACCCTTTGGATGCCAGAGAGGTACACAAAACATTTCTTTGCAATGTGTTGCATACCCCTCTGTCACTCAAAGGGTTAAAGGACAAAGCTGGATTTATATCTCCAACACTTCTATGCACCCTAAGTGTGAGTAGAACTGCTTCTTCACAACATTCCTTTAGTCGCATTCATTACTGCCAGATATAGCAAAATAACCCTTAGTCCAGAACTTATAAATAAAAAATCTGTTAAACCCTAGAATGCTAGTGATATTTCCAAATCATTGATCTGCAAGGTATTTAAGAATTTTCTAGTGTCTAAGGAGCTTAATAAACTCGCCACTACAGAGGTATATACACTGGTAAATAAGTTAACCAAATCAGTTTATAAACTTGAAATTAGAGAAATATGTATTGCTAAATAAGGCCTTAATTACATTGCAGGTGATAACTTTAGCCCTAGTATTATCTATAAATGCCCCGTAGCTTTCAATGGAAATCTCTCAAATAAAACCAGTGTTACCTGCAATGTAATCTACACCTAAATCAGTCCCCATAAACCAAGATCTCAGGCTCAATACTATTACCACTAGAATTTTCAAAACCAACGGTGGTGATTTTGAGAACACAGTTTACATTTCTATAAACTGTGCTGTCAACAACAAAAGCAGAGCAAAAATGTCCTAAGGGTGCAAAATTTTCACCCATTGGACATCACATAAAAAAAAAGTAGACTTTGCTATCCTATTTCATGTGGTGGATTCCCCACATGTGAAGGACCACACTTTTCATGGCGAAAATCCTGTGTCATGAAAAGGAGGAGCAGAGTCCCAAACACACAGTTAAAACCACAAGTATGTGTTGGAGAACCGGTTTCCAACACATACTTGTGGTTGAAAAAAAGAAAAAGATTAACCCTATGAGTTCCAGTGGGGTATGCAATGCATCATACAGTGTTATTCTACAAACAGTTCACACATGCCCCGACAAATAAAAACTCACCAGTAATCCTGATGTCCAGTGGGGTCGTGGCCATCTTCTTTTTTCTTTTCTTTTCTTCATTCTTTATTCTTTTTCCTTGCTAAAATAAAAAAATCAATTAGTGCTGTACCTGTGAAAAAATAAATGAAGCCCCCAAAGATGCAACCATTAACCCTTTACCCAAAGGTTTAATATGGGTCGTATCTTAATGTCTGCTGAAGATATAAAATCAAATGTGTCCAAAATTGCTAATTAAAGGGTTAGTAATGTCCACAAAAAGTTTTTTTGCATTTAGAAGAGCATAAAAAGCTGAGCTAAATGCAAAAAAAACGTATCTCTCAAACCACTATGGTTTAAGAGATACAGGCGTTTAAAGTTTGATCTCTCCTACTGACAGCTGTAAAGCTGTCAGCAGGAGATCCGTGTCGGCCGTTATTTACCACAAATCCCTTCATTGGAATGGTCTAAAACGAGTGCTTGAAAACCAGGCTAAATTAAATTGCTTATGTATTCTTAGAGAAGATAATGAGATTTCCTAATGGGCAGGATGCTTCTCATCCTGCAATAAAGTAGGGAACATAACTCTCACTTTCTCAAAGCACTTAAAACTTAACACTCCCCTCTGTACTGTAATACTTTTATCCATGCTGTACGAGAACATTGATTCGTAGAAAAATAAGAAAGATAAATACACATAAGTAGGGTGTCCCATAGAAGGACACAGAAGAAAAAGACATATCAGTGAGTACATTTCACCTTTTCTTCTGTGTGCAATCCATGTCAATGAAAATGGGGCTTCCAAAAGCATGTCATGTAAGGAAGGGTAACAACATTGAAACAGCACTTGTGAAGTTAGATACTTACAGTTAGTTCAAAATATATATTGATCTACAAATGAGGGACAGATAAGGCAAATATCCTACCCTAATTGTGGAGCCACCTTTTGAAGCACTTTTATTACAAATCTGGCTTCTGACAAAGTTTGTGCATTCAGCTGGTATAAATGTTGATACGGAGACCCAAAAGGAGATGGTATCTCCTTCTGGGCTCATGATTTAGTAATGGCCCAAGTAGAGCGAGTTTTCATTATAATAAGATTGCTCTTGCATGGCATTCCTACATTTATCTATTATGCAGTCCATAGTCCATATGGCTACAGATGCTTTGGATGCTACTGTTCCTTTGTATTTTCCCCCAAAAATGCACAAATAACATATCCGATTTTCTATAGTGCTTAATACGGCCAAAGTAAAATGACATACATCTCACCATATCTTAGTTGTGAAATGGATTCTCTTTCTTGGATTAGGATTCAGACAGAAATATGTAAGTACAGTCTCCTGATTAAGGTGAAAATCTGAGATCACATTGTTTCAGAAGGAAGGAAAAGCCTGGGGATTGGGGGTCGGAGAGCAGAAAGTCATTCAACCAATTATATTGTAATTTGGCAAAATATGCAGTGGAAATAGAGGTCTCAACTGGAGCATGGTCCAATGGAATCCACTAGAGCATGGTCCAATGGACTCAACAACGGACTTGCTGAGCAAATCATGGTGGTGGTGGTCCAGGAAAAAGTAGCCAATCAGGGAGTACATCTGGTATACATGAAAATACTATAAATAATATTATGAAAGGGGAACACCAAGTGGTGTGAAGTCAGTAAATGGTTGACGAAAGTCAGATTAGAGGATCTCACCAAGGACCTACCAGTCAAGCAGTCAAAGGGTGAGTCAAAGAGAATGTTAAAGTCACTGCCAGTTAATAAAGCACCGAATTTGAAGCTTTCAGCGCATGCAGTATCCACTTTAAGAAGGGGGAGCTGACCACTTTAGGGAAGTAAATATTAGCTAAAGTGAAGGTGTGCCCAAGCAGTTCACCTTTTACAGAAACAAATCGACCCTCCAGTTCCGACATTATATCAATGTATTCCCAAGAAAGAGATCTATGACAAAGTATCGCCACACCCAGATTTTTTGCGTCCACAGACACCAGCCATACTACAGGTACCACAAGACAGATATGAGTAGAAAGGAGAGAAGCTGAGCTGGAGCCCAAATGTGTCTCCTGTAGGAAATGAAAATGAGCATGAGCTTTAAAGAGTTCTCTGTGAATCATAGACATTATAGGGGAGCAAATTTAAGAATTTGCCACTGCCAAATACTAAGGTTCGGGGAGGAACACCTGATAAGGGAGGGGTACAAAGGGAGAAGGGAGAGAGGAAAAAAAAGGGAAATGTAGGAAGAAGAGAGAGTAGCCATAGCGATAATGAAGAGAAGGAAAAAGAACTTTAATACCAGGTACAGTGAACACCTGCTGGAAAATTGCCACAAGCCGGTGATTGCAACAGCTTGTCAGATGGTGTATGTATGATTCTGTGACTAGTAGAGTGACAAAGCTAGGAGGGTTTCAAACAGTACATCTCTGATCCCAACATTCACTGATTATAAATTAATTTTATATTATATGTGTTTATACACACAATACATATACTTGGATCCTAGCAGCCAATGTTGTGGCCCTCCTTGAAAGGAAATACTGAGAATGCAGCCCTCATCTGTATTTCGGTATGACATGCCGGGTCTACAACATGAGCTCTTACCTCCTGAGGTTTTCCTGATTACTTCCTCCAGTTGATCACCAATCAAATCGTTTTCCATAAAGGGAAGGGACACAAGCCTGGTTTTTAGAAGATGCATCTACTTGCCAGGCCATAAGGCCCACCTAGCTGTAACTGATAAATCTGATATGAGGGTCAGATGCTTAATGATATCCAACAAAGATGCATTGCATGAGTTTATGGCATCTTTCAGTGTGGCTACCTTCTTTAATAATCTGAATTTTGAAACCAATGACTTTGTTTTTTCTTCAAAATATTCATTGTATGAGAGATGCAAGACATGCAACACTATACCATCTTCCTGCCTCATCTTTCTCCAGTTCAATATGTTCATCATACAGTTGTAAGAATACCTATCCTTTCTGCCAGATACATTCCCTCTCATCTCCATCTGAAATCCCTCTTTTGTCTATCCACAGCATCTCGTACTTCATACAAAATTATTCTCCTCTCCTTTAAGTCTTTCTCTGCTTTAGCACCCTCTTACATTTCTGTTCTTATCTCTTGCTATACCCCTTCCCGCCACCTGCTTTCTTCTTAAGGATTCCTTCTGCTCACTCCATACACAACGCAAGCCATCTCTCTCAGCTTCAATCATTTCTACTGGCTGCCCTTGATGTTGGAATCCTAAATCCCCATTCACCATTCATCCACACGCTGTTTCAATGTTGTTACCCTTCCTTAATTAGATTGTACGCTCTTTGGGGCAGGGCCCTTCCCAATGTACGATTCCCTTTGCTGCACTTTTCCTTTGCTAATAATGCATTGATCACACTTTTGCCCAATACTCTTACTCCCATCCTATATTTTTGTACTATTATGGTTTCTGTAAAGAGCTGTGTACATGTATGGCGCTATATGAATAAAGAAACATATCTACATACATGGCAGTGGCAGACTTCAAATTCTGCCTAATAACTGTGCATTGTTTCTTTAGAGCACACTCTGCATGTCTGTCCGTGGAACCCCTTAAAGAATTTCCACAGAAGCCTTAGAAGAATTCACATAAAATGTGACCTCCTCATCACTGAAAGGATACATCTTCATAAAACACTTTGAGACACTGGTTCTGATACCACCGCGATTCCACACCACTTTGATAAGATCCTTAATGGAGTAACAGATTGGAAAAAACAAGAGATGCCTTCTTGTGTCCCATGATGTCAAGATACTTGTGAGTTTCTCTTAACCCTAATGTATTCCTCATGGTCTTAAAAATCACCTCCAATGTTTCCAGTTTGAAAGCCTGTGAGCTTTCCACCAATTCTTCTTCTTTCCTTTCCCATCTCTAGCTAAGTAGATCGGCCCTCCTTTGGATCCACGGCTCCCTGTCTTTTTCTAGCAAACTTTTGCATGGCTGAAATGGTATCCTGTATGGATGTTTTTATCTATCCTAAAAATTAGCTTGAACTGCAACGGAATCTCATTACTATGTTTGTCACACATTGTACACATAATTTTGGTGAAAAAGATGGAGCTAACTTATTTTCACTTCCTGCACATGTTTTATGCTTTTGGGTAAATGTATTTTCTTTAGATGACACATTATCAATAGAAGTTTTGCCTTTTCCTGGTTGTGAAGCGTTAAAAGTGGAAGACATTTTTTCACAATGTGTTTCACACCTCCATCAAACCAGTATAACACTGCACTCTGCCTTTAAACCAATTTCTTTCCCAGGCCCACAGAAACCAGTGTGTGCTCCATGGAAGAACACACATGCAATCAATATCTGGAAGTAGGCTAGGAAAAGGAGGAAGAACTTCCTGATATCATCCAGTACTCCTTCCTATAATGTCTCTGTAAACTCCACGCTACTGCATCCTGTTTCAAGCCTGCAGGATCAACATACTCCATTACTCCGAATGTATTTCAGCAAGGATCATGAGGCCAGAAGCACAGCAATCAAAAAGGCTACGGTAGGCATAGACAAATGTCTATGCTAGAGAATTGGTAAATAAATACAGACAAGTACAGGTTTCCTGGGGTCTTGTAACAGCTCCCATGCTACCCACATCTATTGGTCTTTTTTTGGGTTGATCAAGGCTGGGC
The DNA here is from genome assembly GCA_037306005.1 of Rhinophrynus dorsalis. Classification (NCBI taxonomy): domain Eukaryota; kingdom Metazoa; phylum Chordata; class Amphibia; order Anura; family Rhinophrynidae; genus Rhinophrynus; species Rhinophrynus dorsalis. The sequence goes on from CM074728.1 coordinate 18,920,270, forward strand.
ACATGAAAGGAACAACTGGATCCTATTACAACATGTAGCCTACATGTGTTAGTGGTATAAACAAGCTTTCCTTTTTGTACTGGAATTATATCAAGGATATTATTCAGAAGATAAAATAAAATAAACATTAAAAAAAAACTATAGAAATGAAGAAGGTGTAACATCTCTCTCCTCCAACTAGGAAGGACCAAAAATAACTGACATACAAGGGAGGGAGCTGCATTTTATGAGCTTTGATTGGTTCTAACAGCTAAGAGGCGAACACAAAACCAATTTTAATTGCCATGTATAGGACATGTAAGAAATGTAGTTTTTCCTCCAACATTCTTTAAAAAATGTTCAGACTATATTATCCATATTTTATGCAAGCAGCTTCCCTTTTGCTGTTAGCTGCATCACTTCCTGTAACTTTGCATACGTTGTCTTAATCCTTTGAGTGCCAGAGGGGTACGCAATGCACTGCAAAGCTATGTATTCCGTACCCCTCTGGCACTCAAAGGGTTAATGGCAATTCTGCTATCTCTCCCACAAACTCGCGGGAGGCTTTTATTCTGGATCACTTCTTGGCAAGGGAATTATTTAGAAAATTAGCCTCTTACACTATTATCTACCTTTTGTTTTGATGTGTGGAAATGTTATTCTTTTAATAGGCCAATTTATCATTGTCATTTACCTTTCATTTGACTAAAATGGTACTCTTTATAAGGGGTTATTGTGCAACAGATGTTCACTTCGTTCTTTTTATGAGAAACCTTTTCACTTCAAATTGTCATCTTTAATAAATGAAGAGTTCTTTTAAGGATGAAGCAGGTTCAGTGCAGTGTAACAATCTAGATTCAAATCAGGTTAGACATAGAGGAAAAAGAGGGGCTTCTTCTAAAATTATTAAATCTATGCTCATGCAAAATATTGTGTAGTTTCAATTGAGATTCAAAACTCTTTGGTTAACTCAAGCAGTGTAAAAACATCTAATGCGTTTCTCGTTTTGTGGGCAAAGAATGAGGTTCATGCACTTTATTTAAATTAACGATGTAAGGAGAAGTGGTGCAGTTTAAAAGGATAGTAATGTTTCATAATAAAAGCAGCTCTAATTAATCATCATAGTATTTGGACTTTGGAGAGTGTTATTTCAATACTGTCAGAGTTGTAGTACAAGAGTAATTCAATGACAAAGTATCCCCCTCCCGCCTCTTCTACTGATGTAACGCTGCTCAGCCAGAGCAGAAGGGAGTGTCCAGGTAGACTGCAGACAGGGACAATCTTCAATTAAGATAAGGGAAAAAGCTGAAAAACTTGTCAAGGGGGGCAGGACTTTCATTGTTCTCATAGGAAGAAGATTGCCCCCTTCTGTTATCTGTCTGGTCTATGGACTGCATTCCACATCTGAGAAGAGATGGTTTACACTAGGTAAAAGGGGCGGGAGGGGGAAACTTTGCTTGTGAATATCTCTGAAACTATAAAGGTTTGAGAGATAAGACTTATATCGTTCTTCATGTTTTTTTTAATGCCTGCAAAATAAAATAAAGATAAAATGAAGTATTACTATCCCTTTAAACCTGGCTCAATTCTTAGTGACAATAACTGCTTGGGGGAGATTCACTAAGTGATTATACGGAGGTGATAAAGTGGTGATAAAGTGGAGATCACTTCTCCAGTTCCTATGTTATTCTATAGAGCCTATTCACTAAGATCTCCAATATTGAAGAAATATTAGTGTGTAGGCTTCATATAATGACATAGGTATTGGAGAAATGATAAACTGGAGATGTCATCTCCACTTTATCACCTCTTTATCACAGCTTATCATCTCCCTTGTTACCCTGGGCAAGTCACTTTATCTCCCTCCGGCACCAAAAATGGAGATTGTGAGCTCTATAGTGAAGGCACTCACTGTGCTTAAAACATTCTGTATGTCATGCTGCATACAAGCAAACTATATAAGAATAAATATATGCATATTACTACATTTAGCTATCCTAGGCATATGTTCCAAGAACTTGCATTACATATTGAACTCTGTCTTCTGTGAAAATGAAGCATGCTAGTGTAAAGGAGAGGAAGTTGAAAATGAAAGCAATTTTCATACACATAGGTGTGTATGTCTTGCCAAGTATTTAAGCCAAGCATTTTTGTTTTTAACATTGTATTATAGGCTTTGAAGTTTTGATAAAGTGGTGTCAAACAGCGAAATGCATAAGCGTTGGAAGTCTTTTTGATACTTTTTAAATAAATGATTATTTGATTAAGAATATCCTCTGCCTGAATTAGAATTTCTTCTGATCACCAGACCAGAGAGATCATCCACCTGGGGGTTTACCCGAATGGAGACGGGTTAGTGAGCTCCGTCTGCATGAACGTTAAACCAACTGATATCAGAGGTCTAACCACATGAGTATGTGAGTACGTTTGAGCTCAATGTGAATTTTATATTGGTGTTCTAATGATATTACACTATTTGGTGCTTTATATGTTTTCTGCCTTTGAGATTTAAAGGGGTAGTAATGTTTCATAATAAAAGCAGCTCTATTTAATCATCATAGTATTTGGACTTTGGAGAGTGTTATTTCAATTCTGTCAGAGTTGTAGTTCAAGAGTAATTAAATGACAAAGTATCCCCCTCCCACCCATTTTACTGATGTAACACTGTTCAGCCAGAGCAGAAGGGAGGTGCCCAGGTAGACTGCAGAAAGGGACAATCTTCAATTAAGATAAGGGAAAAACCTGAAAAACTTGTCAAGGGGGGCAGGGCTTTCATTGTTCTCATAGGAAGAAGATTGTCCCCTTCTGTTATCTGTCTGGTCTATGGACTGCATTCCACATCTGAGAAGAGATGGCTTACACTAGGTAAAAGGGGCGGGAGGGGAAACTTTGCGTGTGACTATCTCTCAAACCATAAAGGTTTGAGAGATAAGTCTTATATCGTTCTTCATGTTTTTTTAATGCCTAAAAAATAAAATAAAGATAAAGTGAAGTATTACTATCCCTTTACGCAAAGTATTTGTGCCGTTGTGTTAAAAGGCCTGTACCTGAAAAGGACTTTTAGTTTCTTACATTGATCCTTCTTTTAAAATGTACTCACTAGCTATGTAATAGAGGGGGACTGCTTTCAGATAGATCACAAACTCAGTACTGAAAGATATAGTCAAAATATATTGACAAAGTTGAAATTATTAGGGGATATGTCTGATAATTATATCTAGCCATCATAGGTTTATGAAATGGAGATGGATACTAGATCAATTTGATTGCCATCTACAGGACTTCATCCTTTCTTGATTGTCTCTGTCTACCAACACTCCATTTATATTTATCATTGATTCCATTTCCTGTGGTGGCAACCTCTTGAGGTTTGATAGTTGCCACCACAGGAAGTGGCTCAGAAATGTGCCTTATGGGCAATTTAGGCGCATCAAGAGAAATAGTTCCACCATTGAAGACTATGATCTCCAATCCAGAATTTTAGCTGATCGTTTTCTTGAGAAAGGTTATCCATCCAAATAAATTAATGACTCCTATCTTGGAGCAAGAGCGTATAAGAACTTGAATTGGGGTGTCATTGATAGGAAAAATAAAGATAGTGGCCCTATGGCTTATAGTACAGCTCCATCATTTATCACACGCTATAATGCTAAAGCAGGGATAATATCCGATATCATCAAGAAACATTGGGACAAACTCAAAATGGACCCACTCTTGAAATGTGAATTGGGGGATACTCCCTAGGTTATATATAAAAGATCTTAATTCCCTGAAGAATATCTTGGCCCCAAGCAAGTTTAATAAGTTGGTTAGAACGAATGTAGATCAGGGATTACAGAGACAGGGTCTCACCAAGGAATATTTTGGTTCCATTACGGCAAGACCGCATATTGCCTCTAAGTCCTTTTCAACAGGTGCGTTTAGCTGTAATAACAGTAGATGCCTGACTTGCCAGTTTATGAATAATGGTACCAGCACTTTTAAATCTAGTGTTACATCAGAGAATTTTGCCATCAAGAGCAGAATGGATTGTGGTTCCAATTATGTCATCTATCTGCTCACTTGCAGTTGCCAATTACAATACATTGACCGTACCACACAGAAATTATGTACAAGAGTGGGACAACACAAAAGAAATATATACAATGGATTTATGCAATGTAGCGTGTCCCGACATTTTGTAAGATGTCATGATAAGAAGACAGAGGGCCTTATAGTGACTCCAATAGAATACATTCCTCATCTACAACATATAATATAATACAATGGCTAAATAACCGTGAAAGTTATTGGATATTTAGACTCCCTACTCTTATACCATTGGGTCTAAATGAGTGTATTGAATCCCCAGGGTATAAATTATTTTAATTGTTTCTTTTTCTATTGTTCTATTTTTCTTTTTTTCTTTTTTCTTCTTTATTTTGTTCTGTTTCTCTGTTTTATTTAATTTTATTTTTATTCTTTTCAGTTCATCCCCTTTTTAATTGTATTGTATATTCTATTTATATACTATTTACCTCTTTTATACCTTTTGACTTTTTTCATATTATTGATTACACTATATAGTTTTATTTTCTAGTTCCTTTATATTTTTTATCAATCACATTATTATTTAAGTTCATTATTATTCTCTATTTTTATTTTATATAACCCTTTATCACTGTTATTATTATTGTTCATAGAGTGTATTCCTATTTCTTATGCACTCCTTCTCTTCATTATTAACTGCACCAGGTATTTTCTTTCCTGGGCATTTTATTACACACACAACTATCACAGTGCCTGTGATTGCTGCATTTTCTTGTCTGTCACCAGTAAGGGGCTTCTATTGGCTGTCTGCATTTAGCCCGCCTCATATTGCCTATTTAAACCTGAATTGGGCACCCTTTGAGTGCCCTTTCGTGTTGTTTCTGACATTTTTCGCTATCACTATGTCCAGTGATTGTTGGGCCTCTGTTCCTGTGTTCCTGATTGCAGCTGTTCCAGTGCCTCCTGAATGTTGAGTTGTTCCAGTCCTGGTTCCAGCCTAGTCCTCTGGGGTTGCAGTTCCTGCTGACCTTCTTCCCTGCTGTTTCCTGCCCTGACTGATCGCTCTGCTGGTTCCTGCCATCTCCTCGCCTGTCTCCTGTGATCCTGGCGACCTTCTGCTTGGTCGCGTCGGCGACATTGTTTGTTAATCCCAGCGTTTGCTCCAAAGCCTTGCGGCTACACGATTCAGTTGTTACTCCAGTGTGCGGACACTGGTTTGCTCCAAAGCCTATCGGCTATACTATACAGTGGTTGGTCCCAGCGTGCGGACGCTGGTTTGCTCCAAAGCCTTGCGGCTACACGATTCCCTGTTGGTCCAGTGTGCGGACACTGGTTTGCTCCAAAGCCTATCGGCTACACTACTCGGTGGTTGGTCCCAGCGTGCGGACGCTGGTTTGCTCCAAAGCCTTGCGGCTATACGATTCACTTGTTAGTCCAGTGTGCGGACACTGGTTTGCTCCAAAGCCTATCGGCTACACTACTCAGTGGTTGGTCCCAGCGTGCAGACGCTGGTTTGCTCCAAAGCCTTGCGGCTATACGATTCACTTGTTAGTCCAGTGTGCGGACAATGGTTTGCTCCAAAGCCTTGCGGCTATACGATTCACTTGTTAGTCCAGTGTGCGGACACTGGTTTACTCCAAAGCCTATCGGCTATACGATTCAGTAGCTGGTCCCAGCGTGCGGACGCTGGTTTGCTCCAAGGCCTTGCGGCTATCCGATTCAATTGTTAGTCCAGTGTGAGGACGCTGGTTTGCTCCAAAGCCTTGCGGCTATCCGATTCAATTGTTAGTCCAGTGTGAGGATGCTGGTTTGCTCCTAAGCTATACGATTCCTCTGTTGGTCTCAGTGTGCGGACACTGGGTTGCTTACGATCCTGTCACTCTGTCATTATCATCCGACAGCTATTGATACCTCTGGGCTGCCTTGCCCGGTATTGGTAAGGCCGGTAGAACCTTGCTTCGCATTCCCCTTGAGGTTGCCTTACCCGGTATTGGCAAGGCCGGTAGAGCCTATATCGAGGGTTGTTGGGCTGCCTTGCCCGGTATTGGTAAGGCCGGTAGAACCTTTTGCCATATTCCATCTGAGGTTGCCTTACCCGGTATTGGCAAGGCCGGTAGAGCCTACACCGTGTACTTATTGGGGCTGCCTTGCCCGGTATTTAGGTAAGGCCGGTAGAACCTTGACGCTATTCCATCTGCAGGTTGCCTTACCCGGTATTGGCAAGGCCGGTAGAGCCTATTATTCCATCATCTTAGACTGTCCTGTCTGGTATATTGACAGGACCGGTAGAGTCTGCCTTCTGTCTTTGCTATTTACTCTTGATATATATGTATGTGATTGCCATTCTAAGTGATCATTTTATTATTTCAATAAAATTGAGTTTTTTACCTAAAACTTGTGTCTGAGAGTCATAACAAACCGTGACACACATCTTATATATTTTTCCATCTCTTTTCACATTCTACATCCTTTTATTCTATTCACTTACTTGTATACAACTTCGGTATTCATGTTACCGTTATAGTTCTTTCCTGCATCATATTTCTTTATTTTTTAGTTATATTCTTTTTTGCATATAGTTTGTTTATTTCTCTGAGCTATTATCTATAGTCGATGAGCGCAATGGCTATGTATTTTTGGCCATCTCACCAGATCCCCTGAATACACATCAGTAATATCCATTTGTTTATGTTTTGTATTTTTATTTGGTTATTTAGATCAAATAGAAAAATACTAGAAATATTTATTTGGCCATTTTTCTGTTTGTATAGTTGACACCCCTTGAGATTAGAGGAAAGGAGGTTTAAACTTCAGCAGAGGAAGGGTTTTTTTATGGTAAGGTCTGTTAAATTGTGGAATTCATTGCCCAGTGAGGTGGTTATGGCAGATACAATGGATACATTTAAGAGAAGATTAGATACATATCTTTCAAAAGGGAACATACAGAGTTATACTGTTTATCAGTAGGCTGATCAGGAAGGTCTGATAAAGACTAATTTAATTGGTAGCAGGAAAGCTACAAAATTCTCAGTTACTGGGGTATGAGGAGAAGGTTGAACTTGATGGACTTGTGTCTTTATTCAACCTAATTTACTATGTTACTATAGTATTTACTACAGGAATATATTTAGTGTTAATCTCTATTATATGGGTGATTTCATTTTCATTTCCCATTTTATGGTGTTTAGGTTTATTTTATATTAACATTTTATGGTTCATCTTTCTCATGATCCCAATGTTCTATTTATATTTATCGGATGAAGTGAGTACCACTGAAACTGGAGAGCCAATTGTTTATTTTTGTGAGTATACGGTACTTTTATATCGACAAGTTTTACGTATTACTCCAGGTCTGGTGGCACTCAGTTCTCTTTACAACCGATTATCCTAACATCAGTGTTATTATTTCATGTTTGATGATGACCAGAAATTATGTTTGATCGGGTGTCTTTGAACTATCTGCTGACATTTTAACCATTATGTATCTCCTGTTACGATTCCGATTGGTTGTTATGATTTTGAATCCATCTGGTCGGAACCGAATGTTATGCAATATATGTGTTTTGTTTTGCTACGGACGACTTTAGTCCTTGTTAGCCTATTAACATTTTTTATACTTTGAGAAAGCAGCTGTTGGTGCTGCGAAATGTGTTAAACTTACAGTCTTTATATTGTATTTTTATTGTTCTGATTATACATTTTTTTATTGATTAAATAGCTGCTACCTGGATTCAGTCATTTGTCCGAAGCCGTTTTGTGTTGTTGAGTACTTTGCCCTCCGAGTGGAGACGGAAGGAATTTCTCCATATTCTTGTTTGTCAGATGGACTGATAACAGACTTCTGACCACCCATACATGTGAGTGCAATTTTTATATATTTACATTGATTATTGACACAACTGCTACGTACTACACTATTAGGCGCTCTCTTTTGTTTTATTTTCATGCCATACATCGTACCTGTGAACTTACAAATATACAGCATTACCGAACAGGATCTCTGCTTCTCATTTTCTGAGTATGGATGGCTCCGTGGACAGACTGAATACAAGTGTTGCTCTACATAGTAACACAGTAAATTAGGTTGAAAAAAGACACAAGTCCATCAAGTTAAACCTTTGCCTCATAACCCAGAGACACGAGAATTATATAGCTTTCCTGCTGCCAAATAAGTTAGTTTTTATCACACCTTCCTGTTTTGCGTACACAGTATAATCCTGTATAACATGTTCCCTTTTGAAAGAAATGTATCTAACCTTCTCTTAAATGAATCCATTGTATCTGCCATAACCATATCCTTGGGCATGGAATTCCATAATTTAACAGACCTTACTGTAAAAAAAACCCTTCCTCTGCTGAAGTCTAAATCTCCTTTCCTTTAATTTCAAGGGGTGTCCCCTGGTCATTTGATCAGGCCTTGGAATGAATAGCCCATCACAGATATCCTTGTATTGACCTCTCATATCCTTGTACAATGTGATAAAATCTCCTCTTAATAGTCTTTTCTCTAGAGTAAATAAACCAGGTTTGTCTAGTCGTTCCTCATACGTCAAGTCCTCCATTCCCATAATTAATTTTGCTGCTCTTCGCTGTACCCTCTCCAGTTCTAGTATATCCTTTTTCAGAACTCTTGCCATTTTATAAACATTTTCAAATAACAAAGTAGCAAAGAAAAAGAAGCCTAATAGTAACTCTAAAGCTGTTTTTTTATCTAGTTAAACAGCCATAAAACCTTAAAGAATGAACCATGTAATTTGCTCTTGTTAAGCTCGCTAACATCTCCTCAGCTCTGCAACTATGAAAATGTCAAATAAGGTGCAAAAAGAAGTGGCTGTATTAAAAATGCTTAATGTTTCATGCCCAGTGGGTTTAAGCTGCTGGATTTCACCAATAGTCGTGTTATATTTCCATAAACAGTTACAGCCAAAGATGGGGGCCCTTTTAAGCACCATAAAACATGGAAAGTAAAGTGTGGAAAGTGTTGCCTTTTTACATAGCAATTCCTGCCCACTGTTTTAGTGACAGCAGCTTTATCGTCTTGGGTTATGACACACATATTCAATGTCTTTCTTCTTCAGTTCATCTCTCCATCTCTGCATTCACTCGGACTTGAAGAGACCGTTAGAGAAGTGTGTTATGGATGTTATCAGTGTGAACTTTATCTCTGCTGTTACACTCTTAAGTAAATATTGTAGTTTATTCAGCTACTGTTATGGTTACTTGAATATATACTGCTCCACTTTTCTGTAGCTTGAATATATATTACTACTATAAAATGTGCACACTTTAAAAAGAGGAATACATACACTGAGGGTGGTATATGAAAAGTAAGAGAGGAGCAATTCTGGAGCAAGTCAAGTGCACTTTGTGGGGGGGGGGGATAAAAAGTCTCACCAATTTAAAAAGTGTGTTGGTTAAAGGGATAGTAATGTTTCATAATAAAAACAGCTCTAATTAATCATCATAGTATTTGGACTTTGGAGAGTGTTATTTCAGTTCTGTCAGAGTTGTAGTTCAAGAGTAATTCAATGACAAAGTGTCCCCCTCCCGCCCCTTTTACTGATGTAACACTGCTCAGCCAGAGCAAAAGGGAGGTTCCCAGGTGGACTGCAGAGAGGGACAATCTTCAATTAAGATAAGGGAAAACCTGAAAAACTTGTCAAGGGGGACAGGGATTTCATTGTTCTCATAGGAAGGAGATTGTCCCCTTCTGTTATCTGTCTGGTCTATGGACTGGATTCCACATCTGAGACGATATGGCTTACACTAGGTAAAAGGGGTGGGTTGCTTGTGAATATCTCTCTAACCATAAAAGTTTGAGAGATAAGGCTGATATTGTTCTTCATGTTTTTTTTAATGCCTATAAAATAAAATAAAGATAAAACGAAGTATTACTATCCCTTTAAGTGGATGTAAACCAACTACTCCACACATAACTGGAAATGCAAATTCCTAGACTCTCCATTGATTTAAATGGGAATTGTAACCCCTTGATTGTTAGTTAGGTCTTGAACGCAAAGCAATGCATTTGAAACCTCTTTACCATTCAGGGAGTTAAAACTCAACATTTTTTGAAATACAAATTTTGATAATTATTGTTCCCTATGGTGCAGTTGGTTTCTTCCAAAATCACTCCTCTTGTTTTCTGTATTTGACCCTAAACACCTTACAAAAATGAAGACCTGTGAATAGATCTTTGTTGAAAACACAAGTCTAAATCTATTAATTCCATGCCGTTACTAGAAAACTGTCAGACTAAACAGGGGTTGGCAACACGGCTCTAGCCATTGGCCGGTTGGTGATGTTGGTGGTGTCCTGGTTGGCAAGCAAAACCAGGAGTCAGACGGTATAGTTAATAGAACCTTCATTATGAGAATAATGACAGCAAAATATAAATATACACACAGTGGGTGATTGAAACGTCGAGCACTGTATCAGGAGCAGCAGTCTCCCAATTTCTGCATCACACGAGACTAGGCCTCAGCCCATTGGAGTCTTGTGGTAAGGTAACTCCCAAGAGATACTGACTCAGCCTGCAGTCAGTAGCTAGGAGTCTGCTAGAGTCCCAGGTCAGTACTAGGAAGGATGTCTGAATAACGGAACCAACAAACTGAGCAAACAGACAGAGCCTTCTAGTAAGCACCAGATAGGATAGTCAGACAAGCCAAAGTCATACACGGATCAACATGATCCTCTCCAACTTTGAAACTCCCAGCCCAGAAAACCCAGACCCTGCCTAAATTCAACAACCCGTATGTTATGCACCTGTTGTCGAGCTGCTGGACATCTCTGGCAAAAGTTTCATTCTGTTGCCGACTTCCACCATTATAAATTCACTTTATCTTTCTTTAACACAGCTCTCACCCAGACTAAACAACACTACTTCTTTAACCTAATTACTACTCACAAATCTAACCCACATGACCTCTTTAAAGTCTTTAATTCTCTACTCAAACCCCCAACCTTAAACTGCTCTTCCTTCTTCAAAACTCCACAGGACTTTGCTGACTTTTTTAAAGCTAAGGTGAAGACCATTCACCAAACCACATCCTCTCTTCCAGTTCCCATGATTCCTAGCTCACCTCGAACAACCCTCAGCTTGTTCACCCCTGTTACAGAGGAGGAAGTATCTCACTCACTATCCTCATTTCCACCCACTATGTGCCCCCTGGACCCCATGCCCTCTCACCTTATCAAGGCTCTTGAAGCTACTCTTGTTCCCAGCCTTACTAATATCTTTAACTTATATCATTTCACAAAAAATTGTAACAGGGAAGAGTCTGGCAACTCCACACCAGTAAGTCTGGGAAAATTAATGGAAACCATGTTAAAGAAAATACTTGTTAAATATCTAAATTGAAATGGCTTGCAAGATCCCACACAGAACGGGTTTACAGCAGGGAGATCTTGTCAAACTAACCTCATGGATTTCTTTGAATGGGTAACTAAAGTAATAGACCAGAGGGAGCAGTAGACATAGCTTATCTAGATTTCGGTAAATCATTTGACACCTCATAGAAGACTCATTAATAAATTGCAGTGTTTGGGTCTGTTACCAGATGGGTTATTGGTTGTGTAATATCTCTATTTCATGCAAATAGATGTTGTTATACCAATACAATAGAGATAGATAGATAGATAGATAGATAGATAGATAGATAGATAGATAGACAAGTAAGTCTGCATTTTTCAATGGTCATCTTGGGCCATGGGCATGCTAAGATGCAGATCTATTTTCTCTCAGGTCAGCTTGTTCTGGGACAGGTGGGCCACAAGCATGCTAAAATGCAGATCTATTTTCTCTCAGAATGTCAGTAATCAGCTTGGTTGTGGACAGGTGGGCCACATTCCCGCTGATGTATGGGCCAAGGACCCTGTGTTCTTGTGTAAATCTCATGCTCTCAATGAATGGCCAATGAATAAATACGTATCAGTGATAATGGGATGTACAAGTATGTTTTACAGTGCATACATAATACTGATACGTAATATGTATTCTGCAAATACATATGGTACATATACACAAATCAGATGTATGTGCCATTCTTTTTGCCTTTGTTTGTTGCAGACAAGCAATGACCAAAGACAAATGGTCTAGCATACACATGTAGCAGTGGGGGTTTGCCTCCCTGTGCTGACAAGTTAACTTCTTAAATTATCCTTATTCAGAAGTGTCTTAAAATAAGATTTTGCCAGAAAAGCTAGGCACCCACACCTGTTAGTTGTGTATCACAAAGTGCACTGTCATGTGTTTTAGGCCTATTTACATTGAAAGCAATGGCTAGTAAAGAGTATAAAACAGGGGATTAGATTCCATTTAGTCAGTGGAGGAGGAAGATGCAGTGAAGGAGGAAGATGGAGTGAAGGAAAGAGATACAGGAAAGGAGGAGAAAAGGAGAGAAGAAGGGGAAGTGGAGGAGAGCAGTAATAGGATCATATGCAGGAGGACTCTGCCCAGGTAATTATGCCAAAACACACAGTGCACTTATGTATATAGAAATGTATTAATGTTTTGTGTTCTGTATTCTTAAATGTATTTTTGTAGTTAGTTAAATCTTTGTTGTGCATGCCATTTAATTCCTTATAAGGAAGTATAGATTAAAATTGCTGTGTGATCTAAGACTCTGACTGGTGTTCTAATAAATTCTGTTTCTGATTGAAACATTTAGTTTGCGCCTGAATCCTCATAACCAGAAATATTTTTGCATATGTACATGTAAAATTATTGTATTTACATATACATACATATTTCTCTGGGTTACATTATTGCTGACCCAGTCAAAAACTGTAACACCTACATGATCATAATAACAGTAGACCAAAACTGAGAAATTGAGGCATGAGGCCTTGGAATATGTGCTTGAAGTCACATCACATATGTAGAAAAAGGTGAAGATAGAGGAGAAGAGAAATTAATAGAGAAGAAAGGAAATAGATGCGTAAGGGGAGAGACAAAAGGGTAGGAGGGGGGTTAAAGGGATGGGTGAATGACCCAACTGCACAGAGGCATCTAAAATTAGGAGATTATGTTTTCACGTATGTGGCACAACTGAGCACCAAACATCAGCCCTCACAAATTAGCTGCATTTTGTACTGAAACGTGTGCTAGTGTACAGTAGAAAAACTATTATAATATGATTCCCAAGGAGACCAGATAGTGAGGAATAAAATGAGACTTTTTGTTTGAGGACAGAAAATTAAACCGTGACAACTTCCATCCAGAAAGAAGTTAGTAGAGGGCAGGATCACCACATGTGTAGTGGAGAGTTGATTGAGGTATTCCCTTTCCAGCAAATGCAGGAATCCTGTAGATAGATTTTTGACAACTGAAGCGGGGAACGATACAAGTGACCTTTGGCCAATTAGTTGAGAAGGTGGTAGAGTCCAGATCGGTGTCGCCTCTCATTGCCTTATAAAGTAGGGAAGTTGGGTGGATTGCACATGCAGTAGGAATTTGCACAATTTCGAAAATGTATGTTTTTTAAAGGAGGGGGAGAAGATCAAGAGTTCAAATAAGATCCCAAAACAAAGGAAAGAAAGAGGCACCAATAGTGCTTTGTCATACTAGTATAATCGTAGCCAAGAGTAATGTTTCAATCTTACACTCGTGTCTGTGGCTGTGTATGCATATACATAAGCAAAGCAATACAAGCTTACAGAGAAAATCTCACTGTCTCTGCTTGGTGTATAGGAAATGATGTCCCCGTCGATGTAGACTCTGCTTGTATCTATGCATGCATGTGCTACAGATCAGAAACAGAATGACGTAAGCCACTCCAGACATCCTTCATATAAGTTCAAACCAACATTTATTTGGACAATGAAAAATATAAAAACAATCTAAAAATCCATAACACTACACAATTTGCAGCGATCCACGCTGATTCTTCAAGAACAGTAGGTAACAAAAAAAGCAAACAAAAATGGAGCGACTATTTAAAAACTTTTTCCTAAGTGCATTAGCTGATGAGGTGTTGGATATATAGTTTTAAGGTATCGCACAAGGAAGTGCCTCTGTTTCTTCTTCTCCTTTAAGCTTTCAAATAAGGTGTCTTCCCTCTCTACATAACCCTCCGAAAGTGGAAGTAATGGGGAAAGTCATAACTGCGAATGAAGTCTTCATGTGGTAAGGGACAATTGTCTAATAATAATTTATTTAATGTGTGCATATTTAAGGCCTGCCATGTAGTAAAGGAGTCATTCAAAAAAATCAGGAGGGAAGCGCAGGTTTCGGTAAATAGAAAGGTTTGGGGAGAGATAAGGAGTGAGGAGAAGTTGTTGTTTTTTGAGCTATCCCAAACTGAGAGCAAATGTCCCCAGATAACACGTCTCTTCATCATGATTGGGATTGATGATGATGACAGCCAGAATAGGGTCTACAGTTAGGCAGCCAAGTGTAGAGCACTCCTTTGAGGTGGACTACCTACATTCAGTCAAACAGGATAGAGCGACTGCCTTATAATATGTGTTGGTTATTTCACAATAAAAAACATTATTTCACACTGGGGTGAGTAATGAATCACCACATTTAGAAGCTGTGGCGGAGGCAGGTGGGTTATGCATGAGAAAATGAGTTCACTGAGTAAATATCACCAACTCTGCATTTCTGGATCTGTCCCAGTCCACCACAGGGATCAGCTCTGAAGTGACTATTGAAGGGATGGGCTTCAGCTTGTTAGCCCGAGGCCCCGTCACCAGAGTCCATCTCTTTCTCATTTCCTTGTGCTGAACTGACCTTGGCTGGGAAGGATGATCCGAGTGCTGTAGAAACTCTGGAGAAGCGACTCAAGATTCCAAGCTACTTATAGACTGAAGGTATATATAGGGGTAGGAGAAAGGTCCGGTCATGTTCCTGTAAAAAATCCACGAAAACCGGGTGGCTGTCTGCTTTTTCGCAGGAAACTCTGTTTTAAATAAAGTAATTAAAATCTTTGCTATTTTCTCCCATTGCTAAAAACTTCTCGTTATTTTTTCAATGGCTACAAAATTTTCATGCCTTTACTTCGTGTCTTCACTATAAAAGCATGACATTTCAAGGAACCGAAACACAATACAAGCAGCTATTGAGAGAGAGAGGGTGCTAAGCTGTTGTTGTATGATTTATATAGCAAAATTGAGGCAGGAAAGGGTCATAGTGTGTGCTATGAACATGATCATCTGGAATACAAATAAAAGGAGGAAGAACTGGAAGGACCGTTAAGCATCCAGTGAATCTGTGAAGGAGGAGGAAGTGACCACTAGCAGCATTGATGGGTCTGGATGCCCTGATTCCTCAGACCCAATGATGGCCAGTCCCCCTTCATCACCCATTGGGATCTTGGGGAAATTTCTGTCATGGGCAGAGGAAGAAGAGGGCAATAGTTTGAGCAGGACTGGTCAGCTATCTGTGTCTGCTTCCAGTGCTGCGCTTGTTAGTGTGTCTTGTGATTCTCGAGGAGGGGGTGATGCCAAGTGTGACAGCAGAGGACCCTTAGTCACACAAGCCATCCCCAAGCAGTTCCACCACTAGTACAACTACTAAGATAAAGCAGCTACAGACTCAGAGTGAGGGAGGGGGTGATGATAGCAGTGAGGAAGACTCAGAGACTGAAATTGATGTGGTTGCTGTTAGTGATTGTGAAGCAGCTGGTAGGACTAGCGTGACTGCAATAGATACTCCTTCTGATGCTGAGGTGCTAGGGGAAGTGATGTGGAGTGGCCAGAGCAGCAGTCAAGGAAGCCCACAAAATTCCCCTGACCCTAGGAGTCCCCTTCCCCCCATGCATTGTCCCTATGAAACATGATACTGAAGAAGGCAGAACCTGTTGTTAGCAGTAATGATACCACCACAATGAGCACAGATGAGCTGCCTGTGCCTGTTGCTATTGCTGTCAGCCTGCCTTCTTCAGCTCAAGAGATGGCAAGTGTGACAGTAGGGGACCCTCTATCACATTTTTCATCACCTCCAATAGAGCAGCAGCAGCAAGGAGGGGCTGGTGGTGGTGATGATAATGAGGGTGATGGTGGAGCAGCTGGGGTGGAAGAGACATTAATGGCCTTTTTAGCCCAAACTGAGAAGGAAAAGGAAACAGATATGAGGATGAGGATGGGCATCACCACCACCACCAGCAGTGAAATTTGCAAATTGGGACAGGCACAGTGCAGTCATCAACAACGACACTGTGCACAATTTGTGACAAGTCAGTGAGAAGAGGAAAGGAGGGAACACACTTTGGCACAACAGCCCTCATTACACATGTATGAAACACAGACAATATAACATTTATGTGAAGCATGTTAAAGCCAAACTATCATGGTGCCCGTGATCCCTCTCTGTCACTCTCGCTTGTGGTGCGCTCTGATTGGCTGAGTCTGTTTGGCCTGCCCCTGGTGACCTTTTTATGCCTGGCCATTGACACCTGTCAGATGCCCTTTCGTGGTGTTCCAGAGCCAGTGTTGCTGTTGCTGTGTTCCTGCGTTCCTGATTCCTGTGTACCGATTTGGCCTGTTTTTGACTACGCTCCTGTGTTCCTGCTTCATGATCTGACCCGGCTTGGCTGACGTTCCTGCTCGTGTATGAACTGGCTTGTCTGAGAACCTCCTCCGTGATCCGACCCGGCTTGGCTGACGTTCCTGCTCGTGACTGATCTGGCTTGTCTGAGAACCACCTCCGTGAACCGACCCGGCCTGCCTGACTTCCTGCTCCGTGACCTGAACCGGCTTGTTACAGAGACCTGCTTTGTTCCTGCTTCCTGCTGCTGGTGTCGCTGTGGTGACATTCTGACTTCCGCTGAGCTTGTTTACCGGGCTGATCGTGTGGCCTCTTTAACTCTTGCGGAGCTGTGTCTCCAGTGTTGAGTCTCTGTTATTACTTGCAGAGCTGTGCTTCCGTTGCTGAGCTTTCCTTGGCACTTGCAGAGCGATACCACTATTACTGAGCCTCCGATCCTTGACCTGCTATTAACCCTTGCAGTGCTGCTGTCTCCTTATCTGAGCCTTCACATACACTTGCAGAGCCTTTGTTGTTGATTCGCTACATCTGCAGAGCCGGCCGCGATGTAAGCCTGGTCTAGACGGCGGCTCATCTTTTCACCAGTAGAGTAGTCGGTTTACATTACCGCGCCCGGGAGAGGTGCTAATGGCTCTTGTTCTAGCTGTGTTCTCTCTGGTATACGCCCGTGGGGGCTATTGGCTCAAACACTTGCAGCACAGGGTGGTCTCCGCTGTACGCCAGTGGGGGCTATTGGCTCAAGCACTTGCAGCGCAGGGTGGTCTCCGTTGTTACGCCCGTGGGGGCTACTGGCTCAAGCTCTTGCAGGTTGTCTCCGGTATACGCCCGTGGGGGCTATTGGCTCATGCTAATCCTGTGCAGTTGGTCTCCATTATTGCGCCCATGAGGGCTATTGGCAAGTTCTTTCATAGTACCAATCTCCGTTGTTACGCAGGTGGGGGCTATCGACTCAAGCACTTGCAGATTAAGTTGTCTCCGTTGCTACGCCCGTGGGGGCTATTCACTGCAACTTCTCTGCAGACTCTACCACTATTCCAGTACTGCCTGCAGCTTTCTAACCTTAAGAACTTTAGGTGTTGCATTATCTACACCAGTAGCTGCCTGATCACCACCTTGGGCGTGCCAAAGACCACAACAGAGACTAATTGATTATTGTAATTAACCATTGAGTATCCTCGCTACTGTGTGCCTGTCCTGAGACAGTATAAGTGATACTTATGCTTCTGTATACTGGGCCTGTGAAGGCATATCTGTCATTATATTGCTATTATTTTGTGTTGCCTCTAGAGGGCGATCTTTACTCTTTATTTTTTAATAAAACTGTGTTTTATTCTAACCAGCTGGTCTGAGTGTCTTAACAACCGTTACACAAACCCCTGACTCTCCCCAAAGGAAACAAGAGACGAGGTGGAAATCAAAGAGGAAGAGGAGGAAGAATAGAGAAACCAAGCCAGAGCCTGAAAATTTGAAGGCGAGTGAAACACCTGGCTTTCCAACACCTTCTTGCTATAGGGTCTGGTGGCGGAGGGGCAACAGAGCAAGGAGAGGTAGACAGAGGCCAGAGACAGAACTGCCAGTAGGATGAAGGGTAGGTCTTGGGGAGCACCTCACATAGTCAGGGTCAGTGCAGGCAAGGCCTGAAAGCCACAGCTCTGATACATCCAAGTCTAGTGCTAATGCGGAGAGGCTGCGGGACCCCAAGTACAAGGCAAATAGGGTCCTCGTACAGAGCACAGTGGAGAGGGAGAGCATCTAGTACCCAAAGGAGAGAGTCACTGGTTTGGGTGCTAAGAAGAAGGCCGTCTGGAGTCAGGTGCTCCGCAGAGTCAACGGTGTCTTCAGCTGCCAGCATACCATTGAGCCTATTAAGAAGCAGTGGGGTACCATACACACCTGAGGTACCGGAGGTGGTCCCCCAGTCGACATCAGCTTCAACCCCTGGGAGGAGATGCTGAAGCAGAGCTTCTCGACAACTGCTGTTGAGGGGGTCCCTGCAGGATGTGAAACTGGTGAGGACAACACCAACCAGACTACCAATAAGGACATAATTCCATAACTAGACACCACACAAACCCTCATACCTAGTACAGCCCAACACAGTGACTGCTGAACACATGGCCAGCATTGATTCACTCAAATTCACCAACACAAAACTGAGAGGGTTCAAACAAGGAGAGAATACTGAAAAATCCAAGCAGAAATGTGAAGGCTTAAGCAGGACAAATCATATCCAAGTCCACATTTAACCCCCTCTTTGCTGTGTTGATCATCATACCCACCAAGCATAAACAATGCTTGCCATCACATAGTTATGTGAAGCTCTGTTATGTTCCTCCACATTGTTAAACATGTAGCCACTACCAGAGGGAGGTCAGCACTGAACCCCTTGAGTGCTACAGGGAAAAGCAAAGCAATGTTGCAATATGCGTTGAGTACCCCTCTGGGTTAACAGAGGATGAACACAATACAACAGGGTTACATTTCATAGACCACAAGGGTCAGTTCACACATCGCAGTTCTACTGAGACAAACTGATTGCATGTACAAAAAATGACAACTAAGTAGAATAGATATCTAAGTAATCATACATATCCATTCCTGAGGAGTGGGGATTGTAAGAAGGGGAATTGGTGTGTTTTGAGGCCCTATTGTTTTTGCTTAGTAGGCGTATGTGTTGGACATACAATTACTTTGTCTCAGAACTCTGATGTTTAAGCTTTGGTTATCAGATGTATCCTGAAGAGTGGGGATGGCAAGGGAATATTTCTTGCCATCCATACACGTCAAGATGCAGATGCATTAGATACCATCTTGGCACACACAGCATCCATGCCTGCAGCACAGCAGGAGGACAGTGAGTAGAAGCCTTATGATATCTCAGCCAGTGACTTACCCCTTGAGGAGCCAGAAGAGGGTACGAGCAGGAGGTCTCCATTACCACCACCGACCATGGAGTTCAGCCAGCCACCCACGGCCATCACAGACTGGATGCCTCTATCCACTTCAGGACATTAATGGATGGCCCAATCACCACCATTACCACCAGGAAGGCACTGGATGCTGGGCATGGTGACCACACCACATTATGGTTCATATGGACCCACTGCGAGACCACAGCCACCCACATGGATGCAGACTCAGCAGGAGCCCACCTGTGACCCCACACCTAGTTGAAAAGGATCTGGATACCTCTGGCCATGGTATGACCCTTGGCCACTGGACTATGAATATCACTTTCTGATGTGATTGGCAATGTAGTAACTCCATGTTACATTCACAAAACTCTCCTGAATAATAAAAAAAATAATCTATGCCATTTTCTACAACTGTTGCTTACTTAGGCCTGGATTACATTATAGTAGATAATTTTATCAAGAGTTTAAACAAATTTCAGCATAAACTTAAAATGCGATTTTTTTTAGTTAAACCAGCTGATAACACCTATCAACTACAATTTAATCATGGCCTTAGATAGGACAGCAATTTAATGCAGGTTATATTGCAGTAAAAGTTTAATATAAGATATGAGCAAATCTAATATCCATTTTTCCAGAGTCCAAGTTGATCAACATATATCACCATTCTTGATAATGTTGACAGTGCAGATAAAGATATTTAAATTAATTCTGCATTATTGCACAAGGAGATAAAGCAATTTATCAAATGACATGGTATTTTAAAACAAATCCATTCTATTCGGAGGTCAAAGTCTTCACCAATGTTTACTTACTATAAGATACAATGAAAATGCCACTCTAAATCCTTCTTCCCCTTTATTCTCGATATCCCTGGTCACACTCCATAACATTACAAGACCTGAATGTCTGCTTCTGTACCCATTCTATCAGTAAGTATTTATATAAAGTCACACTACCAGGATGCTAAACCATATTGTGATTGCTGCTTATCTTATATGTTAAGACAACTGAAAAATGTTTCTTCTAGCAATTTGTACAGGTCAGTCGTGGACAGACCCCTTGAAATATCACTGAACCAAAATAGACTTGATTATCTTAAATAGCTTTACTTTTCCATGTGCCATGGTTTATAGGATTTGTCAAAACTCCCTTTAATATTCAGCAATCAGTTGCAGGGTTTCATGGCAGTAGCTGAGTCAAATAAGAGTTTCTTTAACCCACTGGTTGCTACAGATATTTCCAGTGCAATTCTTTAAAGCGGAACTGTCACCACACATAACAGCCCCCACACACACCCGAATAATGATTTACATTATAAACAATACAATGAGGGCAGTTTGAACTACTAAATATTTTCACTGTAGGTGAAACTATAGCCCACACCTTCAGCATAGACAAGGGAGAGCACAGCCATCTTTCCTCTGTTACAGCGCTCTCCTAGGGTTGCCACCTTTTCTTAAAAAAAAATACCGGCCATGGCATTCCCTCCATAGACTTATTGGGATCCTTTGGAACTTTTGACAAAAACAGATATGGAGGAAGGGATTTGAAATAAATGCGGTATCCTTCCAATATTACCTACAAAACCCCCTGGTCCATCATGAGGATGCCCAAGTGTCTTGAAAAAGGTGGAGATGGCCCACAACAGGCAACAATGGACCAGGATTCTGCTAGTCATGTAGAGGTGGGTTTGTGCCTTTGAAGCTGATAAATTGGGCTTTCAGGATTGTCTGAGTTGTGTGGTGAAGCATACTTGGGAGGTTTGCAAACTTTTTGCCTCTGTGCCCCTGTTTTGTGGGGGGACAAAAATATTCAACTTCCTCACCAAAAAGGAATACGTGGTGGAGATCTGAGGTAACATCACTGATGATCTGTTTTAGTTCAGGCTGAAAAAGGGACTTACCATGAAAAGAAGACCAGCAACTTCTTAGAAGATTAGTCCTCAGACTTCCAAGAATGAAGTACCCCCTGGACAGAGGAACGAATTTGGGTGACTGAAGATAGCAGCGTCAACCCAGAAAGGCTCTTGATTTATGCTAGAGGGGCCCGGTGGAGTGGTAAGGGCCATGTGCATGAATGGCATAGAGAACCTGAATGCTCCCTAGGTAGCCCGGAGTGGCAAGAGGAACACTGTGTGTGTGTGTGTGGGGGGGGGGGGTAATGGAAGCCCCTGAATCATTTTCCTTAGATTTACCCCCATGCCCCTTAGAATCCAACAAGTCCTAGGAAAGTGTCCTAAAATACTAGTACAATGCTAGATAATGTTCCAAGAACAAAGGCAAGCAAAGGATTAGTCTGGAGACGAAGAGTATGGAGAGTCAGCCTTTGCGTAGGATAAGCAAGTAAGATGGTCATTGGAACATAAAGTGAACCAAGGCACTCAAAGGGTTACTCACCAGTCTTCTTTCTTCAGGTTACCACCACAGGAGAGGGCAAAGTCTCAAGAGACCCTATCATGAGGAAAAACTTGGGTGCAGATTCCCTCTACAGGGCAGAATAGGTCTACAAGGCAGCTGTGAACTGGGCAATCCACTCCAGGGAATCCCAGTGATGTTAACCTGCTTAATTTGGGATTATACAGCCCCATATCTAAAGAAAAATAATAAAAAACCCAAGAGAAAACTAAGAGATGACCATGCCATTCCAGCTTGTTTGAAGGACAGATGGATTTTGGGAGTAGTGGGCAAGGGGGTTAATCTAGAGGAGGAGGAGGGAGTTCTCACCCCAGAAACCCTGTCTTTTTTGATGTGCCCAGTCCTCCAGGAAAAGGGACTCAACCCGATGGTATTTGTGTTCCATATTGGACTAAAGACAAAGGAATTTCTGATGGAAATCTTGTCATTTACTGTATCCTGAAAATATTTTTTTGTGTTTAAGGACCAGTTCTATCTCCAGATCCGGGGTACTGTTATGGCAAGTGTGTGCCCTCACATATGCCAACTTGTATCTCAGGTGACGGGAGAGTCTTTTCTGATGATCTAGACAATTAAACCAAACATTTTCTTGTGGTTCAGGTACATAGATGATCTTTTCATTTCATGGGACAGATCAGAGGAGCTACTTACTGAATTTAGCTCTGCCCTTAAAGGGATAGTAATACTTCGTTTTAACTTTATTTTATTTTGTAGGCATTAAAAAAACATGAAGAATGATATAAGTCTTATCTCTCAAACCTTTATGGTTTATGAGATATTCACAAGCAAAGTTTCCCCTCCCGTCCCTTTTACCTAGTGTAAGCCATCTCTTCTCAGATGTGAATCAGGTTGTATGACAGGACAGATAACAGCAGGGGACAATTTTCTTTGTATGAGAACAATGAAAGCCCTTCCCCCCTTGACAAGTTTTTCAGCTTTTTCCCTTATCTTAATTGAAGATTGTCCCTCTCTGCAGTCTACCTGGGCACCTCCCTTCTGATCTGGCTGAACGGGGGGGGGTACTTTGCTTGTGAATATCTCTTAAACCATAAAGGTTTGAGAGATAAGACTTATATCATTCTTCATGTTTTTTTAATGCCTACAAAATAAAATAAAGTTAAAACGAAGTATTACTATCCCTTTAAGGTCAATTGCATGAACATGAAATTAATTACAGTCATGAGTCTGTGGATTTTTTTGTGTTTCCTTCTCCTTTTCTCTTTTTTTTTTGCTTTGTCTGTGGCATTTGAATTAACAGTTTTTGTGTCCCCAGTATCAGTTTTAGAGGTGTCTAAGAGATGCTCTAGTGCATTATTGTATTTATTATGATGTACTACCTATGGCGATTGTTAGTATCTAATAACCCATTGAGATAATTCCTCTTGGCCCCACTCTTAATTTTGAATTATGTAAAGGCTTTTACATCACCTTAGTCATTTGTGTATACTTAGAGGATAACTTTATTAATTTGTTAGATGAACACTTATTTTTTTGATTTCTTATCGGTGTATTTTTGCTAGTAGAATTCATATACAAATTGGTCTCTACTTTTTTTTAAAACCTTTATGGGTTGAAGGATAATTTTATCTTCTGTAATACTTGCCTCCTTTTGGCAGAGATACTGTTATTTGGTCTTTGTGTATTTTTGTGGAAATTCTAATTTAATGTCCTCTAATTGCTTTCTTGCATGTGTCGCTATATGATGGACTGTGTTACAATTCTCTGCAATTCAATGGACTCTCTCTGTTCTCAATATGTACCTGTGATCATTGGTAATATGATGTTTTCACATCTTATCTTTAGAATAAAACTCATAAGATTCATATTAATTCATATTATATTAACATTAATATTATTAATTCATATTATATTAACACGATACCTCGATGCCCATATACAGTTTAACATCATCTTCGTAAAAGTCACTCCTTATATTTCGATGTGGCTGTATTGACATTGTGTGACTACACTACTTTGCTTTAACATGATCTACGATATATACAATACTGTTATCTCATATTATATACTCCTTTACGTTTGCTATATTGTTATAACTTTATGTTTTGTATCCAAAGGAGTGAACGGGATTCACTTTGCCATCTATCCAGTCAGGTCTCAATTACTTGATCGCTTCACATTACCTTTGATCACGCAGAGTATATCCAGGTTTCGCTAACTATCTCTTCTGGTTTAAAAGGAGGCTGGTTTTCAGTTACTGCATCTTACACTTTGCCCTTTGATGAAGTCTTCATAACATACTCATCAGCGTTTTGTGATTCCTGCATTATTTTTTTCCTGCCATATTGTGCTTCTCCTATCTATTGACAGTGATTTTGTCAATTGACAGTGAATCTGTAGTATTGTGGGTATTTTTATTCGCAATCGTAGCTTGAGCACATGATTTTATCTGATACTGAGGCATTTGACAACTCATAGAATTTAGTCCGACTGGACTGTTTAGTCTCATTCATGATAATTTTATTTAATTTTCACTCTTTTTCTTTTACTTTATTTTTTGCTTTATTAGATCTTGCCTAAACAGTATATATATATATATATATATATATATATATATATGGCAGCTGCCAGCAATCCTGAACTGTCTAATGTTGATGGGTACCCTTACAGAGTTAGGACACTCAATTCATGTTTTAAGATTGCTGCTTTTCTGCTCCATGAATAAAGAATTAATTTTTCCTGTTATTTCTGAATGAGAATTCAGTTCCAGTAAGACTTGTGGCTTTGGTGATTTTTTAAGCTTTTATATGGCAAGGTAGATTATGCCCTGGGAATCTGCTTAAGGAGGGATGGACTAATTTAACAGCAAAATTCTTGTGTCCCAGTTTGTAACTGAAATAAAGGGGTCCCTTCTGACTATGTTCATGTCCTCTTGGTTACAACACAGGGATTATGAGTCTTCTGTCTGTTTGTGAACAGTTTTTGTGTTATGGAGGTATAAAACACTCATGTAAAAGAAGCCTCCTGGGGCTTATTTTACAACTGAAAAAATATGTCACATGTATTAATGTCAAAAACTTGAATTTTTCCTCATTAAGGAAATCCTGATCGGAGGTCCTTATTATTCTAAGCAGAAGAAATATGCTAATTATTCAGTCTCCATGTAGAAAGCAGGGTGGGAGGAGGTGTAAAATCTTTCTTTAGCCAAGTGACCATGTTCTAATTGCATGCCAGGCGTCAAAATAATCTGACTGCTGTGTGCCTTGATCATTAGACATTTGAGAGAACACTATCAATGATTTACTGTCTGATGCCCCCTGAAAATAAAGTTTTCTTCTTTCATATGGAATAATTTAATTAAAAATGTTCATGTACATGAAACTGTTGGAAATAGTGAGACGTATTATAGTGTTTTGGTATTCAGTATTTCAACCCCCAGCATTTTTGGGCTACAACTGCCATGACGGCAGTTTTTCTCCACTAACGTAAAAGATGTATGAAAAATGTTATGAAAAAATATCTGCCGTTGCAAGTAGGGATGGTTGAAAATTTTCACCTCAAACCAAAATCAGTGAATAACGGCACTTCATGCTTTGAGAATAATTTCCTGCGAAAAGTGAAGTTTTTCATCTTTAGCCCATTCCATTGAAATCAATGGGAACATTGAATTTACACATGACACATAGCAAATGTTATTTTATTTCCCAAAGGCATAGTATAAAAGGGGCATAAGGCTACCTGTGTTGGTGGAGTTTGGGTAAAAATCAGTTGAACAGGGAATGTTTTTAAGAGGGGTTGTTTACTGGGCTTGGGGAGACCGTTAATACAAAAATAAAAACTAAATACAATTAAAAAAAACAACATAAGACATTTTATAAAAGGGGTCTGAGGAGGGCGCATGTGTTGGTGGGTAGAGTCTAGGCACAGCACTTGTGGCAGCAGGCACAGCACTGGCAGCAGTCACAAGCAGCTGACCTGTCCTGCTCACACTACTACCCTCGACTTCCTCCCATGAGATACATTTCTCCAAGAACCCTAGGGGTGATTTAGGGAGACTGGCCAGCATTAGGTATGTAGTGGTCACTTCCTCCTCCTCCTCAGACTCACTGGACACATAAGGTTGTGATATGAGCCTCTTCTGCCTCAATTTTGTAATTAGCACACAGCATAGCACCTCTCTCTCATTCTGTAGCTGTTTGTTTTGTGTATCACTTCCTGGAAAATGGCATGTTTTTATAGCAAAAAGGTGAAAGGCACGTTAATAAAAGGACTAAAACTTTCTAGCCATTGAAAAAATAGCAAAAAACTTTTGCCAATATATTTTATTCGCTGTATTTAAAGTGGATTTTCCCGCACAAAAGCGGACAACCACATGGTTTTCGCAGATTTTGTTGCAAGAACATGACAGGACCTTTCACCCACCCCTAGTTGCAAGCTGCCCATTGTTGAAAACTGGCTATAACAGGTATGGTGACCTACTCAATGTATTGCTGTATTTTAAATTGTAAGACTAAATAAGTGGTTCTTAAATGAAAGACTAATCTAAATAGGTGTCCTCTATACAGCAGCCAGATGCAGCCACTTATATTTTATGCATTACATTTTCCCATGCTTGCTGATCTCAGATGAAGTCAGAAATTAGTTCACACTTCCACACAGCAGAAAATAGTCAGATGCAGCCTGATTAAAATATCCCACTGAGAGGATCCCAAAAAATTGTTCTCCAGACCTAGGGCTCGATCCAATTGACCCCATTAAAAAAAAAAAGTACCATCGCTAGTTTTAAGTCACAGTCAGGTATACAATTACCTGTTCTGTGACACATTACCAGATGCAAAAAATCCATTTCAGGCACTAATTTGGTCCCATTGGAGGCAATGGAGAAGAAGTTGAATTAGTGAATCAATTACATGGTAGTAGCACTCGTTTGAACAAATGTGTGTGAATGTTAAAAAAGGATTAACTGAGTGCCAGTAGGGTATGCAACGCATTGAATAACATTGCATACCACACTGGCACTCAAAGGGTTAATCAGTCAAAAAGATAACACCAACAAATAAAAACAATACTTACCTGTATTCCTGATGTCCAGTGGGGTCTTCTGCAGCCAGGTCTTCTTCTTCAATTCTTCTGTAAGCTTCTGTCTTCTTCTTCTTTATCTGTTATCTTCATCTGTCATCTCCACCTTCATCTGTCATCTTCTTTCTTCAACTTTCATCTTAGTGTGGAACCTGAAAAACAAAAAATATAGCCTTTTATATGGTTAGTTCCTGTTCAAACTAATTCCAACGCTCCCATTGGCTGAGATGTGGGGTTACGCAGGGCATGGAAAGTGCCCTGCAGTAACCCCGCCTCCTAGCCAATCAGCTTCTAGCGCATTGTGTCATCTCTCCAACTAGAAGCTGATTTCCTGGGAGATGTGGTTACTGAAGGGCACATTCTGTGCCCTACATAAGCCCACATTCCAGCTAATGGGAGAGTGGGGGGCAATTTGAACAGGGCCATATAAAAGTCAATCCCTGTTCAAATTTCCCTCAGCTGGCATTGGGGAACAGCCCGAAAGATATCAGGATGGGAGATTTTTGCTATTGTTTCCTGCCGCCACTAGCACTGGTGGCAGCTGTGGTGGCAGCATATGTTTAATGTGTGATTATTTTTAATAACTATATTTTTGGTTTTTCAGGTTCCACACTAAGGTTAAAGATGAAAAAAGACGACAGTGGTCTCAATGGACAGGTCTGAGAACCAGTGAGGTAGTTTTATTAAAGAGACAATAGGGGGATTAATAAAATATGTATTCATATCAAACATTATGTTGTAACTCTTTACTAACTCTTCAATAATCCCCTGAGTAACTTTAGCTTAGAAAAAGGAAGAGATTAAATGGCAAATAACACTTTTTACTAAAGCTGATCTTATTGTATTAGACTTGGTGAAAACATGTGCTGCGCTGTTAAGACCCAAAATGACTCATGACAGCTGTGGAGTGGTAAGAGAGAATAAAAAACATTGCAGGTCTGATCCCAAAAGGACCAGATCTGGTGATAGGCCACCTATCAGGTGATAGTTGTCTTTTAACACTTTGAATACAGTTCTCCCCAGCAAGAGGCAGAAATTCAAAGTGGTATTCCCAGAACCCTGGCTATGTCATGTAATGTCATGTGATTTGTTTGTCAGAATGATCACATGGCCAGCAACAGCACCAATTGGTTCACACCTGTCAGCCAGAAATTATTTCTGTATAAAACGTGGAGGTCATTTCTTAAATGCTCTTGAAGTTTACACCAAGGTGTACTAACGACTGATCTTTATTTCCTCTGATTTGGGATAAAACAGAGTGGTTTGAATATTTTATACATTTTATAAACATACACAACACAACAAATTGTTCATAAACTACATGTTTAATTTTTCAGGACTCCTACATCACATATTTCCTTATTAGTTGTGTGAGCTTGCTGGGTGAGTGGATGGATAGCAGATGTCAGGCAATGAATATAATGCAGAAGTTTTATGAATTATTTCTGTGAAGAAAAGCCTATTACATCTGACAAGAGAATGATGATATTAAGCTATCATTATTCAAATGGTACCATCCCGTTCCCCCTTTCATCCATCAGCCTCCCCCCATGTGTGGAAGTTTAAATCCAGCATTACTAAATAGTCAGCCCAAAGACAAATAATCTTGCAGTTCCTCAAGTCCATAAACATTTAACGTTTATTTATGAATAATGGCAAATGACAGTAACAAATAGTCTAATGAATCTGCCTTATTGTCAGGTTTGAAGTGTGAAGAGCATCAATGCAGCATGTCTTTGTGGGGAAACTTTAGCCACACAAAATAAAATGATGGATCTATTTTTTCTCTCAGAGCAGAAAACCTCACAGTGCGTATAGAGATCAGCTTCACCTCAATGATAAGGCCCAACAAGGCCGAAACGTACTTTTGAGGTTGGCTACTTCTCTTGTTCAGAGAGGAATTGGCTGACATTTTGTGGCTGGACTGCTGTTATGGCAGGACCAGTGTGATATGCTTTAGGATATTTCCTCTCTGTGAAAGGCACTAGTGGGCTAAAAGAAACTACACCCTGGGTAGGACACCATTCCTAGAGAGCCTGCAAAATTGTATTGAGCATCTACCAATTTAGAACAGAAAACCTATTACCAGAGACTGAATAGGGGGTATTGATATAGACAGCAGGACATTTTGGCATGCCAGTTCAGGATTTCTACCAAATTTTTGCTCCTTAGCCACAAGTCTATTTGAAGCTCTTTGTATCCCTTTACAATGTTATTCTCTAAAACTGTTCCATGATCAGTACTACGGATGCTTTCACAAACCCTTTCCTCTTTGGATAAAATACTTGATGAATGGTTTTAAAGGGATAGTAACACTTAAAATGTAAAAAAAAATATGTTGTAGGGTTTATCCCCCTGAGTAAAACAAGGGTACTCCCACTGCTGAAAGGTGTTTCATTCAAAAGTTATTAATTTTCAAAGTTGAATTTTTTAGGTGCAATATCACAGTGGCCTGAAATTGTACAGTGGCGCTGTTGCTACACGATCCTATGGACAGCTCTGGTCAGTTGACCATAAATCTCCATAGGATGGTGTAGCAACAGCGTCACTGTACAATTTCAGGCCACTGTGATATTGCACCTAAAAAATTCAACTTTGAAAATTAATAACTTTTGAATGAAACACCTTTCAGCGGTGGGAGTGACCTTGTTTTACTCAGGGGGATAAACTCTACAACATATTTTTTTTTACATTTTAAGTATTACTATCCCTTTAAATTCACAATTTTGTTCCATTAAAACTAGGGGGAGAAACCCTCCAAACCTCCTAGGAGGTTTTTGATGATGACACCCAAATCTATCTTTCCTCCCCAGACCTCTTCCCTTCCTCTCTATGCTGTCTCTTCTTGGATGTCCTCCCGTCATCAAAAACTTAAACTAATCAAAACCGAACTTATGATGATGATGATGTAGCTCTAGAATCCTCCTCTTCTTTAGATACAGATGAATTTGAGAGTGAGAGAGATGATGGGCAAATGCTGGAAAAGGCATGCAGCAAAAAATCCACTTGTCAACAGATATGTAAACAAGTGGGCAGAGAACAGACTATATGACTTTGACTGCTCACTGGGTTTCCCTCCCACCACCAGTGGGCAACACAAGATTGCAGCATCAAGTGACAGCCAGTAATCATACCACTGGTTCTGGCAGTGTGATTAAAAGGCAGCACAACAGGATAGCCCATACCATTGACAAACCATCTTATGCATGCAGAATTTGAGAAACAGTCCCACAAAGCCGTAGATGTTTTAAGTAAGCTAGAGCAGGTGATACAGGAATGGCTTGCACCCCATTCTTTAAAAGCTGGTTTTATGTCTGCTGATAACAGCTCCAACATAATCACTACCTTGAGAATAGGTGATATGCTGCATGTGCCCTGCTTTGCCCATGTGCTAAATTTAGCTGTGAACAAATTACTGGAAGAATCCAATACCCTCAGAGAGATGCTTACTATTGCCAACAAAATCTGTTCCCATTTTAGTCACTCCTACAGTGCACGCAATGCTCTATATTCCGTACAAGAGTGTAACCACCTGCCTCATCGCCAGCTGAAAATGGAGGTCCCTACAGAGGTGGAATTCCATATTGTACATGAGCATTTGGACTAGCAGAATAAGGCCATTAGTACTCCATGCAAAACTGGAAGGCTTTGGAGGGAGCCACTTTGTCACCTGGCCAATGGCAACTAATGGGCGATGTATGTGAGTTGCTGAAACCCTTTGAGGAGGCAACCTTGCTGGTGAGTCGCATGGGGGCAGGAAATAGTGAAATTCTGCCACTGGTATATTTATTGCGGAAAAAAATCAGGAGCATGGCTGAGGAATTTTAAGATAATAACAACACAGACATGCAGCAGCTGGTAAAGGACATTTTAGGGTGCTTTGAACAAGATCCTCGCATTCTGTCCATTAAAAGCAATGAGGAATACATTCTTGCCACTTTGCTGGACCCCCTCTTTAAACACACCATTTCCGAATTTCTGCCAAAGGGTCATCAGCAGTTTGCCACAACAAGGAGTAATGACGATCAGCAGCATCTCACTGAGGAATCGGATTCTGTCAAGGAATACAGAGATATGATTATGGATAGAGTGGAGGAATGCATTGCAGAGGCTGAGAAGGAGAAAGTTAATGCACAAAGAACAACTAGACAGCATAGTGAAAAAGAAGGCAGCAGGAGCACCTACATCATCAGTCAGAACATCCCATTTTGAACACAGGGCAATTTATGGGTCTCAGCAGGGGCGGCAAAAATTCAACATTGGTAGTGGTATTGGTAGTGACATATCTCTTCGGGACTTGCTTCCTGAGTATGGGTTGGTATCTGACACGCCGGAACACTGTGTAGTCTTAGGAGTGGTCCCACTGCATGTGAGATGGTTTCTTCATAATTGAAGGATAGCTAAGTTCTAGGCTGAAACAATGACCCCATGGACTACTTGCAAACAAAGCAGTGTGTGTGGACAGCATTGACACATAATGTAGTGTAAACCATCTTAGTATCATGTAGCAGAAACCACATATGACAGAGAAAGCCAGGCCATATGTATTAACAGCAGCACAGATGAGGAGAAGGAGGGATGTGAAGAAGGGTTGCTACCATCTACCACACTTGGGACCACCGCTATGACCAATAAGTTACTTGTATCAGTAATCTGAGAAGAAGGATAGCTTGCATTTGACACAAACATGATGATGGTAAAAACTGCTGTAGGAATCTATATATGTATACATACACACATCAATCACACCACACCAGTCCCCCAACACTACTACCATACACATCCGCAACATTGTAGGTTGTACTTTTTTTTTAATCTCTTGACATCATCATGAATATGTGCCAGTGTCACTTAAGTAGGAAGCTAGTGTTGTGGGCAAAGGACAAAAGGCACTCTGAATGCTATCAATTTTTTCAAGGCATATGTTGCTATAGGACTCACAACTTTGACTTCCAGCTACTTTTCTCCACCGCAGCCCTCAGAAGAAGTAATATTGTGGTGGGAAATTTTGCAGCTTAGGAAACATAGGCAAAAAATTTGTTGGCAGTGGCAAAAAGGAGGAACATTTTGCTTTGGTAAAAAGTTGAAAACGTTCGCAAAAAAACATCAGTTTTTAATGAAAGTCATGTAGGAAATGTTTCTGACTTTTCGCTCACCCCTTCTCATCAGGTCCCATCTTGACTTCTGTAACTCACTTCTAGTTACCCTTCTTCTCACCTGACTAACCCTACTGCAATCCATAATGAACTCTCCCGCCAGACTAATCTATCTCACACATTGTACCTCTAATACCTCTGCTCTTTGCCAGTCTCTACACTGACTCCCATTAGCATATATAAAATTCTGGTGCCAAACTACAGAGCCCTTACTAACACTACACCCCTCCTACTTATCATCTCTCATTTACAAATACACATCCACTCTCCATCTTTACTCTACACAGGACCTTCTTCTCTCTGGAGCTCTTATAATGTCCTCCAGTTCCCGTTTACTGAAATTCTCTCTGCATGTGAACTCTGGAATTCCCTCCCCCATCCCATCAGACCCTGCCCCAGCCTTCAGATCTTCATATTCTCCCTGAAAACTCACCCCTTAAAGGGTTAGTAATGTTTCACAAAAAAAGCAGCTCCAATTAATCTTCTGACTAATCTGAGCTATAGAGAGTGTTACTTCATTAATGTCAGAGTTGTACTGCAAGAGTACATGAATGATAAAGTATCCCCCCGCCCCTTTTACCTAGTGCAAGAAGATGGACCCTGTGCAATTCACTTGGATACCACCCTGCCGCTCTGAGCTGAGCAGTGATACAGAGGCAGAAAGCGAGACAGAGACAGATCCATAGTACAAAGATATAAACAGAAACATAATAATAAGGAAGAAAGCTAAACATGTACTACAGCAAAATAAATATTGGGAAATATTATGTAAAGTTTTGGCAATATGCAAGGAATTCCAAGTCCTTATTTAGTCCAGTGTGTTTGGTGTTGAAATAATAATTACCAAAACATGTCTTTAACATTCTGCCTCAAGCGAAAGGTCTTTGTCCAATGTGTTCTCCTGATCCTTACATATGGCTATGAAACATGGACACTAAATGCTAAAGCCATACAAAAACTTAAGATTTGAGGCCTAGTAGCAGACCTTGTAGACCATTGGGTTTTCATCAACCTACCTGTATTAGCGGTCCCATCCCACTACACTGTTGAGGTCCTAATCTGCCATATATAAGTGGTCTCAGTCCACTCTATTTGTTGCCTCTCCAGGTGACAGTTCAGACAGCAGCACTGGGGCTCACTGGTCTCTTAGCCCAGTGGTCTGCATGGCAACTGGTTTCCCTATTTGGTGATCACAGCCTTCGGATTCCTGCTTAGGTAGTCTCCTGCATTTGGGGTCCTATCCTGTGGTTTGGTCGGGAGTATTTCCTGGGACACATTATTTCTATCCAGGTCAGGACTCTGGCTCAACTAGGGTCGGGCATCTGGTTTCTCAGCCAGCAACTTTAATATAGCTGTTGCTGAAGCAAAGGAATAATGTGACCGATACCTACCCTGAACCTTGATCCCCAGCATCACTCTCTAGCTGCCCTACCTCCAGACCTCCTAGGATAGTCATGAAAGCCTTTTACAGATAATGTTTATAGGAAGACCAATGCAAACAAATAATAATTTTGGTGTTTTATAAAGGCAAATTAATACAAAAAAAAAGAACCATATTTGGTTGTTATTCACTTTACTAGAATGAAAAAACCCCGCTTTTTATTTGTATTACGGGTAAAATGTCTTGGTCATATTATGCAAAAACCATGTGTATCTTTGTAAAATGTAAGGTTTGCTGAAAAAAGTGGTTTATGATGTGTGGGTTGTTCACAGAAAAGCACCAAAATGTTATTTTGGCTCTAAGCTGCAACAAAGAAGAAAAATATCCATTATCTTTCTGCAGAGTGCTTTCATTGGTGAATGTGGAACAATCGTTTTTACTGAGAATTGCTCATTTTATAACTTGATAAATATGCTTCATATTGTTCCGCAATTCCTTGTTTTATCTTCTAACAGTAAAGGAGTTAATCATCCACTTTTGGCTGAGCAGCCAACGTAGTTGTGAAGCATTTCATCATCAAACCATTAAGTATTATGAACTTTGAGTATTCTTTTGAATGAGATCATTGGCAATACTTTTCTCACACTGAGATTGTTTTGAAGCAGCTTATTGTGAAGGGGCTAACCTGTATTGTTCACTCATATTTAACTCATCACATGCTGTATTTGAAGGCTAAAATGGGATGTGATTATAGCAATAATCCACTGCAGGCTGTGTATTGTGTCCTTGCAATTTGCTTCAGGTGCAAAATGTGTTATTGTACTATAACAATTTTCACCCCGCTGGGCTTTATTGCAAAAAAAGAAAGAATCTATATCATTAGACAAGCTTTCTTCTGCTGTTTTGTGTCTGCATTGTGCCAGTTAAGCTTTTAAATGTTATAGTAATATAAGGAAGGGGTTTGTGCTGCCAACTTTTAAATGTTCTTTCTTGGGGTGACATCTTCATTTATGTAAACAAAAGGATTGTATGGAGCTGGGATAATAGAGTGTACCCTATGTATAAAAGAAAGCAAATGATTAATATGAGTTCTGGATAATCACAATTACTTGGAGAGGTCTGTAATATCAAATGTGTTTATCAAGAAGTAAAGTGGCAAACTGGGTATTCCAATTAATCCTTATTTGCCATTTGTTTATTGTTTGCAATAATAAAAGTGATTTTACATTTCTCTTTAGTCTGAAAGAATAAACATGCAAATGTAATGTGATGTACAATAGCATTCCTCACTACAAAAAGATGTAAAAAGCTGTGTTTTTGAGCTGTGACTGTCTAATGTCTGTGCCAAAGCTACAAACAAATGTCCACGTTGTGCTGTCTGTAGCAAAGGTGGGCTGTGTGGGAGGATCTAGGCAGTTTGGGGAGTGCTATCGCTTTGCTCCAATGCACACACTATGTATCAAATAGATGTATAGAAAATCTGCTCGCAATTCTTCCTTTTAACTTCATCAGCTATAACGGTAGCATTATGAACTTATTCACATATAAGATGTGCACTTCCAGAGATGTGTGCTGGAATGCACTAATACCTCTATAGCGTAACTTATTTTAATGAAAATATGATATAGGCAGGGTTGCCAACCGTGAGTATATTTAATGACTGTCAGTAAAAACGTCTTCAAATGCAGAGAGATTTGTAACAAAAAAAAAAAAGTGTGGTGTCATTAAATACTTCGTTTTATCTTTATTTTATTTTGTAGGCATTAAAAAAACATGAAGAACAATATAATTCTTCTCTCTCAAACCATAAAGGTTTGAGAGATATTCACAAGCAAAGTTTCCCCTCCCGTTCCTTTTACCTAGTGTAAGCCATCTCTTCTCAGATGTGGAATGCAGTCCATAGACCAGACAGATAACAGAAGGGGACAATCTTCTTCCTGTGAGAACAATGAAGACCCTGCCCCACTTGACAAGTTTTTC
Source organism: Rhinophrynus dorsalis (assembly GCA_037306005.1). Classification (NCBI taxonomy): domain Eukaryota; kingdom Metazoa; phylum Chordata; class Amphibia; order Anura; family Rhinophrynidae; genus Rhinophrynus; species Rhinophrynus dorsalis. The sequence goes on from CM074728.1 coordinate 18,955,654, forward strand.
AGGTTTTTCCCTTATCTTAATTGAAGATTGTCCCTCTCTGCAGTCTACCTGGGCACCTCCCTTCTGATCTGGCTGAACAGTGTTACATCAGTAAAAGGGGCGGGAGGGGGATACTTTATCATTGAATTACTCTTGAACTGCAACTCTGACAGAACTGAAATAACACTCTCCAAGGTCCAAATACTATGATGATTAATTAGAGCTGCTTTTATTATGAAATATTACTATCCCTTTAAAGCATGGCAGGCCAAAGAAAGCTGTCAGCAAAAAAAGTTTGGCTGTACATATAGTTTTGCTAGTAATGTTGGTAAAATAATTCAATGGTTAGCAACTATGGTTATAGAGATTTTCTTGCTGATGAGAAAAGGTTAATATAGCTCATGCATTTTTTTTTATAGTTAAACAGCTTAAACAGTCAAAGACAGCCTGGTTCCTTTTTTAGTAATGGGAACTGAATGAAGTAGCTGTCAGAGTTCACTGGGACACTCCTGTGCATGCAGTAGTTTGAGGGAGCAGACTGTTGCCCTCTCGCAAATATGTAAAATATGAAAAATAAATGAATAAAGAGACACTAACCAATCTGGTTTAGTTTACATTAGAGAAGAGGTATCTAAGTGGGGATATAAGTACTATGTACAAATACTGTATATTCAACAAGGCCAATACAAAGAACTCTCTAGGGAGCTCATTACCCAAACAGCAGAGCATTGCATTTTTGCATTGGGGCATCCATAACATACTCAACTAAAACAAAAACAGGTTTGCTTTTTTTTTACAGTAAGGTTGTGGAATTCTTTGTCTCGAGAGGATGTATTTTCAGAAAATGTAGATGCTTTCAAAAAAATATATTAGATATCTTTCTATCTCAGAAGAGGTAGGAAGGCAAGTTACCCCTCATTCGTTGTGTTCAGTCGTGTTGTTCACAATCTTGTATGCTCTATATTCTGTGTCTTCTTTTCTGTAGCTGCTACAGTCATTTGAGTGCAAGCATGTCATATTTCGCAAAATGTGAGCATGCAATAGAATGTAGTAATGTAGGTGGTGTTTACTGCTCCTGCCCACCACATGACTATGCCAGTCCATACCAGTGGCACATCTTTTTTTCTCCGGATGGCAGTAGCTACAGAAAATATTAGGAAATCCATGGTTTTCAACTATTTCAGCATTTTTGCAGAGATACCACTTTATAGCTGACCTGTCCTGCTCGCACTACTACCCTTTTCTTCCTCTGTCCATGACACAAATTTCCCCAAGATCCCTAGGGGTGATGTAGAGGGACTGGCCATCATTGGGTCTGTGGAATCAGAGAATTCAGACCCTTCAGTGCTGGTACTGGTCACTTCCTTTTCCTCCTCCTCCTCTTCAGACTCACTGGATGCATAATGTTCCTTCCAGCTCCTCCTTTTATCAATATTCCATGTGCTCATAGTGATAACACACACTATGACCCTCCCCTGCCTCAATTTCACTATTTAAATCACAGAACAACAGTCTAGCATCCTCACTCTCTCTATTTGTATTGTTTTTCACTTCCTGCAAATGTCTTTTTTTTATAGCGAAAACATGAAGAAAGGGGCAAAAAGTTTGTAGACTGAAAAAATAGTGGATTTTGTTTTGCAATGGATGAAAACGGAGAAGATTTTAATCTCTTTATTTAAAGAAAAAGCAGATTTTTTTTCACAGAAACACAATGGAACCTTTCGCCCACCCCTACATGGGAGTTGGGAAAAAAAGGTATATTATTAGCAAGATGCAGCAGGAAAATGGGAAAGCTAGTTGCCTGGGCACTTGAAGGGTTAACTTGTCTGGTGTTACTTGGCTAGCCACAGAGAGGTCAGAGCTTGACATTTATTTTTAGGACTATTTTCATGCAGCATTAATTTGGTAGTCATTAAGTTTGCAGAGATCACTATGACAGGAAACAAAACAGGGTCAGAATCTTTGCAGAGGTCTCTAGGCAGGTGGGAGATAGTCATTAACTTTGTAGGGGTCACTTTGACACGGGAAAGACGGATTCATGGTTAGTAACTTTCATGGGTTTGCAAGGATAAGTACAGAAGTAGCATTGGCACAAGGCTGAATGTTAGATACTATGTGCTAGATTTAATAACCTCAGACGCCATAAATAAACCACCAATTGCATTTTTTCAAGCTTGGTAAGCTATTCAATTACCTGTGTTATGAAAAAAATGGCAGCAAAAAAAAAAAAACCTGTCGGGTGTTAAAATTAGCTGCTTTTTCGCCCATTCAAAGTAAAAAAAAACTCTACAAGATGCCATTCAACTGACTGCTTTAGCTCTTAAGATCTGATAAGGGACTCACTTTATAGTTGGAAATTTAAGAACCAGTTTTTTTGGCAGTAGAGTTCCATATCGGATCTCAAAACAGCCGATGCAGCAATTCAAATAAAAAAAAAAACCCTAAGTCCCCAGTGGATGTATTGATATGGGGCCCTAAGCCCCATAGCAATACATCCAAAGCATTCCCAAACTGTGTTCAGTGATAGCAGAATGAACCTTATGAGTGCCAGGGGTAGTACACAGTAATTACCCCACTAGCACTTATAGGGATAACTCGACTAAGGCACAAAGCAACAGCCCCTGCTAAGTAATACTTACCATTAAGTGTCCAGTGTGGTCCTTAACCCCTTTAGTTAGCTACTGTCCATCTTCTTTCTTCTCTCATCCTTCTTTCTTCTTCTCTCTTCTTTCTTCCATCTTTTTTCTTTTAGCTGTAACAAAAGAGATCCATAAATAATTTTGCCATGAATATAATCCGCACACCCATGCACAGTTTAGCTCGTTGCGTGCCACAGGAGTGTGCAATGCATTGCATATCTGACTCTTTAAGGATGTCTTTGACCTTTGTTTGCTGACAGATCCATGAACATATTTCTTGGTCTCTTTTTATTATGTTTAGAATCCGCCAATCCATGCTTCTCTGCGTAACGTTATGTTCTTGTATGGCTTTGGCATTCAGTGACCATGTTTCACAGCCATACATTAGACTCGGAGAACACATTGTTCAAAAACCTTTCGCTTGAGGCAGAGTGGTAAGTCTGTCTTCAAGACAATACTACTAAGTTTTCCAAAATGCTTGCTGTCCCAATTTTATTTGTCGGTCAATTTCCATCATGGTGTTTTCATCTGTTGACATTTCCTGTCCTGACAGATCTCTTCACTGCAGATAGATTGTTGATACTGGTAACTCTATGACTGCCATTTGGAATCAGGAAGAATTTTTTACCAGCTTGGAGCTTAATTGGAAATGGCTTAAATGGGTATTTTTTTGTCTTCCACTGGATCAACAGGAGTGATTTGGCATAGGATGGACTTGATGGACGTATGTTTCAGCCTTATCAATTATGTTACTATGTAAGATAAACAACTTCTTCTCGTTCATGTCCATATACTGTGAATTTACTTGAAATGCTAAATTTGTTGTCTTGTGTTTTGCTGATATTCATCTTCATCTTCAGATCAAAATTTTTGCTTTCCTGTTGTAGCTCTTCAATCTATTCTTGCAGTTCTTCAGGACTAATGGCAAAACGTAAGTGATGTAGGTAGTCTCCATTGATCTTACGTCATTTTTTTGTCCACATTTAGTTTGTGCAACATTTCTTCTAAACAAGCAGAAAGTAGTTTTGGAGAGATTGTGTCTCCTTGTTGACGTCTTTTCTATGTTGATCTGGCAAGTATAGTCAAGTTGAACTTTATACCTTTATTGGCTAACTAAGCAGATTTAGTATGCAAGCTTTCAAAACCTCTTAGGACTCTTCCTCATTCATGTTATACAGATAAATATGAAAACATCTCTCTTAAATATAAGTTTATAAGTTTACTGCATTGCTTAGAATGGAAAGAAGATAACATCAGCTCAGTCCAGACCCAGATTATTTGATTAGTCAATGGTAAAAGAATGGGATGTAAACTGCAGTCTTTCTCTGGAGGTGTCAAACATATTTAAACTTCCAGTGGGACTCAAGCTGTTTTACAGGCTTAATCCACAATGTGATAATGTGACAGAAATTCCCCATCACTGATCAGGCAATTAATTTAACCTCCCATATTTTTCTCTGTTTCTGAGTACAGAACAGTCCCATTAAAGGGATAGTAATGTTTCATAATAAAAGCAGCTCTAATTAATCATCATAGTATTTGGATTTTGAAGAGTGTTATTTCAATTCTGTCAGAGTTGTAGTTCAAGAGTAATTCAATGACAAAGTATGCCCCCCCCCGCCCCTTTTACTGATATAACACTGCTCAGCCAGATCAGAAGGGAGGTGCCCAGGTAGATTGCAGAGAGGGACAATCTTCATTAAGATAAGGGAAAAACCTGAAAAGCTTGTCAAGGGGGGCAGGGCTTTCATTGTTCTCATAGGAAGAAGATTGTCCCCTTCTGTTATCTGTCTGGTCTATGGACTGCATTCCACATCTGAGAAGATGGCTTACACTAGGTAAAAGGGGCGGGAGGGGGAAACTTTGCTTGTGAATATCTCTTAAACCGTAAAGGTTTAAGAGATAAGACTTATATCATTCTTCATGTTTTTTAATGCCTAAAAAATAAAATAAAGTTAAAACGAAGCATTACTATCCCTTTAATACAGCCAGTTTAATGTCCCTGACAAAATGTTCTCCCACTGGTGTCTCTGAATTTTTGTTGTTAACACTAGATCTGTGGGAATTAAACCTTTTATAATGGTTGGCCTGTTCACCCACATAGAGAGCTGTTGGGTATTTTGCACACATAATGAGATATATTACATTGGATGATTTGCATGTGAAGGTGCTCTTCATCTTATGGTGTAACTTGGAGTTTGGTATGTGTACCTTGTCAGTGGTGTAAATGTGTGCATAGGTTTCAGACCTCTTTTGTAGGAGATGTACCATTTCTTGTACTCTTGTTCAGGACACACCTTACCATCATCAACAAACAAAGAGAAAAGTGCAAGCCAGTCACTGTAATATAAATAAATAAATATACTTTATTCTAACACAGAGAAATAAATACTAAAAAAATATATCTCGTGTATGTCTACAGATATACACTAAATAGACAAATAAAAACAATGCAAGATCATCACATAAAATATTATATTAATACACATAATATCCCTGTGTCATTGATATATAATATGATAATAGATGACATATATTGATATCCTGTATCTCAATGTGAATATAGCAGCTGTCTAAAGTTCCAATCTGTTGAAAAAGTGTGTATCAGGATGGACTAAAGTCCTACTGTAAAATTTAGGCCCAAGAAAGATTGACTGCAATGACTTGAATGAAACATCGTTCATCAATAGGACTACCCTTGTTTTATTCAACAGGATAAACCCTGTAATATATATGTTTTCAATATATATAGTCACTATCCATTTAAAGTACTTTTATTGCCTTTAAAGAAATATGTATATGTGACGGGGTTGCGACTCAAAAGGTTAAATGGGTGGATGACATCTGTTCTTCTCATGCTTTCTCATGGCTGATCATGAAGGTGAACTACTGAAGTCTCCATTAGCATGACTTATTTTGGTGGCAGCAAATAAAAACTGAGCAGACCACCAATTAGAAACATATTAACATAGTTGACGAGACTGAAAAAAAACAAGCGTCCATCAAGTCCAGCTCATGCCAAAACACCCCTGTTGGTCCAGAGGAAGGCAAACCCCCCACACCCCGGTTGGGAGGCTATTTGAATCAATTTATTGACAATGCAGAACAATACACAGCATTGGTATAAACAACAGAAATTAGCAATTATTTGCCTAGCACTACTAAAGAATTAAGTATTATTAAAGACAGCTCTTATTAGAGTCTGTTTAAATTGCAACCTTCTGGAAAAGAAAAAAAAAAATAAGAAAAACAACAAACGGGAAACAAGCCCATGATGTTTCAGAAACCCACCACAGTTGCCCAGGGCAGAATATAGTTTCAGAAAGTGCTTCCTCAGTGTGCTGACTGACAAATCTGTACAGACACCGACTATTCCCTATCTACACACATACTGACTATCTTCTACTAGTTGAAAAGCCCGTGTACACGGGCCAAAGTTCCACCCAGCAACTTCAGCTGGTGGGCAGATCCTGTCTTGTCACTGGCTGCACTGCAGTCATGCACAGTACTGACTGCCCGAACGTGCCACGGCTGATACTGAGAGGGGCGCTCTGAATTCAGACCGTAGTCCTCTCTGCGCACCTTCCTGGGACCAAGAGGTCCCAGGAAGGTGCGCAGAGTGCACTCCAGTCTGAATTTGGAGCCCCCCGCTCAGTATCAGCCATGGCACTTTCGGGCAGTCAGTACTGCGCATGACTGCAGAGCGGGCAGTCTCTACTGTGCATGACAGCTTGTGACAAACATCCTAGCAAATTATTATATAGGATAATGTCAGGCCATTTGGCATTGATGTCTTGACAAGGAATAGAATGTACAAGCAGATTTGTGATTTCTTCTTTGGAATTATTATATTAAAGGTTTGTCATTCACAGTATTTGAATGATTTCATCATGCTTAGTTTTGTATGTACTATATAAAGACAAACTGTGCCCTATGAATAAGTGGTTCTTAATTTAACACTATTCACGTACTCATCTCCCTAAAATTGCATCTTTTCACCATATACTCAATTGAGCCCAGGTGGTTTTCTTGAGAGCTTAGGAGGATTTGTCAGAATGACTGAGATGCTGATTGATCCTCCTGTGATCAAGAGAGATAATCCTGAAAACATGCATTGTTTGAAGATGGGGGTTTGTGAGCCACTGGTTGTACAGGAGAGCTTGCCTAGGTAGCTGTTCATCAGACAGCATTGAGCATTTAATTTTATGCATTGCATCTGACATTGCCTTTAAATAGATACCTCTCTTGAAATGTGACTCTAGGTTCACACTTCCTCACAACAAACAATAAACTTCAGTAGTCCTGATTGTTTTGTATAGGTCAATTGTCTTTATAAGAGTGTAGATTGAAACTAACTAGCAGTAGACTGCAACATAGATCAAATGCAAAGACTAAAGGTGTAAAGATATATCTGAGTGCTGTATGTTAGACATCTTCCTGGGCAAGTCTTTCTGTAAAACTAATTACCAAGAGTATAGTTCAGCTCTAACCCTTTAACAATGAATGGAGTGCCAAGATAACAGTCCTAGCATGTCATGGAATATCGATCACAGTGCACCACAGGGCACACTCTGGTGGGAAGGCTGTAGCTGACTGCTCCAGGACCAGAGGAGTCAGTTTCAGCCAGTCCTTGGTGATTCCACACATGTGATCACTGCTACAGCAATCACGTGTGGAGCCATATGACAAAGACAGTGTTCATAAACATTACCTTTGTCACTGTTCTCTGATTTTGTCCTCCTCACACTGAGTGTGAGAAAGAAAGAGACAGAGGACATACCTCACAACATTTCAAATTGCCAAAGAAGGACATTTTTATTGTAGGTGATGTTGCTGAGGTCATGACCGGTGGGTGGAGAATTACAAAGAAGATTTAGTTTACTGCATGACCTATTGAGAGTTCTTTATGTATCTGAATAAATTATTTAGAACAAGACCAAAGTATTTTATTTACACATACTAACTTATAAACACATATAATGACGTTTAAACTAACATTAATGTGAGTTTTATTGCTGTGGAGCATTGTGATACATTTATATACACACCACACAGTTTGATCGCCTAAAAAAAGAGGGACACCAGGGTAGGGAAAAGGGACAGAAGGATTTGCATCTCAGAGGGACTGTCCATCCTAAAAGGGACAATTAACTAGTATGAGCATTCATACTTTGTATCCAGACCCTGTTGAAAGATGCACTATTTGAGTACAAATCATCACAGAAAAACCTATGAAAAATGTGTTGTTTCAATGTTTTCCTATTTTTTATAATGTTTCCAAAATAAACATGGCATCAAAAGAAAGCCCTACTTATTTGTATGGGACACATGTGAATTCAATTAATTAGAGGGAAAATATGGTTGAACAAAGATATACTAAAAAAAGACTAAAATGTTCTTGTCCTCTAGTGTTAAAAATACCAAAAAAAAACAAAAAAAAAAAACCCTTGTCACGGGGGGTGTTTAAAGGGATAGTAATACCTAAAATGTAAAAAAATATGTTGTAGGGTTTATCCCCCTGAGTATAACAAGTGTACTCCCACTGCTGAACGGTGTTTGATTCAAAAGTTATTAATTTTCAAAGTTTATTTTTTTAGGTGCAATATCACAGTGGCCTGAAATTGTACAGTGGCGCTGTTGCTACACCATCCTATGGAGATTTATGGTCCCGGGACCAGAGCTGTCCATAGGATCATGTAGCAACAGCGCCACTGTACAATTTTAGGCCACTGTGATATTGCACCTAAAAATTTCAACTTTGAAAATTAATAACTTGTGAATGAAACACCTTTCAGCAGTGGTAGTACCCTTGTTTTTCTCAGGGGGATAAACCCTACAACATATTTTTTTTTTTTTACATTTTAAGTATTACTATCCTTTTAAAAATTCCATTCGTGACTACTCACCTATGTAAGTCAGATCTTCAAACTGTATTAAATATGGAGCATTGTCAGAAAAACATGAAGTGACATGGGGTGAATAGTGTAGACTGGTTTTTCCAAGGTAAGCTCTGACTTTGATAACTTCTCGTCTGTAAATAATATTATTTACTGCTTATCTGATATTTATTACATTTTTATTAGCCTGGAATATACAAAGTTAATGTTTCCATTTTTTCTTGCTCCCTTGTTCTTCAGAGTCCCAATCCCAAATTTGTAATAAATGGATATAAAACTCCATTCTAATTAGGTTTTTCTTATTGTGATGTATGATTATGTAAACATATACACATAAATCTCGTGTGTGCGCTTATGAAATTTTTGTGAGATGGGGAACCTTGCACTGTAATTTATCTGTCATCTATTCCTTTATTTAAACATCCTCCAAGTTCATTTATATTGCACCAAATGAGATGACTTTGAATAGCCCAGGATGACACATGTATATAACAGCAGGCTGTGACCACACCAGTATTTTGTTTGATCAGTTGCCACTGGCCTATTGTGTGCTGTCATCCTCTGTAGCAGAGGAACAGACACAAACTTAGGAAGGTAAACAAGGTGCTGAATGGGCATAGAGGACTGACTGCAGAGCATTCGATACAGTTGCTTGTGGTTAATATAAGCTGGTGAGAGATGTCTTTTGTTTGGGTGGGTCAACTAATATTGAAGGCACTTGCTGTAAGGCTTGCAGATTTCTTTCTGCACCTGTATACACGTGAGACACAGTCAGTGCAAGGAACAGCATCTACCTGTCTGTCGTCAGTACTGCTCTTAATATGTGTACATCTGCTGTGCTTTAGAACACAAGCAGCTGCCCAAATTCAGCAGGAAAAGTGACTGATTCCTTTCGGCACCAGCTATCCACAAACATTTTACAAACATTATAATTCAAATACTTTGTTCTGACACAAGCATGCACATTTCTGCCGTTCTCCTTTTCCCCCTGTGAAAACTGGAAAGTACCAGTGGGAGCACTCTGTCCTCAATTAAAACATCTGTTAAATGTACCTGATAAAAATATCACATCTTAAAATGAAGAAAAGAAACACAGTGGCATTCATTAATTAATAATCATAGTAGCAATAGGTGCACGTCCCATAAAATAAAGGGCATATAAATATACGCAGCCTAGGATGATCCTAGGACCAAGGAGACAGCACTCAGTGAATAAGATGAATAGTGAGTTTATTTCAATCCATGCCAAATGTTTTCGGTCAAACCCGACCTTCCTCAGGGCAACGAACATCTATCAGTGATATGTATAGGGATAGGGGGCCCCTGACCTCACAAACAGCATGGCCCACTCAAAGAAAGCACCAAGGTTGGCGTCCTCGTGTTGATCCCGCATGCCTGCAAAGTCGTGAGCAGGGGAACCCGGTTGCTACACTACCAGTTCAACAAAAGGATGCTGTGTGATAGATGCAGTTCTATCTGCAACCAACACACGTCAATATTTGAAGAACATCTGTACCAAACAAGGAAGTAAAACAATAGTAAGGAAAAGGGGATACCGTGTATGTACACAAGGAAAGCTCAATCACACTGTATTGCTGAGTCAGATGCGGGTGCGATGCACTGGTGTCACATAAGGACACCACGCACATTCGCACATCAAAAACAGATGTTATCAAAAATCTGGCTATACCAGCAAACATCATCTTATTAATACATAACCTGCTCATTACGTTGCAGGCATACGGGGTCAACACGAGGATGCCAACTTTGGTGCTTTCTTTGCGTAGGCCATGCTGTTTATGAGTTCAGGGGCCTCCCATCCCTATATATCACTGATAGATGTTCATTACCCTGTTTGCCCTGAGGAAGGTCGGGTTTGAGTGAAAACTTTTGGAATGGATTGAAATAAACTCACTATTCATCTTATTCGCTGAGCTTTTACACTAAGAAGAACTAGACCAATTATTGGGTAAATTAACTGAATCAAATGTGATAAACATTCATCAAATTTCCGTTTATGCAAACTGGGATTTTAACAGTTTGATAGATAAAAGGGACTTCAGCACATTGTTTAGACCTCTTTAGCTTTCAAGGCATTAAAAACTACTATGAGCCATACATTATAATGAAAACATGTAAAGTATGCCCCATCCAATATACTAACATTTCTCTTTCGTCCAATGTGGATCACATGAACCATGGATAAAGTATCCTCTGGCCAGGAGGGAAGGACACTTACCTTAAAAGTCTCTCTGAAGGAGTAGATTCCCTTCATATTTTACTTTACTCCCACCAGCTATTCTCAGTTTTAATTTCAAAATATTTTAATTAAGATTCAATTGACAGAAAAGATACATGCATATAATACATTTCTATAGCACAATCGAATGGGCAGGTTGTTATGAACCAGTCATCATAATGAATAACAAAGTATAAGTATTAGCTTATACCTGGTACCATAATAAGTGATTGTCATAGGTACATAAACCCTACATAAGAATAAGATATCCATGAGAATGATGATGACTTCATTCAGTTATCAAGTCAACATGTATCCATACAGAAGAGTGAAACAAGGAAAAACTAAGAGGAGATCAAAAGAGAGAAATAGTACAGACAAGGAGAAGGGAAATAGGAAGGATGAAGAAGAAATAAGATAAAAGGAAGATGGAAAGATAGAGAGATGGCTGGGAGTGGGGCATAGAGACAGTGAAATAATCATAGAGGCTGGGTTAGGGAGTGTTAAAGGAGCAGTAAACTTTTTTTTATGAAAACACGTATTTTATAGAGTATTTTCTGCTGAATAAAACAAGGTCACTCCCATCTCTGTCAGATTTTTTATTCAAAATGTATAGCAGTTCAAATAACCAGGAAGTGAATTTACTGTGTTTACTTCCTGATAGTTCTGACAAGAAGTGACAGGCAGTTTTTATCACATTCTATGGAGAACTGTATGTCTCTGACTTTTCTGACTTTCCTCTCCATTAGAATCTAACAGGAAATCTAATTAGAATGTTACCACTAGAGGGCACTGCTAATGTAAAAAAACATGGGTTTAAACCATAATAACTCTGGAAATATAAATCTCTCAGCAGTGGGAGTATGCTTATTTTACTCAGTAGGAAAATCCCTACAATATATATTTTTTTCACAAAAAAAGTTTACTGTTCCTTTAAGTAAGTGGAAAAATATCCCTTTTGACTTCAATCCATTTATCTGTCCACAGGGACAATCTCAAGATCCAATCCTTTGTGCTGCCATGTCAGTCTATTAAGAAGGATCTGCTTCTCCGCTTTTGAAGTCCAGTCCGGCAGTGAGGGCGGACATGTAGATTTCCACAGTAAAGGGGTGAGAGCTTTCACTGTATTAAAGGGATAGTAATACTTCGTTTTAACTTTATTTTATTTTGTAGGCATTAAAAAAACATGAAGAATGATATAAGTCTTATCTCTCAAACCTTTATGGTTTATGAGATATTCACAAGCAAAGTTCCCCTCCCCGCCCCTTTTACCTAGTGTAAGCCATCTCTTCTCAGATGTGAGTCTGGTTGTATGACAGGACAGATAACAGAAGGGGACAATTTTCTTTGTATGAAAACAATGAAAGCCCTTCCCCCCTTGACAAGTTTTTCAGCTTTTTCCATTATCTTAATTGAAGATTGTCCCTCTCTGCAGTCTACCTGGGCATCTCCCTTCTGATCTGGTTGAACAGGGAAGGGATACTTTGTTTGTGAATATCTCTTAAACCATAAAGGTTTCAGAGATAAGACTTATATCATTCTTCATGTTTTTTTAATGCCTACAAAATAAAATAAAGTTAAAACGAAGTATTACTATCCCTTTAAGCATAGAAAGTAAAAGTATCTGTTGTGGAGGAGAAAGTTGCTGCAGATCTTTATATAGGAGGACTGTCCAGGGAGTTCGGGGAAAGGAAAGCTGCATAATACTATCCATATGGGAGAGACATTTGTCCCAGAAAGGTAAGAGGATCGGGCAGTACTACCATATATGTGAAAATGTGCCTTTGTGTTTCTTACAACGCTAACACACAGAGGACAAGTGAGGCTAAATAGCATATAATCTGGCTGTCGTGAGATACCAGCGCAATAAAAGTTTATAGTTCATTTTTAGAATTTGGGTAGATATATGTTTTTTTCCAAATAATTGCCCAGTCAGTGTCCATAATAGTCAGCTCTAATTCCTTTTCCCATGCAATCGAGTAAGGAGGTTTCCTCAACTCTTCTTGTTGGAGGAGAATTTTATAAACCTTGCCAATAAAGCCACCTTTACTCCCGCGTTCCTGTCCAAGAAAACTTTCAAAGTTGGATGCAGGTCTATTGAAGCTCAAATTTAGCTTGTGAAAGAAAATGTTTGAGTTGCAAAAATCTCCAGATTTCCCCCTGAGGGAGGGAGTACTTCTCCTTTAACTCTGGGAATGGGAAAACCCCATCCATGTTTCTGAGATCTCTCAGTAGCAGTTCAAAAGATTGCTGCCAGGCTGGGAAATGTGATGCGGGGAAAGAAAATTCAGAAGTGTAAGATGAAAAGACTGAGGAGAAAGGCGACGGTAGGGGGAGCAGATCACCAGAGCCATTTAAAGTATATCAATAGCGTAGTATCGTTTTTAAGACGGGGTGTGGACTAGGGAGAGATCGCCTGTGTTGTTTAGGAATCAAAGTTTCCCGTTTAGGGTCAAAGGAAGGGAACCACGTGCATTCCAGTTAGACCCAAAGTTTATGTCTCACCATAGAGACAATGTGGCCCCACATGTATAAGTCCATCAATGGGATCAGGTGGCAAGGCTGAGAAGGGACCTAGCAACCAATCCGCCAGTCAACCAGTACAAAGGGATGGAAGCACTGAACAACGAGGGTCTACCAAAGAGAGAGGGGAACAGAGTCTAGAATTAGAGTCTGAAAATGAGCTTAAGGGGTTGATGTCGTGGCACCTCTTCATGCCCACAAGCACCTGGACTCTGAATTTCCAAAGTAGTAATTAAGGCAGAGACATAGATCTCCAAAGGGAGGGGATAGAGGCTATCACGGTGCCCATGATTGCCCTCTGGGAGTGCTGTTGCGGTGTGCGGGCAACATTGTATTGTCACTCCCTGAGTGTCGCGCTTATGCAAGTTCGCTATTCTTATAGGCCTGTGGTAATTGCCAGAGTGAGTCTCCGCCTACTTGCTAGGCCTTATAGGCCTCATTCTGCCAGTACTCCTTTGCCCTTTCGTGGTGTACCTGTGCACTATCTCTTGTGATTATTTCCTATGCTCTGATCCGTGTATGGCCTCTGGCTATGTTTGACTCCGGCTACGTTTGATCCCTGACATGTTGCCTTCCGCTCCTGTCTGACCCTTGGCTCCATCTGATTACCTGCTCTGTGCTAACCCCGGCTCTGGCCGACTATCCGATACGGTACTGACCTTGGCTTGGCTGACTAACTGCTCTGTGCTGACTCCGGCTCCGGCTGACTATCCAATATGTTTCCGACCCTTGGCCTGATTGACTCTGCTCTTACGCTAGACCATGCTCTAGCTGATCTCTCTGGTACAAGCTGTGCTCAGTGTACTCCCGCTGGACTGGACATTGTCTATGGCTATCCTATACTGCTTGATACTGGTGCAAATTCCTGTCCACGTAATCAAAGCATACAATACCCAAGTCCAAGATCAAAAAGTATAGAGAGTGTGCTTCTCCTTCAATCAAGGCATGGAAATTATGTGGGGGAAGACTGGAGGAAAAACAGGATTGCTTATGATGGATAACTTAGATGAAGGGTAAGGAGCTAAATGGAATCTGTTATTCAAATAGTCCCAGTTCCTGAGAAAATGGCCTTGAATACAGTGTGAACCATAATATTAAGGATGGAAAGATGGGTGTGCACATAGAGGTTGGGAAGGAGATATGGGTGACTGGGGAGAGGCTGGCCACCAGACAGTCCTTAGTTAATTAAAGTAAATCACCAGGAGTTCTACGGCTGATGGCCAAATAATATTTAAAGAAATCTGGTAAGCCCAAGCTACCCAGATGAGTCCCCCTAGACAGTATCTCAAGTCTGAGACTAGGTTTTTTATACATCATACAAAGGTGGTCACCAACTATTGAAGGTATTTGATGAGGGAGGTTGGGATATGAAGCAGCAAGGTCAGGAACAGCGACAGAAACATGGGTAGAACAATCATTTTAATGATGTCCTTTCCAAGAGATGTAAAGGTTATGCCAATGGAGAAGACCACATTTAACAGAGGTCTGGAGAGGGGGAAAGTTAAGAGCTACTGTGGCACTCAGTTCAGAGGATAGGTGTATTTCCAAGTACTTAATATATTCAATGGACCATTGAAAGGAGTAAAGAGTGTGAAGGTCCATGCAGTGTTGAGCAGATAAGTTGAGATGTAATATCTCCGATTTGTTGTAATTACTTTTAGAGCATGTGAGGGTGACAAAGGAATCCTGTATCAACACCAAGTGGGGGAGGGAGGAGTCAGAATCTGTAAGGATATAGAGAACATTGTCAGTGAAACAGGCAAGTTTAAACTGATGACATCTAACTGATATTCCTCTGATAAGAGGGGATAAACTGATGGTACTAAGTAATGGCTCCAGAGTTATGAAGATTAGACTAGGGGCAACCCTGCCTCGTGTTGTTGGGCACTGGAAGGGAATGAGAGACAAATCCTTTCACCTTGATCTTGCCCACCGGATTAGCATAAAAGCTAAAGACGGGAGATAGCAATCTGGAACCAAGGCCGATGTGTGATAGCACAGCAGAAACATATGATCAGCATACCTGATTGAAAGCTTTTAGGCACCTGTTAAAGCTTTGAGTGTCAGAGACATACCCAACGTATGGATCTGTCACTCAAATGGTTAATGCTAGTATAGAAGGAATCCCCTGATGCTTCCCTAAATCTGCCAAGACTATGAACTCGATAACTTTATGTTTAGCTTCATGTCCAGGAACAAAACGTTATTGGTTTTAGTGGATCAAAGTCAAGGAGGAAGGCTTCAGCCACTCCCCAGTGAGTTTTGCAAAAATTTTATCATCAATGTAGCAAGGAGATCGGTCTATAATTAGTGCATGCTAATGAAATGCATCTGTTTAGAGAATGGAGAGCCGGCAAGGACCACATTAAATGACTCAAGCATAAAACAGGATAATATATCTAAAACAAAGTAATGAAGCAAAGAGAATCCATCTGGGCCCAGACATTTGCCCAAAGGGGAGGATTCTTTCTCTGAAATCCTAATTTGATCAATTGTCCCCGGATTACAGATTTATGGGTTTCCCACAAAACAGGGGCAGAAGTGACAGGGGAAGAACTGGAGTCAAAGTAGAAGCGAGGGTTTGTCCGACAGAGTTTGAGAGATGAGACTGTCATCTAGCAGGACCTCATTAAGGTGCTAAGAAGGGGCAGAGTGGAGCCTAGGGCTGATTTGTAATTAGATTAAAACATGAGCATGGTCTGAGCATGTGATAGAGTCTATCGTGACAGCCCGTAAGTTATGTAAAACATTGTGTATTATAAACAGATACTATATACAAGAATATTTATTATGTACAGAGAAATAGTAAGTTTAATCCCTCCTCTGCGGGGACAGCTCTCTCCAGGAGTCAATTAAGTTGGCATCATAAAAGAATCATACATAAGTTAGAGAGTCTGAGAGACAATTTGCCCGAGGAGCAATCGAGAGGGTCAAGAGGATACATGGTCTCTGCTTCACATCTATGTGTATGGTGTTACCCAATGTGGAAGGGAGGGACCTACAGGTGAAGCACACTGCCCTGGATCCTCATCCAGAAAGACATGACCCACAGATGGATAGGTGGAATATATGAAAACTGCGGCAGAGCAAACAGTACTATGGGAAGACCCCTGAAGATTCACACACTTAAATAAAATGTGCAGATTTAGAACACACTCACTGAGTGTGTGAGCTGAGCATAGTACCTATTGGTAATAGAACAGAATAATTCAGGTATAGCGCAGAGCACAGAAGAAACAGCGACAGGTTGAAAAGTGCTCCAAGTTCAGTTGTAGAGTACATAAGGTGAATGACAAACAGCAACTGTGGGTTAAGGCCCTACAAACTATACAACTGAGTTAAAGCTTCAGCTAGGAGGAGGAGCCATACTCCCCAAATAAGGGTAAAGAGCACGGTTTCCCTCCAATTGGTAAAAGGGAAAGAGGGTATGTAATAAGAGAACCAAACTGCTACTGCCATTCCACGCACAGCTCCACCACAAACCATTAAACAAGCTGGTCATTGGAACAGTGTCAGAAGTGCAGCCTCAATGACTTACATATAGAATTGAGAATGGTGAAAAAAGGGGGGTGGAGGAGTAAAATAAGCTTAGCCTTATTTTTATTCCCAGTCTGGCCCCGCAGAGAAATGGTATGAGGCCACAGTATTTTCTTCAAATATGTTGGCCAATTGAATTATGAATGGGCACAACTGTATCATGTTTGGCCATTTTATTTACAAAAGAAACCGCATTCTTTAACCCTTTGACTGTTCTCAGGGCCAGATTTCCCAACAGGCAATGTAGGCACCTGCCTAGAGCACAACATTTTTTAGAAGAAGATGCACTATGATAGAGGTGCTTCTGATCCCTCCCCTTGAAATTCCCCCTATCTATCCCTGAATTTAGACTGTTTAGGTGTCCCTGTTGAGACTTCCTGTGTGATCCCATTTACAAATTATTTTATATTGGATATACCCTGAGTGCACTCAGGTGTTACACCCTTAAAATAGCTGATATGAGGGGAGTGGGGGAGGCAGACAATGCGGGGCCGGCATCAGGGCGTAGATTAGCATATACCGCAGTGGGTTAAATTATAGCATGAAGAAGACTGCATAAGGATTGTAGTGCAGAATTGGTGCTGAATTAGTGGAGAAATGGTTAAGATTAGTACATACCGCAATGGGTTAAAAGGATAGTAATGTTTCACAAAAATGGCAGCTCCAGTTAATCTTCATAGTATTTGGGCCATGGAGAGTGTTATTTCAATGTCAGAATTGTAGTTCAAAAGTAATTGCATGATAAAGTGTCCCCTTTCCGCCCCTTTTATTTAGTGTAAACCACCAACCCTCCTGGGACTAGATAGCTCACAGCAAGGGACAATCTTCTTACTGTGAGCATAAGGAAAACCCTGACCCACTCGACAGGTTTTTCAGGTATTTCCTTATGCTCACTGAAGACTGTCCCGCTTTGCGATCCATCCAGACAGTCTTGCTGCTCTGAGGTGAACAGTGTTACATCAGTAAAAGGGGCGGGAGGGGGATACTTTATCATTCAATTACTCTTGAACTACAACTCTGACAGTATTGAAATAACACTCTCAATGGCCCAAATACTATGAAGATTAATTGGAGCCGCTTTTATTGTGAAACATTACTATCCTTTTAAATTACAACATGAAGACGACATCAGGTTTAGAGTGCAGAATTGGTGCAGAAATGGTGCAGATTTGTACATACAACAATGGGTTAATGGAGTTTCATGATATTTTCTAGTTTGCCTCTTTTGAGATTAGTTTGCATTTTGAAGTGTTTTCCTCTCCCTCCTGGAATCCTGGTGGAATAGCTTTGAAGGTAAAAAAAGGGGATTTTTATGTACTTAATGATAAATCCTTTTTTTTCTTAGTCCTTGTGGTACACAGGACATCCCACCCAGAGGAAAATGGGTTGTTTGAATTGTTGACAGGGTTGACCCTTGGGTTCTTGTGATGAACACATTCCTGCCATTCTTCTCCTTTTCTTGTATCCTGACTATAAGTTGAAACTGATGCTTCTAGGTGGGTTTTAAGTGGATCTGGGAGGGAATCTCCACCTCCAGAAAACTCTATATGCGTGTACCCTGCCTATTTGAAGATAATACTTTACCATGGTTCCTGTGTTCCACAAGGACTAAGATAAAAATAGAGATAAGTACACAAAAATATTTTGTAGTTTAAAGGGATAGTAATGTTTCAAAATAAAAGCAGCTCCAATTAATCTTCATAGAATTTAGGCCATGGAGAGTGTTATTTCAGTACTGTCAGAGTTGTAGTTCAAGAGTAATTGAATGATAAAGTATCTCCCTCCTGCCCTTTTTTATTGATGTATCACTCAGAACAGAAAAGTGGTGTCCTAATGGCTCGCAGAGAGGGGCAATCTTCAATTAGCATTAGGGGAAAAACCTGAAAAACCTGTCAAGGGGGGCAGGGTTTTCATTGTTCTCACAATAAGAAGATTGTCCCTTGATGTGAGCTGTCTGGTCTTAAGACCAGATCTGAGGAGAGGTGGCTTACACTAGGTAAAAGGGGTGGGAGGGGGATACTTTATCATTCAATTACTCTACAATTACTCTATTACAACTCTGACAGCATTGAAATAACACTCTCCATGGCCCAAATATTATGAAGATTAATTGGAGCTGCTTTTATTTTGAAACATTACTATCCCTTTAAGAAGTGGCTCATTCAGGACTAGAAATAACGTTTTGGCCCTCTTCCTCCTTAGCCCCCTTAGCTCTTAAGAACTTTGCTTGCAGAATTTTTCAGAGCTCGGTTGTGGTTGGAGGCAGACTTCTGTTATGTCTTCTATCCTGTCAAAAGATTACAACAGATGCCTAAGTCCCTCTTATTAGAGAAATAAGGTAAAGGCTAGAATTATCCAATATTCCCATAAGTCACTTCAAAAAGACTCAACATACTAGGGCTCCAGATCAAACTGCCTCTGTTCTTAAGGCAAATTCTTAAGGATGTTCTGTAGTGCCTCTTGAGCACAAAGCAAAGGGAACTTTTACTTCACGTTCCATAGTCCCAAAAATTACTATGGTCTTTTTGAACACCATTTTGTTAACCAATTATCCAGAGGTTGATTTTTAAAATGGAGACTCCAAGATCAGAGATGGACATCCTGTTTCACAGAAATCGCATGGCTACTATTAATCTCCTGGGGGAGATTCACTAAGCGGTGATAGAGAGGTGATAAAGAGGTGATAAAGTAGAAAAGACTTCTCCACTTTATCACTTTTCCAATTCCTATGTTATCCTATGGAGCCTATTCACTAAGATTTCTTCATCTTTCGAGATCATAGTGAATTGGCTTCATAGAATAACATAGTAACTGGAGAAGTGATAAACTGGAAACGTCATCTCCACTCTATCACTTCTTTATCACCGCTTAGTGAATCCCCACACAGAAGACACATCTCTATGCGTCCATCCATTAAGCCATTTAGATATTTTTGTAAGTAGTTAAACATTTAGATGGGACTCTCAATTTTTTATTTTTCAGGACTCGCCTTTATATTTTTCATCAGCTCTATAGAACAGCACCAGGATTTAAGTAATTTTTGCAGTAGACCTGTGAAAAAAAGGATCCATGTGATCCCTTATCTTGATAACTTTCTGGTAAAGGCCGCATCCCTAATTTATTTAATAATAATTTATTCATTGTTCTGAACAGTCTTCAGGAGCTGGGATGACTGATAAAACAAACGAAGTCTGACTTGATACAGCCCAGGGAAAGGAATTTCTAGGTTTTCTGATCCATTCCATACTAGAAACAAGTTCCTCATGGATCAGAAGGTAAGGAACTGAGAGACAAAGGGAATTGTCTCATGAGTTCCAGAATAGTAAGGGTAAGAAAATCTATATCTTTTCTTGGCACAATCCATGCTTGCAGTTCACTGAATCTAAATTTCTCTTTTTTTGTTCCTGCAGATAATAAAGCCAGTAAACTTTCACCTTTTCAATATTGCTAATGAAATTCCCTCGAAAACCAGATAATTTCCTCCTGTGCTTTCTAGGGTCATAAACATTTCTGTTACAATAATATAAAATTCTGGAATTTCCCACCATGCAGCAAGATTTTACTTGGCATTCTAAAAGAATGCTTGTGGAAAGTGAAATGAGAAACAGAGAGCGAGAGAGTGAAAACAAGATTACAAGACTAATAATTACCATCTCTGTTGTGCTGCCAATGTTTAAAATGAAACAGAGTAGTTGAAGGGTTACTTCTGTTACTGCCGAGGATGGGGAGTAGTAGTAGTAGTGGGAGCCAAGAACTAGCAGATAGTATTGCTGCCACCACATCCTTGGGGACCTGGGGTATGATTCTAAAAAGGGGAGCTTTTCATTTTCACCAGGTGACTGTGTGCAGTAACAGCACAAATGTGCAGCTACCTATACCTGCTTTGTCTGTGGGTGTGACATCAGGTGCACCATCTATGTCACCTCCAAGAGAGATGGAAGAGTCTGGTAGTGGTGGTGTTGATTAGCTCAAACTATTGAACAATGGAAGAAAGACATTCAAATGGGAATGGGTATCCCCCAAACTAACATTATGGTGTTTGCTGATGAGTCATTTGATCATCAGGTGTCACAGTATCAAACTACTGTATCCGCCATACCCATGGGTGGTAGTCGTAGCAGTGGGGTTGGAACTGGAATCATCATCTACATAGACTGTGACTGTGGACACAGCAGCAGCAGTGATAGGGGACAGATGATGCTACCTAGTAGGTCTAGTCCTGAGGCAGTGTCATGAACTTGCCAGATGCTGCTTAAATGGCCTAACTCTTCTGACTAACTCTTCTGACTGGATTTTGTGTATTTAAAGGGGAACTTTTACCCCAGATAAAGTTCCCCCCAATAATTCTCCATCTAGCGATTAGCTTACCAATAGTACTATTATTCAGCCTAATTACCATGTGAGTCAGAAATCCTACTTCTGCTGAGACTGATGGCTAGGCAACAAAGCCTTAGAAGCATCTGTGCGCCTGTGCAGTCAGTCTCTTCTGGTACCTTTAGGTACCATGCAACGCCTCCTAGAGGAGACTGGGGCTGACAGCGCAGGCACGCAGATGTCTGCGCTGTTGCCTGTCTGGTCAGTGTTGGGAAAAGTAGGTTTTCTGAATAACGGGGTAATTAGGCTGAATAATAGTACTTTAGGTAAGCTAATTGCTAGAGGGCTAATTATTGGGGGGCGCTTTATTTTGGGTGATATTTCCCCTTTAAATGGATAGAGAATGTTCTGTTTTACAGCCAGAATATCGAGTTTCAGCTTATGCTTACCGTGTTAGTCCAGCATTGTTACTGTTTGATTTCCTGGTTTTCTGACTGATGGCTTGTGAATCTACTCTGCTTGAGTTTCATGTTTCTCCTGACTATACATGGTTCCTGATATGGCTCTGCTCCTGATTTTCCTCTTGCTCACTGATTTTGTCTTTGATGTACCGGCTGATTTGATTCCTGCCTTCTGACTCTGGCTATGTACCAGGACTAACGTTCTTTTTCTGGAGCAGACTGGATCCCTCTCACTCTTCCCTGAATAATGCTGTTTTCTGTAAGAGTAAGCTCTCCCCTCTCACTCTCCGCTAACTACTTCTGTTCACTGTATGAGTAAGCTCTCCCCTCTCAGCAGTATGAGAGTGTCCAGGTGTACAGCATCTCATCCAGGAGCACTGTCCAGCAGTCTGAGTGGTGTCCAATTGTACTGAATCTCTTCAGCCATACTTTACAGCAGTCGGTGAGTGTTCAGTTGTACAGCATATCATCTTACAGTGCTATCTAACAGCCTGAAATTGTCCAGTTGCACAACTGCTCATTTAGTACTGAATTCATCTGTGCAGTGTCCAGTTGCTCGGTGAGAATTCCATTCTGTTCATTGGGGTCCTACCTCTGTAGCCAACTGCTAAGGTTCACCACCTTGCTATCCTCTTGGCACCTAGATACTCATCCTGGTCCTGACCTGGCTCAATTGGCATCTGGCTTCGTAGCCAGGACCTTTTCTTATGGCAGGAGCCACAGCAAGGGAATCATAGGTACTGACTTCCCTCCCTAGCCGTGAACCCTAGTGTGGTTCTCTAGTACCAGTAGCAGTGAAGTGGCTTAGTAGTTTTCTTGGCAAATCATAACAGGCAGGAACACCAAAACAAGCCATCACTAACACTTCAGGTACATCCAGGAAAAAGATGTCCAGTCACCATAATCTTTCTCCTAATCCACCTCCCCTGTGGAAATATTTTTCTTTTGGGACACAGACTGTGCAGTTATCAACAACTGCAATGTGCACTGAATATGAAAAAGGGGTGAAAGGGGAGAAGGAGGAATTACATCCTAGCACATCTTCTCTAATTAAGTGCATCCAACATAACTGTCATAAGAAATCGGGTACGGTAGCTGTCCCCCTCTTAATGATGATGATGACACTTGTCAGAAAATCCCACATTGAAAAGCTTGTTCAAGCAACACCCTACCAGCCCAAAAGGACAAAAACATCATACTGTGACTTGTTTTCTGCTAAAGACCGGGCCAGTCTAGTAGTAATATCCCAAGGATCTCTGCCATTGCACTCAGGTTCCTCCCTGGCACTGACATTACCACCAGTACCACTGCAGACAGAAATACTGTAGATGTGAGACTATGGTAATATGTTTCTACACATTGCACATTTCATGGTGCAATGACCACACATGACAGTGCGCAGAAGACTAATAGGATGTGTGGTGTAAAAAAAATCTGTAGGCTGTCCACCCTGTAGAATTCACATGGCTTATTCAAGGAATGGTCAATTCATTTTTATTTATTAGTTGGTAATGAGTCATGAACCATGGGAAGTCATTAAAAGGTTGGCTAGTTGTCTGTCCTCTAATCCACCACCATCAGCAGACCTGCTAACAATTTTCTAAAGGCTTACTTCGCCATAGATCTTAACCTACTGACAATTTATTTATCAGCCATCAGGAAAATTCTGCACATGGAAAGATATTAAAGTGCTCTGTAGAACTCATCTGATGTGGAGTCCTCAGAAGACTTAATTTTCAAAACAGTCACCAGATGGAACACAGCAACAAGACTCTTCTATGCCCTCTGTCCTGCAGACAGACAACCGGCAGTGGATGCAATTCTTAAAAAGTGACGTTTTTATATGGTATTCAGTTCCCTCCTGTAGTCATGATTTTGAAAGTGCTGAGATCATTAAGAAGAAGAGAAAACACCTTCTTTTTCATCACTACAGACTGGCCCAGAAAGGCATGGTTGTCAACCCTCTAAAGGCTGTACATAAGAGATCCAATAAATCAATCACCTCAGAGAGATCTCATAAACCATGGGCCAATATTCCTGAGCAAACCCCAATAGCCCTCAAAGATTACTTAGGTTTTGAAAAGGCTAAGGCTAGATCTCTCTGCTCTTTATCCTTATATTGAGACTCAACAAAATGAATTAAGATATGGGGATCATTTTCTTCCTGATGCCTGGCAAAAATATGTAGTATGGACTCCTCATTCCATACCACATACTTCAGCAAGGTTTTTCAAAATTCACCTTAGGCTACTCTAAATGTTTAGCTTATACCCTTGACCTTGAGGCCCTAAAGAAACTCTCAGATTGCACACCATCTGATATTCAAGCATTTTGTTAAGGTTATATCCAGAATGAAGCCGAAACTCTTCCACCTGGTGTCCAGACAGTTATTTTACGGCATTCTTGCTTTATTAAACATATATATTGCTGATTAAAAAGACCCACTGGTGCTGCCCCTTTTGTTTAAACTGTGTATCTTGGTATGGGAATGTGCACCTGGGTAGAAGTCTGATTTAGGAGTGAGTGCTTTCCATTAATGGCTGGTTATATATATAGATAGATAGATAGATAGATAGATAGATAGATAGATAGATAGATAGATAGATAGATAGATAGATTTACACACATATCACCATATATAGATATTTTACTGCCATGTTTGCATAAGATGTGATCCTTTCTTATGTGTTACAGAGTGGAATAGAGCTATCCCGTTATACAAGTTAGCATATTTATATTATTTGTATAAAGAAAATTGCTCCTGTATTAATCATTTTGTTCAATGATTTTACAGCAGATAGGCTTATAAAGTCTTATTTTTGTATTATATTGTATTTTCTGTTAATATAGTCTTTTAATGCAGTCCTGGTTATGCTAAGTACATGCAAAAAAGTGTAAAGTTAGTGGCTACATTTGGTTGTAATGAAAGAATATTTTCAGAGGTACTGTAAGAAACTCTCAGACAAAAGGTGTCAAATAGCATAATACAAAAATTGTTAAATGATGCCCACTGTTAACCTCAACATTGTTATCACTTCACTAATGCTTACAGTGTGCTTATACTACGTGGATCACATGTTTTTGTGATGCACACAAAGTCTATGAATATTTTCCTGAGATATGATGCACTCTGAGGTTACCTAAAACAAGCAGTGTGGGAAATGAGGGCAGCTGAAAGAGAATCCCGGAAATCTAATGTTTATGGGTTTCCTCTTGTTAAAAAAAAAAAAAATGCTAATGTTTCCCATCCCTGTTCCCTCCACCTTCTTCCCTGAAGAAAACATAATATCTGGAATATGTCCTGATTAAACATCCTGTCAGCACTTCCTGCACAGGTATAAGCTTATTTCCACAAAAAGAGTACCATGAGGTCACACGCTTCTACTGTTTGTACCTGCTGACAAACTTGTTTGTTTACTTTCTACCATACCCTCAACATTTGTTAATGTATTCATTTTTTTTTGCATATTTTAATATGTTTTTTCTTTTGGAAAATCCATTTCAACACTTTAACTTTTCAAAGAATGTATTTTTAATGTAACTCTGTATTTTGTCTTTAAATCGGAGTTGGAGTAAATTGTGACATACAAAATTAAGTTATACCAGTATAAGAATTCACGACTAAGTTTTGCAAACATTTTACTGATTGATAGGAATATATTTCAAATAATCATGGAACTGGCCTGACAAAACATTGAGTATCCAATATAATGTTATTGATTCAGATAAAGAGGTTTTGAAAGTTTCACAATCACCATCTATACCATTAAAGAAAATAAATCCTAGGTTTTGAAGAAAAAATTGTGCACCCTTTTTTCAGAGGCTTCTGTAATATATCCTTGGTGCATTGATGGTCCCAAAAAGCAAAGGGGAAATATCATTGTATTCCAAGCTTGTTACCTGTTCTAATACTGGAAGCAATATTTACTAGGCTGATTTCACCACTGAGCTTTGTTACTAATTAATAAAATTATATATTGCATTAGGCATTTTTATGGCTTGTACTGTGCCAGAGTTTACATTGAGAAAATAAGTAAAAGTTGATAAATCCAACAGACTTCCCACACATATCAATATCTGGTTTTGAAATGGTTAATGGGCAGGGAGCCACATTTCACACCAACTGTATGGACATCCCTTTCTCTGACAGGTGTAATTATAAATTCAAAACCTCGGTCATCTCTGTGGGTATCTCTACATGTGAGGAAATGCTATAAAGGAAGCTTACAAATGAGTAATCATTTCCAACAACTCACAACGGCACTCTCAGCAGGAAAGTGTAAGAAACAGGGAAAGTTTTAGGCCAAGGAGCTGATTAAGAGAAGGATTCCTCCCTGTCAGGGGTAGGATTTGTAGAAGTGTCCCCAGGAGAATAAATTTTCACCTGAAAGCAAACTGCATTAGTAGCACCATACAACTGTAGAAAAGAGGACAGCGATCTGATTAGGAACAAATGCTAATTTACACAAAGGCTCCTGCTGAAATGGAAGCACGTTTACCACTGGGTTTGTTAATTTGCACCGGACACCATTTTCTGCAGTGAAATCGAATGTATTCCAAAGGAGAGCACGTCATTATCTGCTGAGCAGAGCTACTGTCTTATATATAGTCAGTGTTAAAATTAAAGTGATATAATTGTGGCATTGAGCTTTAGGTTTTGTACTTCATTTAGGAAACATTTTCTATGACTTCCGTGAAAGCCAGATTTCTCAGCTGAGCAGACATAATTAAATTAAAGGAGCAGTAAACTTTTTTATGAAAAAAATTATATTGTAGGGATTTTCCTATTGATTAAAATAAGGGTACTCTCACTGCAGAGAGATTTATATTTCCAGAGTTATTACAGTATAAACCCATGTTTTTTTTACATTAGCAGTGCCCTCTAGTGGTCAAATTCTAATTAGATTTCCTGTTAGATTCTAATGGAGAGGAAAGTCAGAAAAGTCAGAGACATAGAGTTCTCCATAGAATGTGATAGAACGTCTGTCACTTCCTGTCAGTTAGAACTATCAGGAAGTAAACACAGTAAATTCACTTCCTGATTATTTAAACTGCTATAAATTTTGAATAAAACATCTGACAGTGATGGGAGTGGCCTTGTTTTATTCAGCAGGAAAAGCTCTATAAAATACGTGTTTTCATAAAAAAAGTGTACTGCTCCTTTAAGGTTTTTTATGTTTTTTGTAGCAAGGATGATTTTTCTTGAAAATGTACTTGTGAATATATATATATATAAATATATATATATATATATATATATTTACACAGGGACGTGCACAGACATTTTGGGGGCAGGGGCTCAAATGAAAAAAGGGGCACTTCTCGATAAAATTGGACTGATTAATTTTTTTTTTTGTTTGGGCACTTTGGACAAAAAGGGCAGCTGCTCAAGCCCCCCTTGGTGTCTATGTGTGCACGTGCCTATATATATATATATATATATATATATATATATATATATATATATATATATATATATATAATATTAAAAGTCATTTGAAATGCACTCACTGTAGATAACATACATAGATCTGGGTGCTCGTCAAGAAAAAGGATGATTCATACAGTTCATACGAAGAGACAGCACTCACAGGAATTCAGTAGAACAAAATGCTGTAAAATGCTGGAATCAATAAATATGTAACAGCATTTTGTTCCACTGAATTCCTGTGAGTGCCAACTCTTCGTATGAACTGTATATATATATATATATATATATATATATATATATATATATATATATATATATATATATACAGGGCTCAAAATTTCCACTCGCCACTAGCCAATGGCAAGTGAAAATTTAGCCCTGGCGAGTGGAAATTCAGCCCTGGTGGGTATGTTATGGCTTGCAGTGGTGAGTAACTTTTCAGGTCTGGCTAGTAGCAAAGGACTTCCAATTTTAAGCCCATATATATATATATATATATATATATACATATCACTACCAATCCTAAACTTTTCTTCTTATTATGCAAGCTCTGAAATAATTGAGTGATTAAAAATTATACAACTCTGTACAGCTCACAATCTAAAGTAATTTTCACAACATTAAAATGAGCTAATACAGAAATCTGATTTGGGAGCCAGTGAGTTTGGTTCCTTTGTTATCTAATTTTTAACTTAAAACAAATTACTTTAACTCCACATGAGTTTGGCACCTGTAATTATATTGTAAGAATTACAGCAGAAAATACTTACTTCCCCTGGAAATGGAGTGTACAGTGTCACGTGCATTGATAGTACTATTTATAAATAGTGAGACTTTCCTTGCCTACACAATTATCCAGCATTTTCTTTGTAATAATTTGTAATCATTTTAGAATTTATCACTAATTATACCAGGGCTTAAAATTTGAAGTCCTTTGCTACTAGCCAGACCTGAAAAGTTACTCGCCACTGCAAGCCATAGCATACTCACCAGGGCTGAATTTCTACTCACAGGGCTGAATTTCTACTCGCCAGGGCTGAATTTCTACTCGCCAGGGCTAAATTTTTACTGGCCATTGGCTAGTGGCGAGTGGAAATTTTGAGCCCTGAACTATTACAAGGGTTGCAAGACAAGCAAATATTGTGGTAAGTGAACTGCATATTTTTTGTTTTGAGTCATTATATACTACGTTTATAAGTGATCAATTAAAATACAGTACCTTACTGCTTGCTGAGTGTGCAATGACACTGGTCTATTACTAGAGGATATAGGTAGCTTGTAAAGAATGGTATATTTGGTTAGTCCCTAATAACTGTCTTAGTTTTTTAGATTGTCTTTTTTTTTTTTTCTTTTGGCAAGTGAGAAGTGCATTGAAAAAAGTTTTAATAGTTGATAACTTATAAAAAGTTTCTATAAATTGTTTACCATCGCGCACACACCATTATCCCATGATTATGCTAAAATACATTTAAAGATTTCTTTGTGTTAACAAGCTACTGAGAACACCTTTAGTTGCATTCTAATTTTTCATTTCAAGCATCTCGACAATTTGATTTTTTTATTCATGCATTATTTTTTTTTTTTTTTTATAAAATGGGGAAATTATACATCTAAAGGAAATATTCTTTAAGTAATGGGGTTCTGTACAGGTTACTTTAATCACTTTCACTAGCAGTTAAAGCTGCTTTACATGTTATTTGCAACAAAAGGGAAGTCTAATTATCTTCAGAGAGCAGAAAATAGTGTGCTATGCTGCTGATGCAATGCTGAATTTTGCTTATGTGAAGTGACAACTAAATACCTGTCACCCTCTTCAGAAGCTCTGACTGGTGACAGAATAACCACCTTTTTTTTGACCTGGGAAGTAGACAAGGTGGATAATTTTTTTTGTATTTTTATTTTTTTTTTCTGCTTCTTAAATAGAAGCAATTTTCCACTCTTTCACCTTTTATGATAATGATAATAATAGCTCTTACAAGCCTAGCTTCTGTTGATCTCTTTTAATGGCCAAGATGCACTTCTGGCTTTAAGGATCTTTTTCAAACATGCCTGGGCTCCATAATTTGATGATCAGTTTGTGCTAATCAAATCTGAAGAAAGTATGCTTTACACAAACCTGCCCTTTAGTAAAGTATATACAGTTTTCATATGTTTATGTGGTGTTTTAGGCATAAGTTTGTTGTGTTATTATTTTTAATTACAGCTACCATTTTACTGACGCTACTTCTGGGATGCACAATGTACATTTTCTATTGGAAATTCTTGCTGGAATTTGTATTTTAAAAGTAAACAATACAGAAATAACTGGATAGTGTAGAATATACTTGTGTGCTTAAAGGGATAGTAATACGTCGTTTTATCTTTATTTTATTTTGTAGGCATTAAAAAAACATGAAGAACGATAAAAGTCTCATCTCTCAAACCTTTATGGTTTGAGAGATGTTCACAAGCAAAGTTTCCTCTCCTGCCCCTTTTACCTAGTGTAAGCCATCTCTTCTCAGATGTGGAATCCAGTCCATAGACCATTCACAGGATTATGTCCAGACGGCATCCTTATCAGTATCATGTCTATGTCTTCCCACCTAACAAGCTGTCTTCCACCTAACCCTATACCATTGGTCTCACCCTGTGTCAGGGTCTCCAATGAGGATCCAGTCAGACAAATGGACAGCAGTTGCCTACATGAATGGCCAAGGAGGAAACAGAAGCATGTCAGCTTGGACTATAGTTAGGAATTTCCTCCAGTGGGCCGAGGCTCTAAGTTGTCAACATCTGGATCCTAGAAATTGAAAGGTCCACCAGAGTGTGTTCAACCTGATTGTCTAATTTTGGGAGTTACACTGATGGATCTCATTGATTCTCACATGAACTGCAAAGTTCCACTGTTCTGTGCCAGGTCAAGGGATCCTCAGTCATTTGTGGTGGATGTGATGTCCTTATCTTGTAATTTTCCTTTAGCTTATGTTTCCTTCGACCCCCTGATTCTCAGGGTGCTGGGAAAGGCTCATGATTGCTCTGTTCTGGCCCTCTTGAGCTTGGTTTTCGGATCTTCTCAGTCTGTCCAATGTGGAGCCTTTTGCCTCCTCTTGAGTTTGGACCTTCTGACCCAGGCCCTTGTATTCTTCCCTCAGATGAAGAAGCTGCCTTTGACAGCTTGCCTTTTTGAGGCCAGCATCTTGAAGAAAAAGAGGATTTTAGATGCTGTCATTTCTAGTATGCTCCAAGCTGGAAAACTGGTTTTGTTATAGGGGTTGGTACTTCTTCAACCAGTGGTGTGTTGATCATGTTTCTCAACCACAGCCTTTCAGGTTTCCAGTGATTTTGGTCTTTCTTCAAAATGGTGTTCAGAAAGGACTTAGTCTTAGTCCTATTAAAGTGCAGATTTTGGTTCTTTCTGTTCTCTGGCGCATTGCTTTGCTCTGTGATGCAAAGCTCTTTGTTCTGGGGGTAGTTCATGCTTACACTGTCTTTCAGGATTCCACTCCGCAGTGGTACTTCAATTTGGTACTAGGATTGCTCCAGAAGCCTCCTTTTGATACTCTTTCTGCTGTTTCCTTGCATCTGCTGATGCTCAAGATGTCCATCCTTGTAGCCATTGTGTCTGTTATGCAGAAAGCAATATCTGCGTTACACATTGGGCTTCTCAAGTGATGTTAGATTGGATTTGGATTGCTAGTTCTCTGCCAGCCGGACCACCCACATGGAAGGGTATAATAGATGAGATGCCACGACTAACACTATATCAAAGTTAACATCAGATCCCCTAAGGTTATTGCCAATAGAAGGGCCAGTGAGTAACCCCATATAGGGATTGTGTGTGCAGAATATTGTGCCATTATATTGGGGACATGAAGTATATCAATCCCTATTAGTGATTTAATTATGATTGTGGCAGTCTCTAGACCAGACAGAGGAGGAGACAGTTACATTGGGAGAAAGTATAACGCTGTCATTATTATGGAATTTTGTAAATGTGTTTTTATTGCAAGTGTGTCAGAATAAAGTACACTCTACTCTTAGATGGTATCCTTTTGTGCTTCTTTTTAGATTATCGCTACATGTTCAGTTTTATATGGAGGAATACCATATCTGAGGCAGCACCTGGAACATTTAATCAGATTGGAGACTTACCATTGTGAAAAGGGATAATCTCCTTTTCATTCAATTACTATTGTAGTCATTTCATCTGCATCTTCTTTGCTACATTGTTTTATTTGGACTTCTATTTGGTACATTTTTG
Organism: Rhinophrynus dorsalis; assembly: GCA_037306005.1. Lineage (NCBI taxonomy): Eukaryota > Metazoa > Chordata > Amphibia > Anura > Rhinophrynidae > Rhinophrynus > Rhinophrynus dorsalis. Next base: position 18,986,914 of record CM074728.1, read on the forward strand.
GATTTTCTTTTGTTTATTTTTCATTTCATTTTTTATTGCTTATTCTTCATTGTGTTTTTTTTTATTTTTTTATTTTAATTTTTTTGGAGGGGGGTTATTATTATTTATTTTTAATCTTTGTTAATATTTGTTTTTGATAGTTTTGTATTTTTTTTTATATTTGGTTTTTTGTTTTGATTTTTCCATATTGGAGGTGTTTTTTTTTTTTTTTCTGGTATACATTAGTATCTAATACCGGCGGGTGGCTGATAGTCTATCCTCTAGTTGTCGTGTGCCAAGCTAGTTTGAGCGTAACTTATTTTTATGTTACACATTTATAATGTTAATCCCTTAGATCAGTGGTCCCAGACAGATGGCTTAGAGACCTCTCTAGCATCCAATGTATTCAAAGTTAAATTTCAACCAATGGCAGTATTGATTTATTACATATTGTGCATTTGCTGTGCAACAGCATTGTACCACTGTTGTCTTTATGTATAGTGAAGGAGATTCCCTTTTGTGCTGTTATTGGTTTGGAGATCTATAATATGTTATCTAATGTTCTGTAAAGGTATTGATGAAAATGGTTGTCATATAAACATATTGTCCATATAACCAATACATTGGGCACTGTGCAAAATACAATATGATCGATATTTTTCCCTTGGTATATAATAAACACGAGCACTTACCATGTAGCACAGGATATCATATTTTATCTATAATGTGTACACAGTAACATTTGGAAGTGAAAAATAATAACATTGTAATATAATCTGTTAAATTCTGTGGTGCTAGGTTTAAATCACTAATGCGACACAATGACTCTTCCTCCTAAATTATGGCAAAGAGATAAAGCACTCTTAACTTCATTTTTGAATGAGCTGCATTTTTAAATGAGATCTAGCAGGCATATAATTATCTAGTTGCGAGTTTTCAGTGGTAATTCACTATTACCTATTGCATTCAGTTTATGTGATAATGAAGATAATATTCAAGATTCAGATAACAGGTGCTTAAACCATTTAAGCTGTTTAGGCTCTCTTATCTGACACCTGATTGCCATCTTTATCAGTGCATGGGCTGAATAATAATATGCCTAGCGTCCATTTTCAAAGAAAGTGTAGACCTCTTCATGTATATGATTACATCGCAAGAAGTGCTGTGTTGCAATGCTTCCATTTTTGTAAAACTGGCTATACCTCTTATCTGTGTCTTTAAAGGGGAACGTCTGAGAGATGTCCATCATGGGTAGCTTTATATTTACACTACGTCAAGATGGCAATCTGTGAACCTCTTTATTCAATACAGAATGCAAACATTCTGTGTCACTTTATCATCACTTACACACCGAGTACCAGCTAAAAACATACTGAAGAACAGTAACCACAGTTACATAATGGATTAGTGAATCAATTGCCAAGGTTGTCCAGCTATAATAGACATATATAAGACCTATTTACATTGTTTAAATGGGTTAGTTCACAACTCTCAGGAGAGGGAGATCATGTCACAATGGGAGTTGGTTAAACATCCAAGGGTTCCACAGCATGCACCTACACCATCTAATCTGACATACTCATTATTACAGTAATGAGCAGTTATGGGGTACAGTCATCTTGGTAAATGTTGTGTATGTGTCGCTCTTTATTTCTGCACTTGCAGGACACACAAGCTATGGTCCAGGATGTAGGCTGCAATCATCAGGAAGTATATAAAAGGTAAAATATGTTCACTTAGTCATCTATGTGCATCACAGTATTATCTCCATCAGAGAGGAAAGGGTGCTGAAAACATGGTGAACACAGACATTTAGGCTGTGAGTTCTTCCTTACTTGTACCTTAGTGTCAGAATAGAGTCAGTTGTGCAATATGTGAAATGTTTTCAAGTGTTTGCTACCAACTTAGTTTCACACTGAATAAACACCAGCACTCAAGAACAGCAAGAGGTGATCTTCATGGAGGTGGAGGTGGACATGAAGATATTCAATGGAGTGATCCCTCCGGGGAAAGGGATAGGAAGATCGGCAGATAGATTTTGAGTTAGCGGGAACTGTTAGGTTCAAAATTTCCGATTTAGAGCAATTTAGTTTAAACGAGGAAAGGGCACCATAATCTTGTAGGAAAGAGAGCAAGGGAGGAAAAGAGTTTTCAGGGTGGGTGATAAAAAGAAGAATATCGTCTACATAGCTGGTAAGTTTAATTTCTCTAGATGCAATTTTGAAGCCTGTAATGAACTCCGACAGACGAATGCTAGAGAGGAGGGGCTCTAACAAAAGGATGAATAGGATAGGTGAAAGTGGGCACCCTTGGTGGATACCATTAGAGATTGGGAAAGGGTCTGACAACATCCCATACACGCTTATCCTCACGGACGGAAAAGTGTATAGTGAACTAATTGCCAAATGGAAACAGTCCTCTATACTCATCTAATTCAGCACAGAGAACATAAAATCCCAATTTAGCCTGTCGACTGCCTTCTCCGCATCCAATGATAAGAGAAAAGAAGTCTGGGATGACAAATACGCTGACTGAATAAGGGATATTGCTTTTATGGTATTATCACAGGTCTCACGACCCGGTACAAAACCAGCTTGGTCTGATCCAACTAGTACGGGAATGTAACGGTTTGTTTGACTCACAGACACAGTGGTTAGGATAAAAACATAGTTTTATTGAATAAAACAATACAGTAAGAACCCTCACAGGTCCTGTAGTATACAACAGTATAGTACAGACTCATGACAGGTAATTTATTCAATGCCCACACATGTCCAGCATAACATGAATGCATAGACATTATATACTGACACAGGTCAGGCAAGAGAAGTAGGTTCCCAGGATTCCGGTACTGCAGGAGTTAAAGTTCATCAATGATGGTGCTCTGCCGGAGCAGTAACTGAGACAACACTTGGCAACCTGCCGGATCAGTAGCAGAGGACAAGCCAATGGCACTTTACCGGAGCAATCACGGAGGCCCACACTTGCAACCGGTATGACAGTAATGGAGGACTCAGCCAGAGGCGCTCTGCCAAAGCAGTAACTGAGACAACACTTCGCAATCTGCCGGAGCAGTAGCAGAGGACAAGCCAATGGCACTTTACCAGAGCAATCACGGAGGCAACACTTGCAACCTGTATGACAGTAGCGAAGGACTAGGCCAGAGGCGCTCTGCTGGAGCAGTATCTGAGACAACTCTTGACAACCTGCTGTAGCAGTAGAGGAGGACAAACCAATGGCACTTTACTGGAGCAATCACGGAGGCAACACTTGCAACCGGTATGGTGGAGGACTAGGCCAGAGGTGCTTTGCCGGAGCAGTGACTGAGACAACACTTGGCAACCTGCCGGAGCAGTAGCGGAGGGCAAGCCAATGGTAACCGGATTTAAGAATGTCGCCGAGGCAACAAGGACAAGGAAGCAGGAATGTAGATCAAGCCGGTTCGGTGCACAGGAACAGGAACGTCAGCCAAGCTGGGTCAAAACACAGGAGCGGGAACGTCAGCCGGTCCTGGTCAGTACACAGGAGCAGGAACATCAGCCAGGCCGGGTCGATACACAGGAGCAGATCCAGAAGAGTAGTCAGGCAAACCGGTTCGGTACACAGGAGCAGGAACTGAAGAGTAGTCAGGCAGGCCAAGTTGGTACACTGGGAACTCTGAGCAGCAGTTAGCAGAGTGGAACATGTCAACTACCTAGCGAGAAACAGAGGTTGCACCAAACCAGCGCATGACAGACAGGGGCAATATAATGCGATATAGCCCTGTTTAATAAACTGTGCATGGCAATGCAGGAGCGAGGAAGGAGACTAAGAAGAGAGAGTAGCAGGAGGGCTGTTATGTCACCCTGGAGAGACACGGGAAGGTATAGGCAAAGAAAATTCAGTATCTATTGCAGATTATAGTGTTAACTACATACATGTACACAGATGATATTTTGCAAACCATGAAAATAGAAGGGGCCTAAAATGGACCCTTGGGGAACCCCACATAACTTTGAGTAGAAAGGAAACACTGTCAGCAGTAGATACATTTTACGTATCAACTGTTAAGTAGGAGCAAAACCAGTTTAGCGAATGATTAACTGATCCTATTTATCAGAATATTATTATCTACTGCAGTGGTTCTCAACTCCTGTCCTCGGGACCCACTAACAGGTCAGGATTTGATGATTTCCTTGTTAGAGCACAGGTGAGTTAATGAATGTGAACGAGCCTCTGATCACATGATTTCCTTGTTAGAGCACAGGTGAGTTAATCAATGTGAATGAGCCTCTGATCACATGATTTCCTTGTTAGAGCACAGAAGAGTTAATCAGTGTGAATGAGCCTCTGATCACCACACCTGTGCTCTAGCAGAGAAATCCCTAAGTCCTGGCCTGTTAGTGCGTCCTGAGGACAGGAATTGAGAACCACTGTATCAAACTACTTTGCAAAATCTATGAAAATAGCTCCAGTAAATTCATCATTAGTGAACTGAGTTTTTATAACATTGCTAGCAGTTGTTCAGGCAAAGATTTTGATTACATTTTTGATTGGGGAGGGTATATCGTAGGGGATTGAATTCTTTAGAATTAGGGGGCCCACTGGGAGGGTGATAGCGACTATTCAATTCAATTAATTTTGTGACCATGGAGGTGGAGCATCCAACAAATTAGTTGTAGAATGCATTAGCTTTTGACATGGAGCATTGCAGTATTTTACTGTATATTTTTATATTTATGGGAGGGGAATGGTCAGTGGGGGTTGTAGATATTTTTAGTTGCATTCCAGGAATGGGTCGGGTTTGATGTACTGTTCAGGTTGTCAGTAAAATAATGAGCTTTGGCTAGTTTTGTTTAGTTTGTGCAGGTATTCAGCAAAGGTCTATAGATAATGTGATTGTACTCAGCCAGTTTGTTTAGATTTTGTCCATAAGCCATCTCTAAAATGGTACAACTCAAGGAGGTCAGCTGAAACCCAAGTAGATGGGCCCCCCTTACCCTGATTTTCCTTAGTGTGGCACGGGTACTAAAGACCTGCAATAATGAATATTGTAATTTGCAGAGACTATTGGGTATTAGGTTTATTGTATACCATGGGCAATTGCTTAGATCAGCTGTTCTCAACTATGGAGCTATGGCATATTGGTGTCCTTCAAGCCACAGCTTAAGATCCCACTTTTTCCACGAAGACTTAGACAAAAATGCAGATGTTGAGTTTTAAATATATATTTAAGGAAATTGTTATGTACAATGTGCTTCTTTTTGTCCTTCTGATTGTAAGACTATAGGAATAACTGTATATGTATGTATTTTCCACTTTATTAATCCTTTAACAAATACCTATAAAATGTTTGGGGTGCAGGGGAGGGCTGGCCGGGGGGGGCAGGAGGTCAATTGCCCCCTGGGCCAGTCATATGCCTGGGCCAGTAGGCCGCCGTCTCACTCAATCTCTCACTTGATGCTGTAAATTAGGCTACACTAGTGATAGCTTACAACTGAAATGGAGTTACACAAATGATACCACAGAGCTACAATCCAAGCATAACCCATTTCCATTGTAAGCGCTATGGTATCACTAGTGTAACTTTACTTACTACAGAGCGCACAATGTATCAGTAGTGCAGGCCCATTTCAACTGTAGGCTCTGTGGTATCACTTGCCTTACTTCACAACGTAATGCCAATTTTAAAATTAACTAAAGTAATGGGCTGGGACAGTAATAATAATAATAATAATAATGACAGTGGGCTTGAATGATAGTAGAAGCAGACCACTTGATTTTATTTTCCCTCTGGGCCACATGTTGTCAGCCCTCCCCTGTTGGGGTGTGCTGAAAATTCAGGACTATATGTTAGGGGGTATTCAATTAGAAAAAGCTTAGATAGTTTATGAAAGACTGGAGATTAAGTTTCTTAACCCCTTAGAGTCCGGTGACGTACCCGGACCGTCATGCTGGTCCGGCACTTAAGGACCAGTGACGGTCCTGGTATGTCACGTACTATTACTCACTGCGCTCCTGCAGGAGCGCGGTCAGTAAAACCGGGGACTGAATTTGATCGCTCCAAGACCAGAGCGATCTCTTTCAGACCCTCAGTTCGGCGTGCCGGCACACGTGATCAGTCACGTGGGGCGGCACGCCGAAATTCTCTATCGGGTCCTTAAAGGACCACACACCCTGCGACCGCTGGTCGTTAAGGGATTAAAATATCTAGTAACTAGGACTGTGTTTGTCCTCTTTCCTAAAGGGCTTGTTTTAAGACTTGTTATATAGTATAAATTAATACACATCAATGACCATCTGAAGGTGGGTGATGGGATTCATACTCCATTAAGAGTTGAAGAGCCAAATGTTACCCTCACCTTTATAAAAGTGCCTTATTTGTAAGATATTGCAGGATGCTCTGCTGATCAAACCAAGAACTGAGTATCAAGGAGTGGATTTTTTCCATTCAGGTTTGTGGCACAGGGCCTCATAAAAGTGTTTTGTGAGAAAGAAAGAAAATACACAAATCTGAATCAGCCCTAAAGAATGGACAGTGACCCTGCATTTTCTATTGATCTTGTGAGCTTAATTATAAAGCCATTTGTCTAACTTCATTCAACCTATTTGCATCTTATTATTGTGTGTGCTCTTTAAGACATGCTAGAATCTCTTCCTATGAGTTGGTGTAGGTACATTGTAATTCCTGTTGCTCGCAGGCTTATTAGATACAGTACAGTAGCTAAACTGAGAAGGCCATACAGGCAGCACATTCCCATTTAATGCCATAGAGTGGAAACTGGCTGATCAATTATTGTTTGTAAGCCTCTTTTTGTGATACTGCACACTAGATCCAGTCATTCTGAAACAAATTTTCATTTAGAAGAGTAATTAGGTGCTCTTGCCATCAGGCATCGGTAGTCTTTGCTTCATTAATTATCATCTTGGCGCTGAGGAAAAGCTTGATGACATAGAAATGCAGTAGGAGCACACCCCTCAGCTTCTTCCCATAGTACTGGGAGTGGTTCATTAAAGTATCCTCTCACAATTATAAGGGCAAGCTTCCAAGTGCCTCTCAGGGTTCTGCCCTCCTCATAATCCCTTTCCCTTCCTCAAGGTAACGGTAACAGTGGTGTTACCACTAGCGTTTTTTATATGGTGCCTGGGGGAGATTTTTTCAGATCGCTAACTTCTTATTTTAAGATCAGCTTACAAGAGTTTTAAAGGGACAATAACGAGTTCCAAAATGTGCTTCATAAAAAAAATAAAATAAACCCTTTAAGAACCAGAGCGATATGCAACATGTTGTAAAGCAATGTGTTGTGCACCCCTATGGTCCTTGAAGTGTTAACCCTTTGAGTGCCAGAGGGGTACGCAACACATTGCTTTGCAGAAGTGTTGGCTACCCCTCTGGCACTCAAAGGGTTAAGAAGAGGTCTGAGCCTTGAATAAATCTCATCCAATTTTCTGCTGTGCACTCCCCTCGTTGTACAATTCCCTTCTTGCAGCTGATTTCATATTAAGACATGAATTGTGGCTGTTGCAGTTTGAAAATCTGAGCATAAAGACTTACAGCTTAAAGGGATAGTAATACTTAAAGGGATAGTAATACTTTGTTTTATCTTTATTTTATTTTGTAGGCATTAAAAAAACATGAAGAACGATATAAGTCTTATCTCTCAAACCTTTATGGTTTAAGAGATATTCACAAGCAAAGTACCCCCCCCCCCCCGCTGTTCAGCCAGATCAGAAGGGAGGTGCCCAGGTAGACTGCAGAGAGGGACAATCTTCAATTAAGATAAGGGAAAAACCTGAAAAACTTGTCAAGGGGGACAGGACTTTCATTGTTCTCATAGGAAGAAGATTGTCCCCTTCTGTTATCTGTCTGGTCTTACAACCAGATTCACATCTGAGAAGAGATGGCTTACACTAGGTAAAAGGGGCAGGAGGGGGAAACTTTGCTTGTGAATATCTCTTAAACCATAAAGGTTTGAGAGATAAGACTTATATCGTTCTTCATGTTTTTTTAATGCCTACAAAATAAAATAAAGATAAAACGAAGTATTACTATCCCTTTAATTAAAATTCTAATCCTACAATTTTTTAAGCAAATTCCTACAATATAAAAAGCACTGGATGAACTGTAAGTTTTTCAAAGCAACTTTTCAATCTTTTAATTCCTAGAATTCTAGATACATTTCATCTCGTGAATGAAAAAGATACCAAAGGGTTAAATATGTTGGTATCCATTTAAAACGTTGCATGAAAAATAGCATGTGGCTAGAAGCTGCATTAACCATGCCATCTTGTTGAAAATGGCAACATGAGAGTCTTGCCCTGCAAAAAAGCACCAGGTTCTCATGTCACCTTTTTAAATGTCGCTATTGTTATTCAATTTACTGGCCGCACTAGAGAATGCTAAGAAAAAAGAAAATATGTCCTTCCATGTTCATTGGAAAGAGTGCACTACAAAGCTCAGTATGTCTCATTAGTACCCTTGTGGTTACATTTTCTATGGTGACAGATCTCTATTTACTTAGGAAAAGCTCTTTTATTGCTATATTAGTTACAATGCCCGTATACACTGACTGATCCGGAGTGGAGAGCTCCGGATGGCTCCCAGCCTGTCTGTGCTCTGGGGCAGCAGCGGAGGAGCTGGGTGACAGTTTGTCACCCAGCCGCCTCCGCTGCTGGCTCGGAGCCGGGAGCACAGACAGGCTGTCAGCCTTAACATAACATAGTAACATAACATAGTAAATTAGGTTGAAAAAAGACACAAGTCCATCAAGTTCAACCTTCGCTTCATACCCCAGTAACTGAGAATTTTATAGCTTTCCTGCTACCAATTAAATTAGTCTTTATCAGACCTTCCTGACCAGCCTACTGATAAACAGTATAACTCTGTATGTTCCCTTTTGAAAGAAATGTATCTAATCTTCTCTTAAATGTATCCATTGTATCTGCCATAACTACCTCCCTGGGCAATGAATTCCACAATTTGACAGACCTTACCATAAAAAAACCCTTCCTCTGCTGAAGTTTAAACCTCCTTTTCTCTGATCTCAAGGGGTGTCCCCTGGTCACCTGATCACGCCTTGGAATAAATAGCTCACTGCAGAGATCCTTGTACTGACCTCTCATATACTCTCCGCTCCGGATCAGCCCATTCTGCGAGTCCCCACTGCGCATGTGCGGTTACGCACACAGTGAGCGATGCATTCTAGGACTTTATGTTATAGGATATTTCTACTAGTTGAATAGCCCGTGTACATGGGCCACAGTGCCACCCAGCAACGGCCACTCTGCAGTCATGCACAGTAGAGACTGCTCTCGCCACAGCTGATACGGAGCGGGGCTCCGAATTCAGACTGTAGTCCTCGACTACATGCTGAATTCAGAGTCACGCTCCGTTCTCAGCTGTGGTGCGGGCAGTCTGTAGTGCGCATGACTGCAGCGCATACAGCCGTCTCTACTGCGCATGATGGCTTCTGTCAAACAATTTAGCGAATTATTACATAGGATATTTCTATTAAGCGTCTTTTCTAAAGTGAAGGAATACACTCCAAAGAAATACATCAGAATTGGAAAGAATTCTGACTGAGGAACTTTATTTTACTTTAACCCTTGGAGTGCCAGAGATGTATCCAATGCATTGAGTGTATCCCTCTGTAATCTTCTTATCTGCTAAATAATTATTGACAAGACATAATCCTTGTCAATAAATCTCTGGAGTTTACAAATGTAATATACTTTTAATAAACCTGCACATCTAGGCATATTTGCAGACATTCTAGTTTTGGCAATCTGTCTCAGCCAGAATATTGAGATACTGACCCATCTCCTCAGGTACCTTGGCATGCAGAGGCGTAACTAGAAGCCTCCGGGGCCCTGGTGCAAGGGCCCCCCTCGACCACACAGACCCCCTCTACAATGCACCTCAATCTTCACAATGCCCCCATCTCCTACCTCCCGCGTGGTCCTCTTAGCAATGCAGAGCGCTGGGAGATGATGTCATCTCCCAGCACTCTGCATTACTAGAGCGCCGGCAGGAGATTGCAGGTGCCAGGCTGAGGGGTCGCAGGGGGAGGCCGGGCCCCTGGAGTGATGGGCCCGGTCGCAGCTGCGACCCCTGCAACCCCTATAGTTACGCCACTGTTTGTGCGTTCTGTGATGTCCAGATTCAAATCCACCATGTTTTGGTTACCATACTCGTGGCTGATTTTTGTGTGTGTTTTTCATTCTTTCTCAGAACTCAGTAAGTGTAAGTTGGCAGCACAAAGAAGAACTACTTAACTTACTTGTTTTAACAACACGACTAGTAGTGCTGGAGATGGTAATGGCAGCTGGTATGGGGACTCTATGGCTCTTGTCATCCCTGCTTTACATTTGCACAACAACTACAAAAACAGTTATATTATACCCCCTTGGCCCTGTGCACTTATAGGATTGTTTCTAGTGCTGCTAGTCATTGCCCCTCTGACTAGCTGAATGTTTGCCTCACAAACAGATCTGTGCTTGTGCTTCAGGTGGAATCTAAATGTGAATGTGCCTAGCTGTGATCCTGCTTTTCCACCACTCACATATTTTATTTTACAGAGACAACAGACAGCAACATACTTAGCCTTTGGATTGTATCTCCATATTATAGATTTAATCGCCTGAGGCTTCCTGTGGGACTACGAGTACTAATATATGGGCTACATTCTGCTGTAGTACTAGTAGTAAAACAGCACCAGAAGCACAAGAGTTGCTGATGTTGACCTATATTTCTGCTTAGTTAATAACTGTCACTATCTGATAGAACAGTTGATCACACTGCTAAATACACCTTTGCTATGGAAACAACGCTTGAATGCAACTCATCATTATCTTTAGTGTTAAAAGGATTAGTATTACCTTTTCTGGTAAAATTGTTCAAATTACTTTTATAAACAGCCTTCTCAGAAGGAGGAGGAGGATCATCACCATTTACTGCAAGCCACTTGCTTTGTCATTTAGGTGCCTGCCATGCTCTCTTCTGATTAGATCACACATCCATCTGAGCTTATGCTTCTATTTCCTATCCTTGGCTGCATGTCTGTGGGTATTATTTGTCTTTTTACTTGTTGTATGGGACTTAACCTCTCATTTGGGATCAGTGGCAATGGTGTTTCCACGCTTATTCCTTTACTAAAGGAGCAGTAAACTTTTTTTTTACGAAAAAATATATATTGTAGGGATTTTCCTATTGAGTAAGAACTTGTGGTAAACATGATGGTCACTCCATGGCAATATCCTCTTGCATACTTATTTCCACAGGTTCCTCTGATCCGTAGGGAGTTGAGGAAAACTTCTTGATTCAGGGTCCCACTGTGTCAGCCTCAGGTAGAGATGTTAGCTTTGACAGCTTGGCTCTTGAAGTCACTGTTTTGAAGAAGAAGGGTTTTTCAGACACTGCCATTGCTACCATGCTACCAGCTTGAAAGCTAGTTTCTTCCAAGGCATATTATAGTGCATGGTCCCTGTTCTATAAGTAGAGTGAAGGCCAGGGGTCGAGGCCACAACTTTCTTGGCTTCCAGTTCTGTTGGCTTTTCTATTGGATGGTCTTCAGAAAGGGCTTGGCCTAAGCTCCATAATATTCAGAGTTCGGCCCTTTCTGTCCTTATCCAGATGCATATTGCATAAGTACCTGATGTGCAAACTTTTATTTCCTGCCTACCCATTGACGTGGCAGGACTGTCACGCTGGTCCGGCACTTAAGGACCAGTGACGGTCCTGGTACGTCACTTACTTTTACTCACCGCGCTCCTGTAGGAGCGCGGTGAGTAATACCGAGGACTGAAGTTGATCGATCCAAGACCAGAGCGATCTCTTTCAGTCCCCCATTTGCCGTGCCGCCCCACATGATCAGTCACGTGGGACGTCACGTCAAAGTTTCCTATGTGGTCCTTAAAGGACCGCACACCCCGGGACCGCCGGTCCTTAAGGGGTTAAAATGTTATATCTCTCAAACCATAAAGATCTGAGAGAACAGAATGGCATCTATTAATTTATTTTTTGAATATCCACGATATTACTGTTTATTACTACAAGACATTGCTAACCCTTTAAATATAAAATGCAGTACAAATTAAAGTAGCTAAGTGCATAGAAAAACAACACCATAACATTTTCTTTTACCTAGCAATAAAATCCATCTGACAATTAAATTTACTGTAACACTCATCTGTACTATGATATCATGTATTTAAATGTATTTAATAAAACCTGATTAGCTTTAAAGGGATAGTAATGTTTCATAATAAAAGCAGCTCCAATCATAGTATTTGGATTTTGGAGAGTGTTTTTTCAATTCTGTCAGAATTGTAGTTCAAGAGTAATTCAATAACAAAGAATCCCCTCCCACCCCTTTTACTGATGTAACACTGCTCAGCCAGATCAGAAGGGAGGTGCCCAGGTAGATTGTAGAGAGGGACAATCTTCAATTAAGATAAGGGAAAAACCTGAAAAACTTGTCAAGGGGGGGTAGGGCTTTCACTGTTCTCATAGGAAGAAGATTGTCCCCTTCTGTTATCTGTCTGGTCTATGGACTGGATTCCACATCTGAGAAGAGATGGCTTACACTAGGTAAAAGGGGCAGGAGGGGAAACTTTGCTTGTGAATATCTCTCAAACCATAAAGATTTGAGAGATAAGACTTATATCACTCTTCATGTTTTCTGAATGCCTACAAAATAAAATAAAGATAAAATGAAGTATTACTATCCCTTTAACAAAAAGCTCAGTTATTCCAAAACAATTGAGAAAATGTATCGCCTGCAAAACATTTCAAGCCTTGAATGGTTAAATCATTTAATAGTTTATACCTAAATGTATGTTGCAGATTGTGGCAAGTAAGCAAGGACCAGACTGAAGCAGGCTTTATGACATGGTGAGCTTCTATTACCATTCATCCATTGGCAATATCTTGATGCATGACAGCAATGATAAGCTGCTTTAGAAAGATAAGGCAAGGCAAACATATTCACCTCTAATTACACATTACGTACAAAATGCATGCTTCCGATTGTCATCTTCCATCTAACAATGCAAGGCAGCACAATGAGATAAATCAAGAGAACCTGCCGGGAGGGTTCTGTGGTTAACGGATAATTGACACATGGGGGACATTACCTTAAAAGATGTGAGTGACAGCATAACTGCAGGCACCTGCTGACACTTTCAGTCTCAAGTAAAATACTGATTCAATTACCTTTCTAATGAAACAAGTTGCAAACAGGACCTTTAGTAATGACTTTGAACAATAGTTCATGTTTGAGAGTATCAGCTCAAATGTACTTTAATTACATAAGCTATATAGCAGTACTAATAATTACTACTGCCAGAATGCCACCCAAAATATGGACAACAAAGTAGTATCTTTGGAGAACTTCAGTACTTTTCAAACTTGTGTTCCATTTTTATAATGAAATTCTTTTTTTACCAGAACCTCTTTCACCTTAGTCTACCATAACATTAATTTGTTCCAAATTAGTACCTTTTGAAAATACTTTAGGTGCCCGCCTTCATGTCACAAAGACCCATACGGAATCATCCAAGGTGTGTATGTTTCTTTCTTCTCTCCCTCTTTCATAAACACTAAGTACAAGAGATCCAGGCTGAGTACCTAAGATGCAATTAAAAAACACCAAAACAATTTTTAAAAGGAAATTGTTAAGCATGTGCTGATTTTTGTTTTTAAGAATCAACCAAAATACTCAATCCCCCAAATGAAATTATGCAGGAAAACTCACTGTATGGATTCTTATAAAGCTCATTTGTGATTGGAGTGGGTGAATTTGCCTAGCCAATCCTGAAGTGGCCAAACTGAGAGCTTGATTCATAAAGATTATTTGTGACTGCACCACACCACATGTTGGTGGTTCCAAATTTAAACCTAAAATAAATTTGTTGTCAGGCATAAATATCAAACTAAGTTCTTGATTAGAAACAATTTTAGAAATAGTAGATTTTTTTATTGGTGTTATTTAGTTCACAACATTTATTTACCATTATTTTTTTTTCTCTCAGGTGAATGGAGGTGTTGTTTGGAACTGTGGATACAATGGGAGAGAAATAGAGCAAAGTTAATACCTTGATTGACTAACTGATGGGTTATAGAGTGCTAGCTTTCAAGATCATTTAGGTCTCTTTATAAGACATGCTATAAAATTAGAGCTGAAAGTACCTCATACTCTATATACCGAAAGGCACAACATGCTACATTAATTTTACAAATTGGAATTTAAAGTTACAAGACAAAATAAAACAGACCAGGCAAGGCAAGAAAGGAAACCCACACTTTACAAAACTGAGGTTTGTAGCTGACTGCTAATGGCACATCTTCTGTTGTTTATATTCCTGGAGATTCTGTACGTGTATGTTGGTGGCTCTTTTTGTAGGTTTGGATATTCTGCTCAAAATCTGGTTAACTAATGGCTGAGTTAATTTAACTGGATAATAAAAGCGAATAATATTGATTGTTAATTTGCTTCAAAATGTAAGTATAATTTCAAACAATGATCAATACTCAGTAATACAATTTCTTAACAGTTAAAATGTAATCAATAAAAGTTGCAAGGTGTAAAAATCAATACATAAAAACATGCAGTTGGATAAATGTGTCCATAAAAGTTCAAAATGAAGTAGCTAATAATCTCACTAATAAGAATATCTAAAATGTTAAATATAAAAAAGTGAAAGTCTAATCCTTTTAAGTTATGAAAATGCTAAGATGGAAGAATTTAATAGAAACAAAAAATGATTGTGATGAAATAACGAGTACCACTGATGATATGCAATCAGTCCACAAACTACAAGTCCAGAGGAAAGTCCTTGTCTGGTGCAGCTAAATGAATAAAGTGACTTTGTTCACTAATATAAACTTGAAACTCTGGAACATAAACACAACAGCAGAACAACGGAAAAACTTGTAACTCTTGTATGTGATGGTAATGTCACCACCGCTGTGTTCTCCTGGGCCACGTCTCTTTTTCGTGGTGGCTCTTCCGGGTTTCAGATTCGGGGCACGCATGAGTGGTCCTCATCTGCCTTCAGCTTGGCAGATGCTCATACGCCCGGCTCGTTCCTCCATAGGTCCTTGGTCCTCCCGTCTCACTCGGCTCCCAGATGAGCCCCTCTCTCCCAGCTCTCCCATTGGCCAGTCTCTATATTTAAACAGGCTGCCCCAGGCTTAGGTCGCCCATTCCACAAGCTATTCCTAGCTAGTTCTTGGGCTCTGGACATTAGTCTGCTGCTTGATCTCTACTCCTGGCTTGACCCTTGGCTTGTCTGACCACGTCTTGATCTCTACTCCTGGCTTGACCCTTGGCTTGTCTGACCACATCTTGATCTCCACTCCTGGCTTGACCCTTGGCTTGTCTGACCACATCTTGATCTCCACTCCTGGCTTGACCCTTGGCTTGTCTGACCATGTCTTGATCTCCACTCCTGGCTTGACCCTTTGCTTGTCTGACCACGTTTGATCTCCACTCCTGGCTTGACCTTTGGCTTGTCTGGCCACGTTTGACCTCCACTCCCGGCTTGACCTTTGACTCCGTTTCTCACCACACTTGATCTTCTCTCCTGCTTGAATCCTTGGCTGCGCTTGACCTCTGTTGTGTTCCCTGTTTCCCTGCTTGGTATCCTGCTGGTCCTGCTGGCCTGGTTTTTCAAACGGTTCCTAGGTACTCCTATCCTGGTTGCACCTTGGCTCAACCCGGGGTGGAACAAACTGGTTTCGTGACCAGCACCATTAACCAGCTTCTGCTGCAGCAAGGGAATACCTGGCATGCCGTCACCGCTCACAAGCTCCACACTCCAGCATCGCACGCTACCACCTTCAACCAGAGCCAGCACCACACGGTTTCCTAACCGCCGTGTGCATGGCAGGTAACAAATATTGCACTCACATTTAGCCCCTCTTGGGCTGATAGCATTTCTGGGGTCCCAACCCCTGGTAGTCAACAAATGTTGTCTTCTCAGTTTATCTCTGTAGTCTGTCTGTCGAATGATGTTGGAGATGTCTCTCACAATGTGCCTGCTTGAAACAAGTCAGCTGATGTTGCTTGTTATTATGCCAATTGTATACCAATTGTATCCCATCTTGGTTTGAAGAAAACTGACAATAAGCACAGTGAATGGTGTATGCGCCAACGGTGCCTGCTTTGTCTGGTGGGCAACTATCGGAGTAGGGGAGGGATCTCACAGGGGTGATGGAGGGACCAAAATTACTTGGAACATTAAGGTGATGGGAGTGCTAGGGTTAGATGGAAAGCCATGGCAATAAACAGAAGTGTAACCCCCAAAGAAGTGCAGAACTGAGTCACAGGAACAGATGCAGGAACCAAACATTCAAGGCACTAGAAAAACAATTATAATGCCTGGAGAAAAGCTGAATAAACTCAGTAAACTGACACAGATATAGATTTAGGACATAGGTACAGTCAGGAAACATGCACTAGAAATAGACTCTATTTCAGAATCTATCAAAGTACAGCAGAATCTTTGAAAGAGCCCAGGAGTGTCTGCACAGCAGGTTTAAATAAGAAAGGAGGCAGGTGAGAACCAAAACAGTAGGTAATCTAAGACACTTTACTTTGGAGTGGGTTAACAGTCTGTGACATTGGTGTTATACTCTTCTTGACTGACAAAGTCTCTCCTGAGACTTTTAAGATGTTAATCCTGGCCTTTGGCCTCAGAATAAATGCAACCACATTATGAGCTAGCTAAAATTATAATTATTCTGTGTGCCTGGGTTTTAAACTATTATTTCTGGGATGATTTGGTCTGTCTGTTGGTTTGCCTTTAAATGATTTTACAAGGAGATTAGGGTTAATATCGCTTTGGAATGCATTATAAAGTAAACTGTGTTACTTTGACGTTTCATGATATGAATGAATGAATGAATTTTTCAATAGTTTTTGTTTAAATTAAAATGAACAAATTAATAATTTTGTTTAATCAGATTTACCAGATTAGATTTTTTTGCTTATATTTTCTTTGAATCAATAAAGCAAGTTTGATCAACCCAAAAGGAGTAAAACACCCAATTCTGATTGGTTTGTTTTTTGTTCTAATAAGTGTGCTTCACATTTGATTTGTTTTTATTTCATCATGAATGCTATGGGAGCTTGAAAAGTGTTGAAAGATTAAACACCGAAAAATATATGGTCTTTGTCTTCCACCTGCTTTTATTGCTCAAAAGAGCTTCATGTGCCCGATTGACTTAATGCACTCTTAGTATCCTTCTGTAATGGTTTCCAACATTTTATAACTTGTGATACGTCCTTTTTAAGTTATGACATATGCAGTTGAAAGATCCTAATTCCTGTGACGTGTGCATCAAAAACAATATAACTTAATGAAAATATATGGAAACGTGTGACATATTCATTCCAGGATACCTAATGTGCCATGACACACCTGTTGTGAACAACTGTCATGTTAGAATGTGAACTGCAACCAAAGGCTATATGCACGCACATGAATTATGGGCTTCTGTGTTAAAATATACCGCACACGTGCAACATTGTAACATTAAACTTATATATATCTGGATTGGTTCACATTTTGCACAGTGAACAAAGCATAATAGTATCCTATAAGATCTGTCTATGGCAGGGACTCTATTCTAGATTAAAATTGACTATTTGGAGTATCTGTAGACAATGTTTTCAACCCTGTCAGGTAACTCCATCATCAGTCAGATTTTGATTTCCATTCCTTTTTTTATTGTCACAAAAAACAAATGTTACCCTTGGAACATTCAGGAATGTGGGAAAGATTTTAGGTATAAGTGTATGTGTACGTATGCATGTATGTGAATATATATTACTATGGAGCTTTGTAATGGAATAGTTATTTGGTAGTATGATTTTTAGCTGTGTGTATTGTTTGTTATTTTTTTATCTTGTATTCTCTTTTATTCCACCGTTGGTGTTTTATAACCTCACCATACCCATATTAATTGTATAATTTATAATTTCTTTATAGATTTATTTTAATTTTTAATTGTTTTCTTATCATTTAAGGGGTATGAGTTTGGATAGTATAAACTGGTAGGAATAATGGGCGAAAAGTCTATTGAAATGTATTTTACCTTTGATCTGATAAGTTATTGTTACTGTGGAGATTAGAAGACTCGCCCAGTCAGCGTTGCCCCATCCATGGGATCTTGTTCTGGATATTCTGGATCAGCAGGTAGGAACAGAAGACCTCTGTGCAATGGTACGGTAGCCCAGTGAAACAAGTGAATTTAGCTCTTGCAGTAGCTGAGATAAGAATCAGCTGCCGGCTACTTCTCAGAAATCCCCTCCAAAAATATAGCCAAAACATGTATTAAGGAGTGTAGAACAGGATAGCTTTTATTGATGAAACACACTGCTTATATACCCTTCCATTTATGCTTATCATTCTCAGAATCTAAATTGGGTCTAGAAACAGTGGTGTCACAGTTCACCAATCAGGGGAAGTTATTTGCTATCCAGTCAGAGAGCCTCTTTTCAAGCCATGCTCATAAAAGAAGCACAGAAGGGGTCAATCAACGTCCCAACCATTCCTTTTTTGTTTTAGCAAAGCTATTAGCTGAACAGAAAATACACCAAATGTTAACACGAGGGACATAGTAAATGGAGCATGACTACAGAGGACAAAGTGCTGGGCTTATCCTTTATTTTTTGGGCACTCTGGTTTCCCACTGTCAACAAAATTTACCCAACTTATAGTACACTACAACACACAAGTACATTATTCTATTACCATATACCTGGGGATTACAAACAATGAGCCTGCAGTGATGTAGGTAAAATTATGCCTTTGGTAAATGCCCTGCCTATTATTCCACAGTCCTCACACATCAGAGGGACGTGAGAAGTTAACATCCTGTTTCCCCACAGGAGATACCCATCAATCTGTAAAACCAGACTTCATATGTTGGCATGTTGTGGTTCCTCTCATAGGAGTAGCCCTCTCAACCACGCCCTTTGCAAGGTTTGCCTCTGTTTCCTGGTGAGAGAGCAGCATTCCAAGAGTCTCCCCATATGTTTTACTTTCCTTTTAATATAAATTGTCTTATTGAGGTCGTAGACACTATCTCCACTAAGAAAGAAAGAAATTCCTGATAGTAAGCTCCTGTATATATGAGCAGGAAATAGTGGTACAGAAGAAGGAGACAGTAAATGAGGTCAACACTAAGCAAGCCAAAGACAGCAAACAGACATGGGAGCAACGGACCCTTTCTAATGGGAAATGGTGTAAGTGCATTAATATTTTGTGTGATTAATTCACATTAATTTCACATATTTTTAGATGGTTTGTTTTCTGCATTTCTTCCATTTTTAGAGTCAAGGAACTTACAATCCATGGGTAAAAAGGTTCATTTAAATTGTTTCCTCAAAAGGCAGTAATTCAATGCTTAGTAATAATACCTTACTATCCCTTATGAAGTGAAGGGGTTACAACTAAACGATTTGCTTAAACTCATAACTCTTGAAATGAGATGGTCAGGATGTAACTTTAAGACTAGTGTGGTTTTAGCCTCAACTTGTCTTTTATATGGCCACTGATTCGAAGAACAATGCAGGATTTAATTCTGCGATGCTACATAATTAAAATGTCAGCAATCAGCCAAATGTTGAAAAACTGGCCCAAGAGAGCTCCTAGTGGCTCCTTAATAAGTGCTAATTAAATGTATGTTCTTTTTTTGGCATGAAACTTCATTAATACTTGTATCCATTACAGTCTAAGATAAATGATAATGACTGTCACGATTCTTGTTCCAGGGTACAGTAGATATCCATTAAAATGACACATCCTGACACTCAATTAATCCGTAGAATGAGAAGAGGGAGGGGTGTAATGAGGCCCCTATGAAAATCAAAAATACAATAAAGTACATTTACCAAATCTGAAATCATTCTGACCTATATCATCCCCCATGTGCAGAGGCATGGCTTTATAGTGCATTATATATACTACCTTACAGCAGAAGTTGGCAACATGTGGCCCTCCAGCTGCTATTAAACTACAATTCCCATTAGTGTATCAAGCTATTATTTGGGTGATGATATGAGGATGATGGAAGCTGCAATCCAAATAAATAAATAAATAGCTTGGGGCTGTCAGCTGCCCTCCTGGCTTACTGTTTTTACAGTAGTAAGCTGTATACCAAATCCACTAAACGTTTCACATCTTGCTGTTTTTGCTGCATGTCGTTAAGCAGTACTCTGTCACCTCAAAGGATATATGCCCTCAACATTTCTGCTTAGGAAACACCATGAATTTACTTGCACATCACAAGGGGGTACATTTCTAAAGTCTATTTGTGTTTTCTTTTAGATCCTTTTTTTATATCCGTGGTTTTTATTGATATACAGATTTGTGCATCTTTCCAAAGGTTAAATGGATAGTAATGTTTCCCAATAAATTAAGTTTAGTTCATAGTTTAACATATTCATAGCACATGCATAGCTCTTCTACAAGTATGTACTCAGTCTCGTTAATTTGTAATTAAATTATAAAGTGTTCCCCTCCCACCCCTTTTATCTATTGTAAGCTGCCTACCCTCAGATTTGAAATTCGGTTCCCTGACCGGACAGATCACAGAGAGGGATAATCTGTTTGTGAATATAAGGCAAACCCTGGCCCCCTTGACAAAGGAGGCTAAGTTTTTCCTTATGCTCACAGAAGACTGTCCCTCACTGCGATCCATCCGGACTGACTTGGAGAGGCAGCATTACATAGATAAAGGGGTGGGTGGGGGACACTTTATAATTTAATTACAAACAAACTAGATGAACTAGACAGTGTATATACTTGTAATAAAGCTCTATAACAATGGTAAAGAATGAACTAAGCTTAATTTATTTGGAACTATTAATATTACTTTAATTCTCTATCAGGCATTTTTAATTATCAGATATGCGGTTACAACTATCCATGCAACTGAGATCTCAACCTCTACTAAAACTGCATCTGCACAGAATGCAGAGAGGAGCACATTGTTTATTAAGTCAACAAATGTATTTGATTAAATGACACTAACCAAATCCTTTGCAAAATCTAGATCTACTACATCAACTGCCTTGCCATTATCAATAGTTCTGACTTGTTTGTTTCCTCATCTAGGAGATAGCTTGCCAGGCACTCTAAAACTTTTATCATATCATAGGTTCAAGTCTTGGTCAGCTCAAAGATGCCATACACAGACAAAATATCCTGAAGCCAATCACACTGATCCTGCTAGAAATGACAGTTCAGCCCCAAAATTTCAGGTAGTTCATCTCTGAATGGAAGATGCAGCCAACCCCAGAGAACATTTCTTTTTTACAAGCCCGGGGTGCATGCAGTCTTCATAACTGTGCTCCTATGCCTCTTCCTACTACAGCAGTACCCGTGACTTCTTGTGAGTTACGTGCATCTTCTGGGGCAGGGGTAGCCTTCAGCCCCCCTTCGCCAATGCTAGGGGGGGCCCTTTAGCTTCTCCTCCTCTCTCCGAAGAGGAGAGGAGGGCTTTCACCCTGGGGTCTTCGGCGTCGGCCTCAGCGTCAGCATCTCTACCCCAGGGCTTCAATCTTCAGCTCCCTCCGGGGAGAGGAGCCTCAGTCTCGATCAGGGGAGGCAGCCATCCACGTCCCCCACCAGAACAGAGTCTTCCGACCCTGCCCCACTGCGGTATTTTCAGTGATAAGTGCTTGTGTCGTGAAAGTGCTAAGTCCATAAGTGCTCAAAAAAACTCAAACCTCACATGTGCAAAACGTGCTCAGTGAGTAGAGATAAGGTGCCTGTTAAGGCCCCAGCCTCCTGGCTGGAATTATAAAAATTCTTCGCTGCTCTCCAGCCAGATGTCCGGGGCAGAAGAAGTGAATAAAATAAAAAGAAGTTCCGAGTGCATGTGCCGTGCTCCACCAAACTCGTGTTCTCCCTTCACGTGTCAGTGTTGTCCAGCAGCATTTAGCAACCCCGGGCTTCTGCTCGCCCCCAACCTCCGGCGTCCGACCAAGTGTAGCATGCCACCCCCACTCAGGCATCTGCCACATACCTGAGCAGGTACTACACTTGATCTTAGCCAAAAGGCCGAGAACATTTCAGCCTACTTGAGCTTCATCAGTAAGGTGCAATTATTCTCTCTAGCCTCCCGAGAGTAAGGGGTCTGCATCTGATTGCTCATAACACTTAGGGAGACCAAGCCCAAGGGTCATTTGCATATGCAAATTAAAGGTCAGAGATGCTCAACTGGGAAAAAGCCTGCCAGGGCATATGGCAGGTTCTACACAGTGTGCAAGCTCATTTAACTATAGGTTCCATATACAGAGAATAAGGGCTTGATTCATTTGTGTCCAGTAAAAAATGTGGTGGGGCAAAACTGGCTACCGTCCAACAACAAAAAAAATGACTAAGTCAGTATTCAATTGCCTTACCACACTTAAACCACCACAACTGACGTTGGGTCAAAGAAACTAACTTATGGTCAAATGTCCATTTTATGTTTTTAGTTCCCAGAACTCACGCTAAAGAGCGTGAATAATGGGAACATCAAAGGAAAAGGGTTAATGATCGCAAAACACACAGTCAAACTCCCAAACACTAACCCTACACTACCCTAACACTAAATGCAACAGTACTACCCCTAACACTAGCCTAACACCCAGGTCTATGTAACTCTTACCTGTCATCCACTGTACCTCTATGGCACTCAAAGGGTTAAACAAATCATATATGTCTGAATTATGTTTGTGGCACAAATTGAATGCTTCTTTTTTTTCTTTCTTTTTACAGGAAAATTAGTGAAACAAGGAAAAGAAGAAGACAGAAGAAAAGAAGACATAATATGGAGAGAAAGAAGAAGGAAGCTTGAAGAAGAAGATGGACAGTAGCTGACCAGGGTGCTGAAGACTCCGCTGGACATTAGGATTCATTTTAGGTGTTTCTTTTCAGAGGATGTTTTAAACTTAGTCAGATTAACCCTGTGTCAGTGGGGTAAGGTTAATTCTGCTAACATTACACACATTTTGTGAGTGCTTTGGATGTAGTGTTGAGCGAGCATGCTCGGCCGATGCTCGGATCGGCTCGAGCATCGCTCTGCTCGGCACATGGCGGTACTCGTACGAGTACCGCCATGTGCTCGCCCGCCATGTTCGGGTGGCAGGGATCTGTGCCGAAGGAGGCACAGATCTTACAGACGCTCCGCTGGACCACCAGGGACTGGAGGTAGGGGGCATTGCGGAGATGAAGGGGGCATTGCGGAGATGAAGGGGGACATTTTGGAGATGAAGGGGGACATTGTGGAAGGGGGGCATTGCGGAGATGAAGGGGGCATTGCGGAGATGAAGGGGGACATTGTGGAAGGGGGACATTGTGGAAGGGGGGCATTGCGGAGATGAAGGGGGCATTGCGGAGATGAAGGGGGACATTGTGGAAGGGGGACATTGCGGAGATGAAGGGGGCATTGCGGAGATGAAGGGGGACATTGTGGAAGGGGGACATTGTGGAAGGGGGACATTGCGGAGATGAAGGGGGCATTGCGGAGATGAAGGGGGACATTGTGGAAGGGGGACATTGTGGAAGGGGGACATTGTGGAAGAGGGGCATTGTGGAGATGAAGGGGGGCATTGACCAGGCACCCTCCCCTCATCAGAGCAGGGGGTGCCTGGTGTAATGCTCGTGTCGCCCCATTGAATTCAATGGGGCTCGGGTGCTTGGCCGAGCACTCGAGCCTCCGGCGGTGCTCGGTCAGAGCACCCGAGCATCGGGGTGCTCGCTCAACACTATTTGGATGTATTGATATGGGGTTTAATGTCCGATATCAATACATCCACTGGTGACTTAGGGTGACTTTTTTGCAAACTCAATTCCTCCATCAGCTCTTTCAAGATACGTTAAGGGACTCTGCACCCAAAAAACTGTGGGCAGATCTTGTACCCATTAAAGTGGGTCCCTTAACACAACTTACTGCTAATGAAGTCAATTGAATTGCAAATTCCAACATTTTGGAATGTGTTTCTGTGGGGTCAAATGGGCGATAAATTTATAACCTGAGCTGGGGGGGGGGGGGTTGCCAGCAATTTAATTGTTTACCATGCTTGAAAAAATACTGGCAGTTTTTTTTTTTTTGTCGTTAGAGGGAATTGAATTGAGCCCTAAGTATTCTACTAATCCTGCCAAAAATTTTAGTTCCAGACAGTTCTTCTCTGAAAGAGAGAAGCAGCAAACACCAGACATACATTTTAACCTTCTTGGACCTCATCAGTGAGGTGCAGCCATTTCTTCTTCAACTTAGATCAAGAAATCCACAACTCGATTCTCCCATTCTCATAGGGAGACCAAGGTTATAGATAAAGCTAAATACTCTAGCAGGCTAATTCCTTGTTGAGTATCTCTAACCTTTGGTTTGCATATGCAAATAACCCTTTGTCTTAGTATCCCTAAGGGTTATGAGGAATCAAGCTGTAGACCTCTTGCTCTGAGGTGCCTAGATAGAATAGCTGCACCTCACTGACAAGTTCCAAAAATGTTAAAATGTATGTCTGGGCTTAGATGCTTCTTTTATTCAGAGTGGAATTTCCTGGTATTCTGTGGCTAGACTTTCATTTCTGTCAGAATCAGTATATTTCTTCTCTATGTATGGAACCTTTTTGGTAAGAGAGATAGCACACTGACGGGGATTAAAGTCCTATGGTGCTTGCTAAATACCCTGACAGGCTTGTTTCTTACTGATCATCTCTGACCTTTCATTTGACTAAGCAAGTTACCATCCCCTTGAGCAGTTACCACCCCCTTCACAATTAGTTATTACCCCTTTGAGGGCCAGAGAGGCATCCAACGCATTATGTTGCAGTGCTTTGGATACCTCTCTGGCATTCATGTGTTAAGGTGACATTGCCTTCGGAAGGTGGTGGTGGTTGAGTGAGCCATTTGGGTATAGTGTACTCATTGCTAGTATTAGTAAAGGTTATTTATTTTGTACAGAGTTTAAAAATGTACCATATAGGAAAGAGGCTACATCTTCCACTACATTATTTATAAAATGTTATAATTGCAGTATGAACTTTGTGAGACACCTGATTTTACATTTCACAGTGATGTTTATCTAATATTTGTTATGTAACATCAGTCTAGTAAAGTCTGTAACTCTACCATTATGGACATAGGTATTTGGTCAAGGTTAGCCACTTACACTGTGAGTTTGCTAAATCTAATTTTCTAAAAGCTGTTGAACATCTCCGTTCAGCAGAGCTTAAGAAAAGAATAATAAACATATAAGTGTTTGATGCATCTCCAAGTGTTCCAATAAAATCAGCCATTTTCTCTGGCTCCATGACTGAGGAGGAGGATTTGGCTGACAGATTTGCAGTCAGACAAACAATCAAGGGTTGCGGGAGGAATGTTGGCAATGTGGCTACAAGTGTAATTGAAGAAGGAAAGTATAATCTTGGTTTACACCTTTAACAGTTTGTCCTAAGCTCCACCCTACAGTCATAGGCTTCTAGGGTACCTGATATTGCTATATATTCACTGCAAGCAGCGGCACTCCAAATCAGACGATTACAACTTCTTAAAGCACAAGCTTTTATTGTAAAGCATTAAAAACAATAGAAATGTATCATGGAAGTGGGTTAAAAAGCAACAAGACCTCCACACAGGCCTTAAACATTTCACGCTATATCTAGACCTTAGTCACAGACATAAAAACCACAATGCACAAACCAGAAAAAATATGAAACATAATTAGGATAATCTGTTTCAGTGCTTGAAAGGAGTAAACAGCCAATCATCTCATGAGACTGATTTAACCCTTATTGATAGTCACCGTTATATTAAAGAGAGACACATATTATCTTGATAAATTATTTATATTTATATATAATTAACATGCCTTTTAGATAAGACAAGCAAGAATGGAAAATACCATTAAAATCCCCAGTTTCAGAGATCGAAATAAACTAAAATGAAAAAGCATGAAAGAGCACTAAAATGCTACCAACTACCCCCTGCACAGGGTAAAAATGGCATGTCCATGCTATTTAGCTACATAACATATAAATGCAAACTGTGCAACAAAAAAGACATAGGTCTCCAGAAGAACAAGTGGTGCACTCAATATGAGACCACTTTTAGATATACGTGACCTTGAAGGAAATCCTCAATCTCTTTCTCTCTCTCTCTCTCTCCCTCCTATATAATAATTTGCTAAAACGCGTGTTACGACAAAGTCATGCACAGTAGAGATTGCTGCGCGTGCTGCAGTCATTCACAGTAGAGACTGCCCGCGCCGCGGCTGGAGCGTCCAGCTCTGTATTAGCCGTGGCACGGGCAGTCTCCACTGCGCATGACTGCCCTGCAACTAGTATATTTATATATATATATATATATATATATATATATATATATTTATTTATTTATTTATTTATTTATGTATTGATGTTAATAATAGTAAACTAATAACAAATACTAAATACTTAATACTAAAAGCCACACAATCTGACTAATATCCCATTCAGAGTTTAAACCATCTGCTGTCCTTGTTTTTAACTAAAAGAATCCAATATTCCTATCTTTTACTGACCAGCTCCAAAATGTTGTCTCCCCTCTAGGGTCCCCTCACTAGCTCAATGCCCTAAAATGTGCAACGTTTATGATTTTCTCCATGTCTCTCACTGATATGTTTCACTATTGCTGAAGTTTGCTCATCTCTAGAGATTTGATAGAGTTGTTCCCTTTCTGTTTTTAAAGGGTGTATAGTTCATCCTACATATTGAATGGAACATACTGAGCATGTGAACAAGTAAACAACCTATTGAGTGTTACAATTTATATAATCAAAGGTTGGATAAGTTGATCAATCTATAGAGCACACAAATTCCTTTGAGACCTCAGCCACATTGCAACATTTACATGACAGACAATCACATTTATAAAAACCAATTGTGGTTAACCATGAAGAGTAAACATTTTTGCTCGAAAAGCAGCTGGAGAAACAAAGTTGCCCACAATCCTACCTCACTTAGCAACAAAACCACACTCATTCTGTAGAATCACTGCCAAGCTTGAATCAGTATGAAACATGGGCAACAGTGATCTGACCAAGCTACAAATCTTGGAATATTGCGGACTGTAGGTAGTGATGAACCTAACCTCATTATCTTGAATATTCTTTTGTCTAAATCTTTTACAGGATGAAGTTTTGATTAACTGCTCCATGGTCCAATTTTGAGCACATTCAAATGCATCAACTAGAACCTGTTCATCATATACTCTGGCATGAAATCTGGCAAATAAGTCCTGAGATGCCTGTTTAAGTTGTTCATCCATAGAAATTGTCCTTTTGATATATTTGTGATTTTGGTTCAAAATTGAAACAAAGGAAACTGTCTCCCCTTCTGATCCCAACAAAATTAGTAAAAGGTTATCTGTATATCTCCCATACCACAAAGTCTGCTCCCTGTTGGCATTCCCACCACCAAAGATGTGGGTAGACTTCCACTAACCCATGTAAAGGTTGGCAAGAGAAGGGGCAAAACTGGCCCCCATCTCCACACACTACATCTCTGGAGGTAAAAATGTCATCAAAGGAGAAGAAGAAGTTGAAGAGGAGACATTTTACTGCCTGTGAGAGGAAGCTGATCAAATCCAGAGAGTAACTGAGAGATGTGTCAAATGGTAATGCAAGGCTGTAAGACCTAGTGAGTGTGGAATGGAAGAATAGAGAGCCATGATGACAGCAGGTAGACAAGAACAATCCCTATTCCACTCCACATTCAGCATCTGCTGCTCCAACATGGACTGATCTCTCATGAAGAGAAATAAGATCTTTTTCAAGGGTTTTCTGGAAGACTTCCAACAGATTACCCATATAAAGTATTGGTGTTACAGCTTACCTTGTTTTCAGCGTCATCTGCAGGCGCGAGGCTTCAAGCATGCAGCAGGCCTCTGTTTTATGTGCCATGCTTTCTGTAGTCCCCTCCTACCTACTTCCTACCTCTGAGCTGCTCCTCCTACCTACTTCCTGAGGAGGGGTTTAAAGAGCAGTCTGAGTCCTGACTCAGTTGCCCTTGCATTGTTGTTCATAGCAGTTCTATTACCTTGGGCTCTGTGTATGACCTGGCTAGTCTTCCATCCAACCTGATGCTGACCTGTGGCTCTGTCTGACTATTCTTTTGTCTATCCCTATAGTGGACACCCAACATGGCGCAGACCTGTGGCTCTGGCTGACTACCTGAACTGTGTATGACGTGGCTTGTCTGACTACCCCCTCTGGTGCTGACTTGTGGCTCTGTCTGACTATTCATACTTTTGTTACTTGTACCTAGCTGACACCCAATCTAGTGCGGTCCTGGTGCTCTGGTAGACTAGCTCCGATACTGACTGCAGGAGTGAGTCAAGAATACCTTTCTTTATACTGACTGCAGGCGTGAGTCAGATATCACTCCCTACTGACTGCAGGAGTGAGTCAAGAATACCTTTCTTTATACTGACTGCAGGCGTGAGTCAGATATCACTCCCTACTGACTGCAGGCGTGAGTCAGTACTCTCTCTTCGTCAGATCAAGATCCAGTGTTCCTGTTCCTGCTTCTGGTTCCTGCAGAGATTACCAGTGGCTGAGGCCTAGTCTCCAGCAGAGTGGTCAGTCTTGGCAGCCTACTATTCCTGATAGCAGTGTTCGCTGGCTTGTAACCCTCTGCTTGCTACTTGTGTATATAGTGTGCTCTACTTTTCTATTATTAATAAATATTGTATTTAACTATACCGTACTGACTCCTGAACATTATTGGTAAACAGTGACAGTTAGGAAACAGTTGGATTTAGGTCTTAGATCCATGTCCATGCTTTGAATATGAGATGCATAATTAACCCCTTAGTGACTGGCCGCGCGCACGCGGCTGGCACTTATCGCCCGCCGAACTTTTTTTTCCCATTGCTTTGAACGACTTCCTGGACGTACATGTACACTAAGTGAAAGTTTCTTCTGGACGTACATGTACATCCATTGTCGGGATGGGGTTAATATATAGTACAGACTCAGCTTGTAGAGACTGTAAGTGAAAAGTAGCACACAAATCTTTAAAAGTATTGATGGAAGTTGTGAATATTATCTGAGATGGCACATTACCAGATGCTTGTCTGCCTTTACATCTTGCTGTTTCCAAAATACTTTTTTAATAGTCAACTGGCTGACAATTCAATTGACATCCAAAAAGCATATTAAATAAATTAAATATCGAGTTAAGGAACAAAACTGAGACTTTTTTCTAGGCCCTTTATTTGAGATGTAATCATGGTCATATTAGATAGATTTAAAACTGTTAGCAACTGGACGTTATACAGTTCTGTCAAGCTGGATATCCTATTGATTCTGAATCTATGCCCCCCCCCCCCTACAACTTTTCTTCTTTTTGTATTTTTTCCATCCCTGCTGGGTTTTTGGACGACATGATGACTGATCTGATTCCCAGAGACTTGGGCCTGTGATGGACTTATCAGCAGAATCAACTCTAACTGAAGTGTAGATGCGACTTCCTCCATTGTATCCGATCCGGTATCATCTTCTGTGTATGCTTCAAACTGGGCTATGGTTGAAAACGAATAGGTGTGCTGTGTAGACAGAGCAACTTATCCAATCTATGATTAAATAAATTGTAACAATAAGTATGTTTTTTACTTGTTCACATGCTCAGTTTCATTCAATATGTAAGATGCACTAAATGCCCTTTACAAAAATAGAGTAAGGGAACATCTCTATCAAATCTCTAGAGATGAGCAAACTCCAGAAATAGCAAAAAATATCAGTGAGAGACATGGAGGAAACCATAAATGTTGCACATTCCAGAGCATTGAGTGAGTGAGGGTTCCCATAGAGAAGAAGCAGCATTAGCTGGTCAATAAAAGGGAGATGTATTGGAATTTTCAGTTAAAAACAAGGACTCCAGAACTCTGAATGGGATATTAGTCATATTGTGTAGTTTTTAGTACTGGTTAAAGGGATAGTAATGTTTCATAATCAAAGCAGCTCCAATTAATCTTCATAGTATTTGGGCCATGGAGAGTGTTATTTCAATAATGTCAGAGTTGTAGTTCAAGAGTAATTGAATGATAAAGTATCCACCTCATGCCCCTTTTACTGATGTAACACTGCTCAGCTTAGAGCAACAAGTCTGTCCGGATTGATCGCACAGACGTATAATCTTCAGTGAGCATAAGGAAACACCTGAAAAACCTTTCAAGCGGGGCAGGGTTTTCCTTATGCTCACAGTAAGAAGATTGTCCTTTGCTGTGAGCTGTCTGGTCTCAGAACCAGATTCTACATCTGAGGGGAGGGGGGCTAACCCTAGGTAAAAGGGGTGGGAGGGGGATACGTTATCATTCAATATCATTTATGTATATATATATATATATAGAGAGAGAGAGAGAGAGAGATTGAGGACTTCCTTGATCATCACCGTGTATCTAAAAGTGGTCTCATATTATTTGCTCCTCCGGGTTCTTCTAGAGACTTATGTCTTTTTTATTGCGGAGTATGAATATACTGTATATGCAAACTCCGCAACAAAAAAGACTTAAGTCTTTGAAAGCATTCTTACTTTACAGTATATTTTCACACCTGCCTAAGACTTTTGCACAGTACTGTATATGTTATGTATCTGAATAGCATGGATGTGCCATTTTTACCTTTTGTGTGTAGGGGTAGTTGGTTACTTTTGGTGTTCTTTTAAGCTTTTTATTTTAGTTTGTCTCTCTGACACTGGGGATTTAAATGGTATTTTCCATTCTTGTTTGTCTTATCTACAAGGTATGTTCATTATTTATAAATATAAATAATTTATCTAGATAATATATGTCTCACTTTTATGTTATGACTATCAATAGGAGTTAAATCGGCCTCATGATTTGCTGTCCTTTCCTTTCAAGCATGGCATAGATTATCCTAATTATTTTATATATAAATTTCCAGTTTATGCATTGTAGTTTTTATGTCCATGATTAAGCACTAGTTATAGAGTGAAACACGTAAGACCTGTGTGGAGGTCTTGTTGGTTTTTGCCCACCTCCATGCTACATTTCTATTGTTATTAATGCTTTACAATAAAAGCTTTCATTTTAAGAAGTCATCATCGGCTAGTGTGTAGGGAATGTCGGAAGGCAGAGACACACTAGCACCGACACGGGGTCAGAACCCTAATGCAGAGTCCGGAAGTCAAACCACAGGCCTAGGGTTGAAAGTCTGCTAGGTCGCATACAAGAGAAGTGGTAGTCATTCGATAAGCCAGGAGTTGGTACACAGCTAGTCGAACAGGCAGAGGTATACAGTAGTCGATACCTTAAAAGTCGAAGGGGGTGGAGAAGTGCGGATAGTCATATGGCAAGCCGGAGGCCGATGCACAGAAGGTCGGATGCCGGTGCAACATATTGTGTGAGTACATAGAATTATTATTTCATATATACATATATATTGCTGGTTCTAGCGTTTTGTCTTCAATAAGAATTGTACGGGCACTCTTTTTGTCTTTCTCTTTGGGTCTGACGGATGGGACACTGTGTGAAGCACCGACTGAACCGTGTATAGCTACTGAACAGTTCAGGAACATACCCAAGTGGAAGTGGGGAATTTAAATAGCTTCCATCTGCACTTCTTTTCTTTGAGGTGCCTATGAGCTATCCAGTCTGTGATAGCCGAGGGGCAATCTGTGACTTTTGAGGAGTCAGTTGAAGTGCAGATAAGTAAAGCTGGGTGTCATCTGCATAGTGGTGATATTTTAATCTTAATGAGTTAATAAGTTCACCAAGTGTTATTGTGTACATTGAAAACAGATGTAGTTCTATAACAGAGCCCTGGGGAACACCAAAAGAGAATTGGATAGAAGAGGACAAGGAGATGACAATGGAGAAACTGAAGAATTGGTTATTTAGATAAGAAGACAGCCAATCTGGGGATGAGTTACAGATGTCTAAGGAGCAAACAATTTGGAGAAAGAGAGAGTGATTAACAGTGTCAAAAGCAGCTGAGAGGTAAAGTAGGATAAGTATTGAATAATGACCTTGTGATTTGGCTAGATCATTGACAACTCCTATAAAAGCAGCTTCTGTGGTGTGAGACATGCGAAAGTCAGACTGTAATGAGTCAAGAATGTTGTGTGTGTGTGTTAACCCCTTAAGGACCAGCAGTGCCACCACACGGCAAGGACTTAAGGACCCCAGACCTTTCTCTTGCAACCAATCCAGGGATCCCTCAGTGGCATGCAGCCACAAGGGGACCTCTGAATTCCAGGACGTACATGTACGTCATGGGTCCTTTAGGCATGTTCTACCCATGATGTACCCCTTAAGGGGTTAAGTACATCAAGTGGGCAGGAGTAGGTTAGATGTTCCAAAAGCTTAGTAGCAAAAGGAAGGAGAAAAACTGGTCGATAGCAAGGAGGCGTGGTGCTGTCAGGGAAATTGTTCTTGAGGATAGGTGTCACTATGGCATGTTTGAAGTCATCAGGAAAAGAGGCAGAAACAAAGTAGGAATTAAATATATGTAATAGTACAGGCATTAGTGTGGGGGAGTGGGAGTTGATGAGGTGAGAGAGGGAAGAAGACTGAATGCTCATGTAGTGGAGAGAGAGGAGAATAGCAGGTTAGTCAACCAGGGGAGGGCTAGAACTTGTGGCCCAGGGGCAAATACAGTACAGTAGCCTATTTCTACTATCGTTCCAGCCCGCTGTACTGGACCATCTCTTTTTTCTAATTTTAAAATTGCCCTTAATATTGTGAAGTAAGATAAATGACACCACATAGCTTACAGTTGCAATGGGGCTACACTAATTATGCCACATCGTTTTCAATTTAAGTTAAGCTACAACAGTGATACTATAGAGCTTACAAGGGAAATTGGTTAGTATTATTTGTTGCCTGAAGACAAGATCTTAGCGTCCCGAAAGCATGCACTTTCCATGTCCTCAGTTAGCCATTATAAGGTATCACCTTTATATTACTCTGGTGAGTTAAAGGGATAGTAATGTTTCATAATAAAAGCAGCTCTAATTAATCATCATAGTATTTAGACTTTGGAGGGTGTTATTTCAATTCTGTCAGAGTAGTAGTTCAAGAGTAATTGAATGATAAAGTATCCCCCTCCCGCCCCTTTTACTGATGTAACACTGCTCACCTCAGAGCAGCAGGGGGGTGCCCAGGTAGACTGCAGAGAGGGACAATCTTAATTGTTACAATAGTACATTGAATCCCATTTTATGCTTCTAATGTAGCTCCATTTAGATTTCAGCTCTCTGGTATCACTAGTGTAGCTCCATTTCAATTGTAAGCTCTGATGTATCACTAGTGTAGCTCCATTTCAATTGAACGCTCTGTTGTATCACTAGTGTAGCTCCATTTCAATTGTAAGCTCTGTTGTATCACTAGCGTAGCTCCATTTCAATTGAACGCTCTGTTGTATCACTAGTGTAGCTCCATTTCAATTGTAAGCTCTGTTGTATCACTAGCGTAGCTCCATTTCAATTGAACGCTCTGTTGTATCACTAGTGTAGCTCCATTTTAATTGTAAGCTCTGTTGTATCACTAGTGTAGCTCCATTTCAATTGTAAGCTCTGTTGTATCACTATTGTAGCTCCATTTTAATTGTAAGCTCTGTTGTATCACTAGTGTAGCTCCATTTCAGCTGCATCTTGAGATTTGTCTTTGGGACACTACAATGAAACTATTAATATTTATTTTGAAAGACAGCTTCCAGTTATTCTAGTATTTATGTTTGCAAAGGGACAGATTAAACAATTAAGAATCATAAATAAATAAACCATGAATTGTATAGCTAATTACTATGCCTAAATTATGTAGCACAATCAGTGCCACAATTCACAGCATGATATCATGGAATTATGGTTACTTATGCTTAATGTCTTCCATTGCAGTATTGCTTTTTCAAGTGTCTGCCAAAAAAGGGTTAATATTGCTTGTGTCAAAACCTGAAGCATACAAGCTACCTTTTGTTCAGTGCTTCAGTTCACAGCCACCAAAACAGTCTATGAACCAGTCAGTTTTGTTTCCAGGAGATCATACTGACAATGGTGCCAGTATGTGGGTATATTGAGAATACTTGCTGCGGTCTTTCACAGTGTACTATAGGTAGAAACAATAGGGGACAATAAATTGGAAAGCATTATACAGCTGCATTGTGGGAAATCCCCAGACCAGTATGCCTTTGTACAACTCTCTCACTTTTCATTTGAAATCACCTTTTTAAAGTGCAGCAAGGCATTTGGTACAATTAGCCTACTGCCTAATTAATGCACCACAAAGACAATGAGGGTAGTTTCAACTTGGATGGTACGAGCTGTCTGGAAAGCCAAAAGAATTTTAAGAAATTTCTTTTTTTTTTCTTTAACTAGCTCTTTATAGAAGCTTAAATCCAATTAGAACAGTTAATCTCAAGTGGGCTAACGACAAGAAATGGAGAAAACTGAACTTGCATCACTTTATTGTAGTATTAAGGGAGGAATGGGGTTCAGATCAGTCATAATGGGGTTCAGATCAGTAATTAGTTTAAAATGTATGATGATTAAGGAAGACTTTTTTCTTTGCATGTCTACCCATATTGAGCATCTTTCATTTTATTGTTTGCCTAAAACAATTACTATCCATTTGGGTCTTTGCTAATTGGTTTTCTAAAGCCTGATAGGGCTGATAAAAACTACAACTCCCAAATTACATTCTTGAGTCCTATGCAGATTACTAGCACTAGTTTCAGACCTTCTATTTCAGTTAAACTCGCTGAGATTACATTTGCTAGCTCACCCTCTTTCTGCCTTAGATACATAATATACTCTGTAACCAGTTGATGTTGTATTTAGCAATATTATTGAACCATTTCCATTGTAACATTCTATGTTGACCTGGTTCATGCTTTGACTTTGTATGGAATTCCTTTGCTTCAATAAAACTTTGAAAAAAAAAAAAAAAAAAAAAAAAAAACTACAACTCCACGGTTTGTTCTGTTCTTGATAGTAATTCGTAGATGAACTTTTGCAATTTAGTTTTCTTTTTTTATGTATATTTAACCATATGTAGAATATACCAGTGGATGCCTGTGACCCATGTGTCAACATATCTGCTGGCTGAAGAGAAAGGCATCTAATGTATTAATTAATTAAATCATTTCTGCAACCGAATGGAAAATATCCTATATAATAATTCGCTAAAACGTGTGTAACGACGCAGTCATGCGCAATAGAGACTGCTGCGCATGCTGCAGTTATGCGCAATAGAGACTGCTCGCGCCACAGCTGATACAGAGCTGGACGCTCCGAAGGAGCATCCAGCTCTGTATCAGCTGCGGTGCGAGCAGTCTCTACTGCGCTTGACTGCCCCATGACCGGCTGGCAGTGACACTGCGGCCAGTGTAACGGGCTCTTCAACTAGTTTTTGAATAAACCATCAAGGCACTTTTAAGCCAAAAAAGATGTGGTTGCGTTACCTGTAAATAAAGATGTGCAATGTGCAGACATTTGAAGGTCCTGGTATTTTTAGGCAATTATATAGGATTGTGTTTTGAGGAAAGTATAAATCACCTATCCTCACCTTCCCTCAGCAGCCTATTCAGATCCTAAGATTGCAATGAGTATTAGGCAGCATAATACAATATTTATGTGTGTAAATGTAAGTAAGTCATTTTATATTTTCATGATAGTACTACAGAAAAATTAAGTTCTCTTCATAGCAAATGAATACTTTGCAGTAATGTTATTTGTATACTTCAGTGATTGTGATTATTTTAAAATTAAAATAGGGAGAAATGTGGTCAAATTCTTGAGCTATACAAAAAGATGGAGGGGATATAAACTCTTTAGAGTTTTACCATTTCAAGGCAACCTCAGATTATTTTTTTGTTCGCATATATGGTTATGAGAGCATGTATCTAAATTCTCATGTCCTCATTTGTATGATGTGTTCTAGTTACACTAGAAAAGATAAAATATGATTCCGTACAGAATATAGAAAAGAAAAATAACACATCACATCCTCAGCTCTATCTGTTGCCATGCGTCTCTGGCTCAAGATTTGGTCAGTTGCCAATCTTCCAAGAGATCTTTAGTGTCTTCCTTTTTTTGCAAACACCTCTTTGGATCTGACCTGGGTAAGGTCATCAACGATGATACAAGAGGCAACATCATACTGCTGCCTCAGATTTCGACAAAACATACAATTTTTTCCCGGGAAGATGTGTGGAGTTCATCCCCCCACCAGCTTGGGGAGCATAGGGTTCAATCACCTCAGGTCCCCCAGTTCCGTCCTGCCCCTAAATCCAAACAGGCTTGACAGAACAAGCAGTCTGCTCAGAAGGCTAAGGCTTACAAGCACACCTCATCATGATTCACAGGATTCTGGTCCATCTCTGCCCATAGGAGGCCATATCTGTCTTTTTCAAGGCACATGGGAGTTTTAGTAACAGACCACTGGAGTCCCCTCCACCCCACCATTTCTTTTTTAGAGAGTTTTTCAGGACCCAGATTGGGCATGTCTGTACACAGAGCTGTATCATCCCTGTTGGAAAAACAGGTAATAGTTCCAGCCAAGGAGCGCTTTTCAGGGTTTTATGCTAATCTTTTTGTGATCCCTAAGAACCTAAAATAACTCAATTTTCTGAAACTCTGTGATTCAAGATGGAATCTTTGTAATTTGTCATCTCAGTGATATTTCTAGCCTGTCTAGAGCTTCAGGATGCTTACTGCCATGTCCCGATTCATCCAGATCATCAAAACTTTCTTTGCCTGGCCTTTGAGTGCAGTCACTACCAGTTCACTGGGGAGCATAGTGTTTAATCCCCTCAGGCGTCCCAGTTCCGTCCTGCCCCAAAACCTAAATAAGATTGACAGAAGAAGTCTGTTCAGAAGCCTAAAGCTGATAAGTCCATCTCAACATAACTCAAAGGCTTCTGGTCCATCTCTGCCCATTGATGGTCATCTCTGTATTTTTCAAGGCACAGGGGAGTGTTTATTGACATACCAGTGGGTTTTTGAAGGTCATTTCAGAAGGGTACCGCATAGACTTCAAGTCCCATCCACCTCACCATTTCTTTTTGTCCAGAGTTCTTCTGGACCCCGATCAGACTTTGGTCTTCGAGTGCAGACACTACAGTTCACTTCTATTCCTTTTGGACTAGCATCAGCTCCAAGGATCATCATGAAGATCATGGCCACTCTGATGGCTTACACCAATTCTCAAGGGATTTCCTATCCCCTTATTTAGACAACGTTTTTCTCAAGGCTCCTTCAGAGTCTATTCTATCCTCACATGTTCAAGAATGTGTTCACATCCTGGAGCACCATGGTTGTATACTCAATCTCAAGAAATCATCTCTGGTGCCTTCTCAGACTCTGTACCTCTTAGGCATAATATTTAATCTCCAAAGGAGAGTGTTTCTGCCAGAGTACAAGACCCAGGCTCTTTTCCGGCACATGCCTTAAGCAATGTCCTGGCCACCCTCAGTGATAAGGGATTACATGAAAGTCCTGGGATGTCTAGTCTCCACTTTGGAAGTGGTCCCCTATACTCAGTTCCATATGATGGAGCTACAGCTGGATATTCTTAGGAGTTGGTCAAGACTGTGTTCCTAGAAAAGGATTTAATGGAGAACTACCACCCCGCAATAAGTTCACATTATTCAATTCTTCATCTGGCGACTAGCTGCTTAGTAGCGCTAGTCGCCAGAAATATTACCCGGTTTACAAGATATTCCACTTTTTCGGAGGCTCACAGTAGCAGGAAGCACGGACATCTCGTCATAGTGACATCCTTGCGCCTGCGCTGTCAATCCCTTTTGGAGCCAATTGGAGGAGGTTGCCATTTTCATCCTCCTCATTATGTAGACCAATTACTCCTGGAGGAGGAGGATGCCTGACATGTGTCTGTTGCTGTTGCTGAATATCTCTTGTACCCTTTTTTTCTGAGGCCAGTGGGCTAACCCTCCATGAGGTGGACCCAACATTTTCTTGCCTTGCTAAGAATACAGCTTTGCCTCTGGCAGACACTGCTGCACTTAATGATCAGGTAGATAAGCTCCTGGATTGTCTTTTGAAGGTGAATTTTGTGGCCCTTGGTGCCACTTTATGTTCTACCTTTGCTGCTGCGTGGATAACTAGGGCTATGGCTGTTTGGAGGGATCAGCTTTTGGATGCTGTCGAAGTGGACACAGCTAAGGAGGATATGGTTTTTTACTATATCCAAGAACTTTGTGGCTAATTCATATCTTAATGTGATGAGGCCCCTGACAATGCTGGTTTCACTGGAAAGGCCCCAGCTTTCTCTGGGGCAGTGCATCAAAATCTGTGGCTTAAGTCTTTGGTGGCTTTTCATTTCATAGTTCCCAAAAAACAAGCCTGATGTCTGTTCAAGATAGAGTCCTTGTGCTCCATCGTCACTGAAATGTGATCAGGGGAATTTTTGCTTTCCCTAGAAATAAAGGACGCCTACCTTCATATTCCCATCCATGCAGATTATCAGCATTAAAAGACCATACTTTTCAGTTTACCACACTTCCCGTTAGGATGGCCTCCACTCCATGGGTTTTTACAAAGGTCATGACAGCTCTGGTGGCTCACATTTGTTCGCTAGGGTTCTCTCTGACTATTTACTTGGATTAAAGGCATCTTCAGAGTTGACTTTACCACTTCAGATTCAGACTTGGGTGTACATTCTGGTGCAATATTGTGGGGTTATTAATTTCAGTGTCAAACACTGCCGTTTTAATGTGCTGGCTTCGGCTGAAGACTAGGGTCAGTCCTAAGCCCTCCGCTGTTTTCCAACAATAACGTCTTTCCTTTAATATCAACTTAATGATAAAATATGCACCTGTACTCCTGACCTCACATCCAATCTACTTTCTCATATCACCAACTGTTTATCTGCTGTTGCTTCTTGGATGTCCCAATGCTACCTAAAACTAAACTTATAAATAACAAAGTCTATAACATTCCCCCATCATGTTACTATGTGACATATTGGGGATGGGAAAGGAGTACAATGAGGAACAGTAGGGAAGAACCTTCAGCTGGTAGTATCATGGAGGAGTAATATGATTTGTATGAATGGTTTGCAATAGGGGCAAGTAAAACAACTTGTCCCAGTGTAGAAAAAAGTAAGCTTGTCATGAGATCAAGCCACAGAGCAATATTGAGTAAGAGAGGGATGATGTTATAAGGAAGGGTAGAGTAGCTGTCTCAGTTGTTAGCTGTGGAAGAAGTTATGAGGAAATGTTATGTCTTCTGAAAAGGTGCATTTTAACGGACCCTTTAATAGCTTAGAAGCTAGGGGAAGAATCTAATGAAACTAGTGTTAGAGTTCTTTTAGGTGGAGCAGGATTAAGAGTCGGTAATTACAGTGGAGGCATAAATCATGACAAAGGCAGAGGAACGATTTGGGGATGTATCTGGAGACAAAGGTAAATTAAAGAGAAGGGCATCATAGATAGGTTAGAACCAGGATTTTGAATCTAATTTTACATGGAACAGGAAGCCAGTCTAGGGATTGAAAGAGGGGTGTGGTGTTAGTAGAGAGATTAATGAAGAAGATTAAGCTGGCCGAAGGATTCAAATTGGATTGTAATAGGGATAGCTGAGAAAAAGGCTGGTAAGGACAGAGTTTCACTAATTGAGATGGGAAATTATTCAGGGCATTAATTAGGGCTTAGGTTGTTTCTCTAATGATGAAGTGACTCATGCAAAGATTTCGGAGATGAAAGTGGTAGCATTTTAAAAGGGCCTGGATGAGGAATGAAAGATATTGCAGTTAAAAATGACCCCAAAGCAGCAAGCTTAGGATGTGGAAGTTATAGACTAATCATAGTTATGATCATTCATTTGGAGGAGGGGTTCATTTTAATTGGGGCAACATAAAGAAGTTTTCTCTTGTATAGGTTGAGTTTTCACATAATGGGCGAACTCCCTTTTTCCAATGTTAGTTCTGCATACACCCCCTGAGTGACACTGGGTATGACATACAGGCTTGGACAGCTGTTCCTGTGGTGCCAAGCCCATATACTGTACCACCCAAATGAGTTCACCACATAAGCTGGTACTGCCGGCATTCTGTGGTCACAATTAAAAGAAAAAACAATTCAGCCCTTGTAAGGTGGCATCAGGACCAATCTGATGCTCTCCAGCTATTGATCATTTAGGTGATTTGACTAGGAGATCAATAAAGGTGATACAGGGGAGTAACATATTTGGGGTAGGCGAGAGAGGGATCGGGGAAGGCCTTCCACGTCATGTCAGCACTCAGCAGTGATGCAAAAGGCTTTCCATGATTCCTCTGACTCCTACCCAGTAGTTCAGGTAAGATGAAAGCATAGGAGCCATATTGCTTTACTTCATCTCAGTGATGGGAGATGAATAGCTGGGGGGCCATCAGGAGGGGTATATTGCATTGGATACCTCTCTGGCATAATAATAATTAGAAAAACATAAAAAATAAAATAAATAAGTGTACCAGAGGGTTGTCCTGCACAATACTTTGGCCAATCCTTTGGAACTCACTTATACCTTCTGATCCACTGTTCACTAGTAGTAACTGCCTTCTCACATACACTATTTGACCCCTCTTGCCTGGATCCCTTAAATATGCCCACTGTCATACTCCCTTAGCCTGGTTCTACTGTACATTGGAGCTCACAGATCTCCACATACACTGTTTAACACCCCTCCAGTCTGGTTCCACTGCTTACCATTAGTCACAGTCCACTTCATACACACTTTGACCTCCCCCAGCCTTGTTCGACTTTTAGTAATGGGACAACACATATACTGCCTGAACCCCCTAGAGCCATGCTCCTGGACCCGCTACAGTAAGTCAACCCATACCAATAGGGTACCATTTTTGGGGGGACTGGCATTAGGTACTGGTGAAATTGTGAAATATTTTAGTATCTTTGAAGTGACTGAAGTGTGAAAAAAGCATATGGTTTTTCCAATAGCACCACATATTGGAAATAGCTATGAACCCAGCATAGGGGTAACAAGGCAAATGACCCCTAATTTGATTTGGGTGAAAGTCTACTTTCTTTCGGACTTACTGACATTTACTTCATATCTGTAATGGTTATGAACATTTTAGTGCAGTCAGGTCATTTCACGAAAGAAAAGTGGCTGGTGTTGTTTTGTGCTTTTGGCATCCCTTATGGCATGCCAACTCATACCATTGGGGCAACATTTTTCTTGAAGACAACAGGAAATGCCTTGGTTTTCAAATATGTAAGTAACTTTGAAATGCTAGAAAGGTAAAAATAAAAATCCCCCATGGAGCAACATTATGGAAATAACTACACACCAGCCTAGGGGTAAAAAGGTAAAAGTAGTAAAAGTACCATAATTTGATGCAGGTGAATGTTTACTTTCCAAAATGGTATA
Source organism: Rhinophrynus dorsalis (assembly GCA_037306005.1). Classification (NCBI taxonomy): domain Eukaryota; kingdom Metazoa; phylum Chordata; class Amphibia; order Anura; family Rhinophrynidae; genus Rhinophrynus; species Rhinophrynus dorsalis. Next base: position 19,028,259 of record CM074728.1, read on the forward strand.
TCTTACATACCTTTCCATCATATCTCTGTTAGGACCAGTTTAGTTTAGGCAGCCTACTTAAAAAAATGGGTAGGTGTAATTTTGTGCTTCTAGCACCCCATGGCAATAGGGTACCATTTTCCTTGAATGAGTACCAACTAATGACTGCATAATTAAATTACATAGTTTTCAAATATTTTAGTGTGTTTGAATGGGTGTAAATGTAAAAATGTCCTATTTTTTCCTTTAGCACCAACTTCTGGAAACATTTGTACACATCAGGTTAGGGATGGAAAGGTAAGTAAGTGCTCATTAGATGCAGTGTGTTATCTTCTTTCCAAAATGGTGTACTTTGTCTACCTTTTCTTTATTTCTGTAGTTAGTACAACAATTTTAATAAAGGAAAGTCACGTTTAAGAAAATGTATGAAAAATTGTAGCTTATAGTTGTAGTTTTGTGCTTCTGGCACCCCTACAGTATGTCAGCTGATACCAGATGGGGTTCTATTTTTTATGTAAAAGCAGTAGCTTTCAAAGATTTCAGCACCATTGTAGTGGTGGAAATGTAAAGAAATACCTGCTTTAGCACCACCTTCTAGAAACATTTGTGACAAGTGACCACTCATTTGATGCAGTGGGATATCTCCTTTCAGGAAACATATGCTTTTATAATTATTGTGCTGTTTTAGGTTTTAGTTTTGCCATGCAACCAATGGAATGTGCATTTTTAGTTCATAAAATTGAAAATACCATTTTGTGCACCTGTAAATTAGGGGTCTGTTCAGGCCATGCTGATTTGTAAAAGTATACATATTTGGTTTTATTGTACACAGAGGATTCAGGACTTTCTAAAAAAAGAACTGGAATTCTCACTACCAACATACGTGTTTTGGTATATAGTTTATGATAATGGCAAAACCATGCTTACTACAACTTTAACCAGTCTTCATTTGGTTTTCTAAACGTTTTATATACGTTGCCCACAACATGCCTTGGGACTGAACCAGGCCCCATGGCTATGTTTGGATGTGCAGCAGGCCAGGTCTGAGTGACAGCATCTCTAGCCTTTGTCAGAGAAGTTGAAAGGGGGGGTTGATAATATGAAGCAGAGGTGTGCAATTACCAGGAAAATATCACTTTGAAAAGTGTCAGATTCACTGACAGAAGAGAAAAGGAGAGAGGTGATTCTGTGAATTAAGCTTCAGAAAAGAAAGTTACGGAAAGTTTAAAATGTACAAGAGAAGATACATCAGAAATGAGATGTCAATTAAAGTAAATGAGATAGTTCCGAAGCATGGCTGTGGGTTTCATTAGAAGGGAGATGTAAATTTTCTTTCCTTCCTCTCTCCCATGCCTCCTATGTAATCTTTATTCTGCCAGAGGAAAAAGTGAGCTCTACACATTGTATGGCCCCTTCAATAGAGTAGTAGGTAACAGTGTAATGCTGACATATATCTACAATGATCCGAATCGAATTTCCACTTGATTGTTGTATTAATTAGTGAACTCTACATTTGATAGGTATCTAATGTAGTTTTGCAGGTTTATTACCTCTTTCAAACTGTGTAATCATTAGGGATGCCAAATTTGATCTGACAAAATAAAGGATGCTTTGACATAACCACTGGAATGGTGAGTATTACATTGCAAAATAACTGTCTATAAATAATGTGCTATTTTAACCCTTTCAGTGCCAGTACAGTTACAGTATGCTGTATAGATTACAATATGGCAAAATGCTCCCATTTTGCCAAGCTTGTAAAGTGTATTGCCTGGCAAATTCCCTCCCTCATTAAAAAAAAAAATCAGATCTCATTGGGGGAATCAGAACCCTCCTGATGTCCCCCCAGTATTTGGAGATAGGCGATCAGATAAGAGATCAATACCGGTGACAAGGAAGGCAAACACTGCCTTCCTTCCCTTCTTGTTCAATATGGAGCTCTCTGAACTTCTGGGTTGAGTGAATGGAGCAGAAATGCATGCTAGTGTTATAGTTAATCTTAGTAATGACACCATGGGTTCCCTGGTCCTCATACACAAGCCTGTACTTCAGGGAATCCCACATTGTATAAAGGAAATAGAAGGAAAGAAGGCAGTGCCTTCCTGTTGCCATTATGGATCACCTACACAATTAGTTATGCCATAGAAGGCATTAACATGGGTCCTGACCTGATGCCCCTTCAATGAAGTCTGAACTTCTAACAAAAACAATATAACACTGTGTTTGTGTGTGTGTGTCATAGGGGTGTCAAACTCATTGCTTTGCAGTGTGTTGGACAATACTCTGCCTTCTTCTGCAGCCTGATGCCACTGCCTCCTTTAAGTCACAGATCCTCATATGCTGTCTTACCCATATTCTGGTTCCACTGCCCACTGATAGACACAGACCTCCCACATACAATACCTCATCCCCCAGCCTGGTTCCACTATCTAGTAGTAGTCCCAGATCCCCAAATAGATAGGTACTGAATACACTACAAAATTCTATGGAGTGTGCACACTACTTTAGGGGTTCAAAGACAACTTACACCTCATTTGATGCAACTGGTTGTCTACTTTCCAAACTGGTATGGTCTCCTTGCTATGTCTGAGCACAAAGAACCTGTAGGGAAGACTAAGAACATCAATGCTTCAAAGGTTTCTTCTTTAACCCTCCGTTCTTCCTGCCAGGCTAATCTCTCCAGGGTTCTTACTGGTGCATTATGTCCTTCTTGTTGTGTGGCCCTTACGCAGCCAACTCAAAGCCCTTCGTCCTCTGAACAGGAGCCTGCATGGGGTAAAATGCCTACTCCCACTGTGCTCACAATTCCTACATATAATTGAGGGTCCTTTAACCTTGGGAAAAAGGCCCCACTATTGCACCCACAAGACAATTTAACCCTTTTGAGGGAGGGGACTTTCTCCCTGTGGGAGGGATTTTTTTCTATGGAAGAGGGGGAAACTGTGGAGTATGATATTGCTTTGTCCGTTATTCCTGTGGATTTGTTTGAGGAAGACCCTGGGCCACCTGTATAGGGTCTTATCCAATTTTGGAGACCCATAAGGGTTCTGAGGCCTCAGATTTGAGTTCTTCATATCCAGACATTTTTAAGAGGCACTAAAGGGACATGTTTCTTTTCCCCCTCCCTATCATTCTCTTGACTAAGTGGTATTTGAGGACTGGAAGCTGACTGATAAGAAACTCTTTATCACCAAGCACTTATAATTTTATACCCTTTCTCTCCTGCTGAGCTTCAACAGTGGGCTTCCAACAGATACCCCCCATTTTGCTCTTTTCTAAGCACAAAGAACTGCCAGTTGTAGATGTAGCTTCCTTCAAGGATTCACTTCTTAAGGAAAATGTCTCCACTTCATGGGCCTACTTATGACCAGCCTTTGCTAAAGCATTGGTGACTAGAGCCATGGCTGTTTGGGGAGGTGGTGCAAATGTGGGATGTAGTCTACTCGGAAGCTCCAAAAGGGTTATATTGTATTTTCCATCTCTAAGATTCTTGAGGCCTATGCATATCTTTCTGAAGCTGCTTTTGTGCAATACCAAATTCATTGGTAAGTCTATAGTATGCTGTGTTGAAATGTGCCATAGCCTTTGGTTGAATATTTAGACTGTGGATCAGTCTTCTATGAAATCCCTGGCTTCTATTCTGTTCATTGACAAGCAACTCTTTGCCCCAGAACTGACGTAAGTCATTAGCCATTATACTGAGGGTCAGAGTGCTCTGTTGCCTCGGTTACCCCCAAGTATCCTCCCTTTCTGTGGAGAATGCATGGCTTTTGGTACCACAGTCAATATGGGTATGTGCCTATGGTTTTTATCCCCTCTTTGAACCAGGCACACCCTTGTCTGGAGGCAGTTCTGTCTGCCCAATTTCAAATTTGGGAACTGCAGCTTGATAATCTCAAGAACTGCTCCAAACAGGCCTTACAAAGTTATATCTTTGTTGGTGGCTCCAGGACTCTCACCTGACACTAGGTCATCTGTTGGTCATACTTAATTGGTCTGTAGTAATAACAGATATCAGTCTGAAGGGCTTGGGTGCCCAGATAGCCCAGGACCTTTGGTCTGACAGTGTATCTGTCGATCAATGTATTGGAACTTCGAGCGATTTGCCTTTTTGTTCTGCATTGGTCCTACTTACTTTGGGGGTTACCAGTGCAGATTCAGTCAGACAATACAACAGTACTGACCGTCAGTGTTGAAGCAGAAGTGCAGCTGTGTGGTCAGTTCAACCGACTCTTGCTTGGGTGGAAATTCAAATTCCGGCTCACTCGGCCATTCACATTCCTGGTGGAGATAACGCAGTGTCAGACTTTCTCAGCCATCAGTGTCAGGATCCCGGGAACTCAACCAGACCATGTTGGATTCCATAGTTCAGTTATGGGGGTCTTCCTGTTGTGGATCTTCAGGCATCTTAGTCAAACTGCAAGGTTACCCTGTTTTGTTCCAGGACATGGACCACCTTGTGCTATTAGTGAATGTACTGAGCATTCTGTAGCAGTTTCCTCCTTATCTTCTGGTTCCCAGAGAGTCGGGATGGAGATAATGCAAGTTATCCTGATTGCTCCTTACTGACCTCACCCCAAGGCTAAATTTAAAAATAGGCAAACTGGACACTTGCCTAGGGCGCTGGATTCTTAGGGGCACCTGGCAATGGCCCTGTCATGCCCACTGGCCCACCCACTTGATGCCCCAAAAAACTAAATTCAATCCTGTGCTTGTTAGAGCACTCACAAGCATCACTATCATGGCTGGCACCAGTGGGGTTGAATGCAGGGACAGGGTGCTTCCTCTCTTCATCTCGTGTTGCTTTAAAAGCAGTGGGATATGTGATGTTGGGTTAGCAGTACTGCCATAAGGAAGGTGCAATCACAAGTGGTTCTGCCTTGGTCACTGTCTAGATCTCTTTTCTCTTTCCAGGGTTTCAATGGTGCAGAAAACCAGACAGATTAATTTATGCCATAAGGATGGTTTTTACAGATTTAAAGCTTTGCATTCATCACATGCTGGGCAGGACTTATACTGTAGTGATTAAAAAATGATTACCATATGCTTTTTTGTATGCTCATAATATGCAGGATTAGCCATTGGAATTATAGACCTAGCACCTCAGATTAGTAAAACACCACAGAGCCAGTCAAAATTCTCTTCCTCCTTCTGTAGGTTGTGTTCCTCCCCCTCCCATCATACATTGCAGCATGTTGATTGATGTCAGGCTGCTCTTTGGACTTGGAGCACAGTATGTGGCACAGAGGGTAAGTGAACAGTAAAATTTAGTTAACTCTTTGCAAGCAAAAGGCTACAAGCATATAAACTGAAAGTAACTGGAGAAGTAGAAAGCCTAATAATCCTAAAGCTTCTATGCCTTTTTATGCTAATAGTAAATAATTAATATTCCTAGAAAGGACTCCTTCCTAAATAAGTTCTTCTATTACATACAATTAGAGCAATATACTCGTATAGAAATAGCTCCCAATATATACTCCATCATTATCTATAAAATGTTCACCCACCTCTGGAAAATTACAACATTACTGTGAAGAATAAAATCTAAAAATGAGTTTGGCCACAAAAGAGGGTGTGGTTAGGGGTGTTGTGAAGGTGGGGCTAGGAGGGCCAGAAAGTGCTGTGCGTAGGGGAACTTGAGATGCAGATCAGGCAGTGCTTGCTATCCGATTTGTCTCCTAACATTTACCAATCCAAATACTCTTCCCCTGACACTAGACTGCATCCTGTTTCCATAGACTCTTCATAGACTTTCTAATGAATTAATGAAGTAATGAATGACTTTATTTATACAATTCCACAAGTGTATGCAGCACTTTACAAGTTAAGGGCTTAGACAATACAGGGTTACAAGTGTTTTCCAAAGGGAAACACTAGAAGTGGGGTCTCTGTCTGAAAGCTTACAGTCTAAAGTGGTATCGGGATACATATTGTGTATAAAAGGTTTAAATGAGGAATACAGTGCTAGAGTTCTGGTTGCAATAGGGGCACATAAACAGCGTCAGTAAATTATAAGAGCCTTGGATTTATGAATTGAGTGCCTTCTAGCTTGTTGAAGCTTTGTTGAGGAGGTTACATTTAAAATGAGACTTGAAGACACAGGAGAGGTGCAGTGGCACATTCTGGGAGGTAGACCATTGCAAAGACAAGGAGCAATGAAAGGAAAAAGGTTTTATATGAGAGAGGGTTTTAAACACAAAAGGAGCTGTCAATGGCTGATCGTAAGTGGTGGGATGGAGAAAAGCAGGAGATCAGGTAGGAGTAGAGTAGAGAAGCATCTTGAATGAGAAAAACAGTATCTTATAAGATATCCATTTATAAGCAGCCACTTGAAAGATTGGAGATAGGAGGAAGGAGGCAGGGACAAACCTGAGAGAACAGTGTCGGTTATCACCCCTATGCACCTCTCTCCTGATTGGATTAATATTAGTGCCACTTACTTCACCTAAACTGGCACTACTGGGCCAGTTCTAGGTGAGATGAGGTTTAGCTCAGTTCTATACATGTTGAGCTTCAGATGTCTATGAGCCATTCAGTATGAGCTAGCCAAGAGGCAATCTGTGACTGAATATCATGAGTCAGTTGTGGTGCAGATAAGTAAAGCTTGGTGTCATCTGCATACAGTTGATATTTAAGTCCAAATTACTTAATATGTTCACCAACAGAGAGGTTGACGGGAGAGGGCGAAGAGGTGGCAGTGGAGACATCTAATGACTGGACATCCAGTTCAGTGCTAATTTACGGATACCTAAGGAATTAAGAATTTGGAAGAAAATCAAGAGTTTAAAATGCAGTTCAGAGATTGAGCAGGATCAGTTTTGAATTGTGATTTTATGATTTGGCAATATGTAGATTATTGACCACTCTTGTGAAAGTCAGAAAGGATATTGAATGGTCACCACAACCTGTAGAGAAACAGGAGCATACCTTCCAAAATTTGAAATCACCAAAGAACACTTTTGTTTTCAGTAGTGTTGCTGGGGGGGTGACTGGTGGCGGCGGTATTACCAAAAATGTTTAGGTTATTTCATGATCTATTGACACCTCTTTGTGTAACTGAATACATGATAAAGAATTTTGTATTTTATTTACATGGACTAATGTATAAACACATCTAGTGAAATTCAAGCATGCATAAATGTGAGTTTTATTGCTGTGGGGCAATGTGGTACACATATACACACACACACACACACACCACACAGTCTTATCACCTAAAAAGAGGGTGGAAATGAGGGACAGAGAGATTTGAGTCTCACAGTGGGACTGGTCCTCCTAAAGAGGGATACTTAGGAGGTATGCAGGACTGAAATTATAGACAGAATGCTACTCAAAAGAGGAGAAGCAGAGTGATATGGGGACAGAAAGTGGTTTGTAATGGCAGTGTTTAGAAAGCAGTAGTCTCTTTTATCAGATGCCTACTTATCCAGATCTTTGACCCCTTTCGGGCTCCTTCTGTCTGTGAGTGTACCAACTACCCATCCCCTCTCCAAGATATATAAGCTAATGATCTTACCACTGAATATGAATAAAGCCAATAAACCCAAATTTGCACTAGACTGGAAGTCCGAGCTAGGAGTTTTTTTAGAGATCTCTTTCTGCATATAATTTTCTGCCTTAATATCACCGCTGCCAACGGGACCTCTACTAGAGAGATGAATTTTAAGCTTGTCTTTAAGAGGCATACAACACATAGTGTTCTCACAAAAATGTACCCTGCCCTCTCAAATAAACGTTGGAGATGCTCACTGGAAATGGGTACTATAGTCCATATATGATGGCAGCGGCCAGCGGTTTGCCATTTTTTGGGCAGTCATCCATGAGGTACTCCCCGCTATTTTTGCAACATACCTCCCTACTGATATATGGTTCTCATTATTTGGCGACTCCACAACAAAGATTATTCTTCCTAATGCGCACTTTGTTGCATGCGGCCAGATATCTGATTCCCAAACTCTGGCACTCTACAACTCCCCCTTAATTTGAAACAATAGAGAAACTGCATGGCACAGAACACATTATCTTTCTTCATGTTATAGTAAATGGCTTCCTTTAGCACATGTATGGGACCCACCTGCTCCCCATCTTTGTGTTAGATAGACTTTCTAGGGCTGTTGCTGGATCTGTACTGTGCCACCACCACACCTTTATAACATAGATCAACCTGGTGACTATGTGACCTAGATTTCTACCTTCCCTTTTCCTTCCCCTACCTTCCCCACCACCACTTTTGTTCTACTTGTACAGTTTTATTGAAATGTTGTATTGGAACCTTGTATTGTCTAATTGCATTGTGTATTAACCAAGTCCTTTGCAATAAAGTTTTATAAAATATAAAAAAAAATATGTTCCTTATAGCTTTATCTTCAGGAGACAGAGCTCTCAAGTCTTAAGGAAAAAACACAAATGACCTTAAAAATCTGAATTTTTTATACTTTTAACAATATATAGCATCTCGTGGTTACCTGGTTTAGATTTACTTACTTTATGTCTGAAATGGAGATTGATATAAAATTCTAAAAAATTTGCAAATTTGCCTTCTGTTTTTTAATTATTCATTTTTATAGGAAGACCAACTTGAAAACCCATGAATTTTGGTTCTTCAGAACACAACCACATCCCAAATATAGGGTTGTATGTGTTGTCTAGGTTAGAAACAATTGCTCTTTAATACAGTTATTGTTCTGTCACTTTATTATAATTTCAATTAAAAAAACAACCTATTTTTGTATTCTGGGTAGATTTCCTGTATTTCAATAAAGGAACATCATGAAGCCAATTATATTTTCTGAAAGTGCAGGCTCTACAGAAACAAAACAATACATTATGTGTAAGTTTCTCAGAGAAATGTCACTATAATTTATCATCGGACTGTAAATAGCAACAACAGTGTGAAAACATACACAGTTTTGGGACAATTCATAATGAAGCACTCAAGAGTTTAAGAACAGTAGTAGAGTTGGGGTTAGTGTTTATGTCTAGGGATAGTATTAAAGTTTAGAATTAAGTTATTCTTAAAGGAATAGTAATACTTCATTTTATCTTTGTTTTATTTTGTAGGCATTAAAAAAACATGAAGAACGATATAAGTCTTATCTCTCAAACCTTTATGGTTTGAGAGATATTCACAAGCATAGTTTCTCCTCCCGCCCCTTTTACCTAGTGTAAGCCATCTCTTCTCAGATGTGGAATGCAGTCCATAGACCAGACAGGTAACAACAGGGGACAATCTTCTTCCTATGAGAACAATGAAAGCCCTCTTCCCCTTGACAAGCTTTTCAGGTTTTTCCCTTATCTTAATTGAAGATTGTCCCTCTCTGCAATCTACCTGGGCACCTTCCTTCTGATCTGGCTGAGCAGTGTTACATCAGTAAAAGGGGCGGGAGGGGGATACTTTGTCATTGAATTACTCTTGAACTACAACTCTGACAGAATTGAAATAACACTCTCCAAAGTCCAAATACTATGATGATTAATTAGACCTGCTTTTATTATGAAACATTACTATCCCTTTAAAGGTTTGTGGCAGTACTAGAGATAGTATTAAAGTTTAGAATTAAGTTTGTCTTAAACTTAAAGTTGTGGCAGTGCTAGAGTTGGAATTAGTGTTTAGGTTAATAGCTGGTATTAGACTGTGTGGTTCAGGTCTGTATGAAGATTAAGAGCAGTATAGAGTTGCATTTCAATGTAGGTTTTGACGGCTTGGGTCATAGATATGGAGATCATTAACCAAATGTTTTGCCTCCTTTATTCAATCATATCTGGCTATTTTACCTATCTCTATCATTCTATCTATCTAACTATCTATCTATCAATCATATTTACAATATTACTAATCATGTTCATATGTTTGCAAAAGAGGTTTGCTTTATATAAGCAATTTATGAAATTTTCAGATTGTTTGTTGGCATTATATTTCTGCTGTTTTCCCATATGAAGTTTTTGTTTTCCTTCATAGAAGCACCTGCTTATATCTGAGAATTTAATATTTACACTTCTTAGCCATTACATAGGACTCTCTGAAGCAACTGGCCCCATGCTGTGTTTAAGTATGTGCTTAGCCATCAGCCATCATGAAATTACAAGGTGTGTGTTGGTTTATTCCTTAAAATTTCCAACATGGAATGTAGTGAAATCACTCCCTATTATTATAGAGCTTAGTGTTCAGTTGTAAAAGTGTTGTTTCAGAGAAGCATCTTTCTTTCACTCTTTCTTTCACTCCTTGAGGCTTAATTAATTGAATAGTAATTATCTTTCCAAGGCACACATGTGTTTCCCTAAATTACAGTATATTTTAATTTGTTCTTTTTTCTTTTAATTCTATCAGCTTTTCAAATTCATTAAGATTATCACTCAGGTAATATGTTATATATTTTCACTGCATTTTATTGTATGACATTTTATTCTGTTTCACAACAAATATTCCTTTTTGTAACTACAATACTGATAACTAAGTATCTATTGTGAATGTGTATATAACATTTGATTTCATATAGAGACTTGGATTTTCCCTTTACGGTATTGTGCTTGTCCACGGGTAGTTTCCTGGCCTCGATTTGAAACAAGCACATACGGAGCAAAAACAGAATGGAACAATCCGGTATGTCATTTTTATTTAGTCCTCTTCTTTAAATAATCAGACTTTTTCATTTTTATACTATCCCCTGATGAAGTGAGCATAGAGAATTCAGAATTGTTATTAATAAAATCCGAATTTTGGCTTTGTGGTCTATCAGCAATGTCCATTATCTGCCAGTCAGATTCCTCTATCCTTAAAAGCATTTTAAATGGATAGTAATGTTTCATAATAAAATCAGCTCTAATTAATCATCATAGTATTTGGACTTTGGAGAGTGTTATTTCAATTCTGTCAGAGTTGTAGTTCAAGAGTAATTCAATGACAAAGTATCCCCCCCTCCCCTTTTACTGATGTAACACTGCTCAGCCAGATCAGAAGGGAGGTGCCCAGGTAGACCGCAGAGAGGGACAATCTTCAATTAAGATAAGAGAAAAACCTGAAAACCTTGTCAAGGGGGGCAGGGCTTTCATTGTTCTCATTGGAAGAAGATTGTCCCCTTCTGTTATCTGTCAGTCTTACAACCAGATACCACATCTGGGAAGAAATGGCTTCCACTAGGTAAAAGGGGCGGGAGGGGGAAACTTTGCTTGTGAATATCTCTCAAACCATAAAGGTTTGAGAGATAAGACTTATATCGTTCTTCATGTTTTTTTAATGCCTACAAAATAAAATAAAGCTAAAATGAAGTATTACTATGCCTTTATGACCTGTGTTTGATGATTATATCCCATTGGAGGCTCAAGGTGAGACTCCTTACCCTACGGCTCTCTTTTATTTTTAAGGAATATCACCACTTATCCCAAGGACACGAGAAACAGGAACCAGTTTTATGTTGACTCCTTGCAAAACCAACGAAGAACCTGTCCACCTTTAGAACGTTGTGACATCAGTACCCACTGGTAGTTTTGAGACTTTTAACAAAGATTCTTTTTCTTAAGTGCAATATAGTGTGATAATTACATCTTATAATATATCGCTGCTCTGAGATTTTTTGAGCTTTTTTTCTTTTCTTCTTTCAGAAAGTGGCAGCTGACCATCATCAGTCTCGGGCTCCCAGATATTCCCTGGGAGATCTTGTCTGGCTCTCAGCGAAGAATATTAAGCTACGTCACCCATCAGACAAATTGGGCTCCTGCTTCCTGGGGCCATTCAAAGTCCAGGTTACATGGTTAATGGTCACCATAGAGGGCAATATTTCAATAATTCAAATGTCTCCGCATGTGCCTTAACCCTTTGAATGCCAGAGAGGTCTGCAACGCATTGCAAAAACAATGCGTTGTGGACCCCTCAGGCTCTCAAAGGGTAAATATAAAATAATGTAAGTGTACCTCTTGCGTGGCCAGTTTTCCTCTGTCTGTGAGGGCTTGTCCTTATGTATATTGTTGTCAGCTCTCTAGCACCATATAGTAACTTGCACTATTAACCCCCTGAATGCTAAAGTGGGAGAACTCTCTAGCATCATACAACTACCAAGGAATGGGATTGATTTGCAATGCATTGCAGAACTCTCTGGCATTCACAGGGTTAACACACATACGGAGACATTTGTGCTATTGAAATATCGCCCTCTGGTGACCATTAAGCTTGCAAAATCAGAATCTCTCTGTTTCCAATCACGCGATATTCTGATATCAGCATTTGAATTCAAACTACATTTTTAATGTGCCCATATTTTGGTCATCAAAAACATGATGACATTTCAGTGGGATACCTCTTGTGTTTGCCCAGAGCCTTTATAGAGCCTCTGTGCTTTTGGGAGGCAAAATCTAACTGTTCCAGGTCATGACCCTAAGTTTCCTGTCCTGTTCCTGAGTGTTATCTTGTGTATTGACCTGGTTCTTTCTGGAACTTCCCTCCTGTTATGCAATTTGGTACGGTGCTCATCTGTTATCCTGTTAATGACCTTGGCTCTGTTTATTCTACCATTTCTCTGTCTGCTGCCTTGTACTGCATTGCCCACCTGTTCCTGATCTGGCTTGTCTGACCTTCTGTTTGCCTTGTCCCTTGTGGGCTTCTTCCTCCTCGCCCACCTACATCTTCGTTCCTGTACAACAACTACATCTATGCTACAGGTGGGTTATTGTTCTGTGTCCTGTTTGATCCCCATGGGTAGCTGCTGTTATCTGGGGTGTCATCTGGGATGCAGGCTAGCTCTTCCAGTTGGCACTAATCAGGCCAGCATCTCTGGCTCAGCCTAGGCCACAGCAGGGCAACCCAGAGAGCAGACACCTCCAGCCAGCAATATACTCTAGTCACTCCCTTGCATCTGGCACACTGGGGCCTGCCTTGCAGTATACCTGTATTGTTTGTTGTTGTGCTTTGTTAACGGCATTTATATCAAATAGCAATCTGTGGGGAATCTACTTCACAGAGTCTACAAGGCAACTTACATTGGGTGCTTAGTCAGATCATCACAATAGGCTCTGTAGAATAATATAGGAACTGTAGAAGTGATATCACTAGAGAAGTCATCTCTGCTGTATCACCTCTTTATCACACCTTACTGCAAATTATTTTCCTTGCAAAGTTACCTGATACATAATGCTGTACTTAATATTCTATAGCACAATGACTTGAACCAAGTAATATACTTGTTTTCACAAAGGTTTTAGTAGCCTATTATTGTATCTAGGGATAGGTGAAAAGTAATTATTTTGCTGCAGGCATTTTCATGGAAAACCAGCAAATTGCCAATTTTTCAGCAGCAACTTTGAGTTTTCCATTTATTCCCAAGAATTCCAGTCATTATACTGGGGGGAAGATTTGCTATATATAGTTCTATGGCTGCCGGTGCAGTGGGACAAGGCTGAAGGTCAGTATGTGCAATTCTGTGGCTTCCACTGCAATGGATGTTCATCGTGTGTGTGGTTCTGTGGTAGTGGTGGGCAGCATGAGGACTTCCATCTTCTGCCAGACTGCAACTCCCAGAATGATGCAAGTTGTAGTCTGGCAGCAGCTCGAGGGCCTAACATTTCCCATCTCTGTTCAATGGCTACTAGTGCAGTGGCACAAGACTGTGGGGTCCTTGTGTCTGGTTCTATGTCTGCCTTGGGACAAGGCTTGAGGTCAGCATGTGTAGTTAAATGGCTACCAGTGGGACAAGGTTGGGGGTCCATTCAGTGACTGAAAAAAATGGAAAAATTACACTTTTCATAGGAACCCAAGCAGATGACAAAAGAGGCATTTTATAACATTTTTACTTATCCCTAGTTTTATAAGATTTTACTTTGTACTGGTGAGCGCATTTCATGTGCCTGGAGTTAGATGCATCTATGTTTACCAGCTATCTCCCTGTTCTGTTTTTCTACAAGCCCAACCTTAAAGCTTGTTGGATACATTGCTGTGAGTAAGATCATCTACTTTCCATTACACAAAGAATCATGTATTTTCCAAGAACAGAAAAGTACAAGATGATTTTAATAGCTGAAAAACTGCAGTAAAGTGCTGTGTGCACCATCAAACAAATAAGGAAATAAAGAGAGATGGGAGTAGAAAATGAATTTGGTTCATAAGGTGGTGCATTGCTTTGCAAGTAATTATTCTCAGCCTGTAAATGGTGTCTCACCAACGAAGCATAAAACAAGGAAAAGAAGATGAGACTTACTCTCGCTTCATTTCCCTTTCTTTGTAACTGACAATGTTTTATCTAGGTGTTACGTTTACATGATGACAAATGCTGAAAGCATTCAGGGACCGTATTCTTTGTATTCTCTAAAAGTCTTAACCCGTTCCATACTGATAGGCATAGGCAAATATAGAGTGAGGAGATAAAGTACAGGCATGTCTGAGATTACTACTTTTTCAGTGGGCAGTTTAGAAAATGTTCTTTGGTTTTTGGGAGGTAACAATTTGGAATGCAGATGATGTGGGGTCATGCTAATATTACATGACCAAGAAGAAAATAAGAACTTCTAGAATGTTCTAATTTATGCCTGGGACATATGGAAGCTACTCAAAGAAAATTAATCTGTTTCTCTTGTTTACTTTGATCCCTTCCTATATCTTTAACTATGTGGTTTGGTGTTGTTACACTTCATTGTAGTCATTAGATCTTCTATCCCTATAAAATGTGTTGTAACATTGGGGCTAAAAATAAACATGATAATCATCTGCAATTAAAAATTATTGGCCTTAAGATCTTAAATATTTCTCTACAATGTTGCATTTTGGGCTGAATAACCCAAAACAACACAAAGATTAAAGGCAGTATATAAAAATGTGGATTTAATTAATATATAATAAAGAGGAAAAAAGTGAGGCTTTATAGTGACTCATGCGGTTTAATCAAAATAAGTTGGTCACCACGAAAAGTAATAGGAAGCATACATTCATTTTTTGTATGTATTATTTTTATGGTTATTAGTAGTTTTACCAGATTATAGGCATCTGGTGTAAATTAATACATTTGAGTAACTTTCTGCAATCCCCTCATAGCTTTTGCAATGCTTTTTACATTTTGCATATGTTGGAAAAATTGAAGAGGCGGATGTGAGTGTCTCTGTCACGGACTCTCAGTAAAGAAACACACGATACAGTACAAGTGAATTTAAACCAGTTTACTGAGCAATAGATAATCAGAATACTAGTAGTAATAATGAACACTTCCTCAGTCAGAGGGGAGATAGACGTGAGGACAGTGTCTAGTCCACTACCCAGGAGCTGACACTGAACCACCGTAGGTCTATGGTACAGAGGCTTAGAACCAGACTTGGCTCTACCACAACAGGAAGGAAAGATAAGACTAGTACAGGAGCTTACCCATGGGAGGCACAGAGCGTGAATAGACCACCGATACCAATAGCATAACTGGTATCACCACTCGAGGCAGCAGAGTAGGTACTTAGATAGATGCAGCCAGACAGGAGCGCATTACTGAGGCAAGGAGCGAGACAAGCTGCACTCTATCTTACCGAAGGCAACTAGGAGGCACAGAGCATAGGTAGCACCGCAAGTGCTAAGCCAGGCAACAAGTAAGCGTAAAAGGCTAGTGCCCAGGGGCAAGACTAAGTTGCACTAGCTGCCTGGAGGCAAACGGAAGGCATCAAGTGGAGGCAACCTGCAAGCAACCAGCTGGTGGCTGAGCTGCAAGGTAAAGGAGTGCGCCCTGGATCAGCCTAGTAGTAGTCAGACAGGAGCGAGGCACAAAAGGCGCATCAGTCAGACAGGCCGTGGTCAGGAACCGGATCGGGTAGTCAGCCACAGCAAAGGTCAGCACGGAGCGGGTAGTCGGACAAGCCAGGGTCATACACGGATCAGGAAGTCAGCCACAGCAAAGGTCACAACAGGAGCGAGCAGTCAGACAAGCCAAGGATCGAACAACAGGACACAACATAAGCCAGTGATTCTCAACGTCAGTCCTCGGGGCACACCAACAGTGCAAGTTTTCTGGCTATTCCTGCTTAATCACAGGTGAGTAATTAGTGGCTCAGTCATTTTGATTGACTCACCTGTGATTAATTAGGGATAGCTTGAAAACATGACCTTTTGGTGTGCCCCGAGGACTGATGCTGAGAAACACTGACATAAGCCAAGCAAGGTCAGAGGAACAAACTAGATGCAGACAGGAACACCACGAAAGGGCAACAAGTTCTAGCCTCAATGAGGTTTATAAAGTAGCAGAAGGAGGCGGGACCCAATTAAGCCCAACAGAATAGGCCCATAAACAGGTGTCATTGCCAGTGCCTGAAACATGACTCCCATGGAAGAGGACCGGGCTTAAGGGGAAAACAAGCGTTGAATCTGCAGAGCAAAGCAGGAGCCTGCACATCGCCAACAGACACCCAGGAACACTCCTCAGGACCATACCCCTTCCATTATTACAGGTATTGGAGATGACTTCTACTACTGCGAGAGTCCAGAATTGACTGTACCTCATACTCCTCCTGGCCATTGACTTGAACTGGCCCAGGCAGGACAGGTACCGAGGTGTAACGGTTGCAAACTAAAGGTTTAAGCGGGGACACATGGAAGACATTGTGAATACTCATACCAGCCGGAAGCTCCAGGGAGTAAGAGACAGGGATGATCCTACGCAGTACCCGGTACGGGCCTACGGACCAAGGAGCCAGCTTCTTACAAGGCACCTAGAGGCTGAGGTTATGAGAGGACAGCCACATTCCATGGATGCAAAATTACATACTTTGCATTCAAAAATTATTTGTATGAATTGTCACATGGGCAGCCACTAATTAATATAGGACATGCAGACTTAGAACAGTTGTCTTGAGACATTGAGGGTTATGCTCTAAGGTGTGATAAAGAGGTGATAAAGTGAAGATGACTTCTCCAATGATATCACTTCTCCAGTTATTCTATGGAGCAATTGCACTAAGATCTCTAAAGTTAGAGAAATCTTAGTACATTGGCTCCTTAGTGCATCTCCCCATTATGCTTCACTGTATATTTTCCCACAATGTTCATATTCTCTCCTTGTTAAATAAGCAGATACAGTTCATTAAATGTTGAAATGGCTAGTGCATGGAATGATAAATGTGAACAAACATGCATGTATATCAATTCACCCTTTGATATAGTTTACTCATGGACATCCATGGGTTCTCACTTAGAAACTGTTGTCCTGATAATTTATGGAGGTTCCAAGATTGCAATGACTTGAACTATAAACAGTGATTATTGTCTATTTATAATGGACTTCAGTTTCTTAGTTTTAAATTCAGAAAGATATTGATAGGTTCTAATTTCGCCAACAAATAATCTCTAATTTGGCCTGAAATGAGAATGGAGAAGGAGGAATTTTGCAACATCTGCTTCATGGCACTAACAGGGACATTTAGGCTGTTGTGAGTGGGGGAGGTCTCACTGGATATATGCATTCCCCCTGTAAAATCCTTCCACTGCAGGAACTCAATGAGGGGAACTAATAGCAATCACTGAAGACTGAGAAAATAGTTACATATTCTGTAACCTGTCCTGGTGCAAAGCACGATATGAATTGAGTCTGCTGTTATTAATTCAGTTTTAAAATACATATTGTAATTGCTGTGATTAAATCACATTATGGTAACACAATATATTGTAGTCTTTTGTATCAGGTAGCTTTTGTGTAGTTTTCTTGACTTCGATAATGAAATTACAAAAAGTGCCAATGTACTAATATTGTGGCATGTTGTCTATTATATTGATTTTTTGTGGCACTAAAATATTGTTTATATTTTCTGTTTAATATGTGCCACTTTGTGCAAATCAGGGACTATGTAGGTTACAATGGGATTGTGGCATGTTCAATTTGCCTTATTATGCCTATCAGAGATGTGTATATTTTTTGGATTAAGGTAAAAAAAACAAACATTTAATTTTTCTCTTTAACCCCTAAATGACCAGTGAGTCCTGATGTACGTACTTTGTGCGTACAGTGCTCCTGTGGGAACGCTATAATGGCAAACGGGATCTGAAACTGACCACTCTATGACCGGAATGGTCCCGCTTAGACCCCGTTTTGCTCTCCGGTACATGTAATAGGTCACATTTCCCGGTGAGCTGTCATAGCAGTCCTTAAGGGAAGATAACGTACCCAGACCTCTGGTTGTTAAGGGGTTAATAGTCATTCACGCCCTTCCCGGATTAACCTTTTGAGTGCCAGAGGCTTGGGTATTTGTTTTGTGCCCTTAGGTCAGACACATTTTTAGCATTTTCCTATCCATTTGTTTAGGTAAAGTGCTCATAGGAACGTTTTAGTTTTATACAGAAAACTATGCATTTCTTTGTTTTTTGTTTTAGGACAGATTCAGCTTTTTCGTGGTGCCTTATGAGAAGTACATTTTTGCATTATACAACAAGAAATGAAGTCATAAATATGAAACCATGAGATAAAGTATCTTCCTGCAGAAGGGCAAGGACTTGCCTTAAAAGGCTATCTGGAAGAGGAGACGCCCATCCTACTCTACATTACTCTCACCAATCCAGCTGATTTTTAAAAGTGACCTCAAACATGAGATGGCTCAGGCAAATATTCTCTCTTAATTATCCTTATGTTTTTTGTTTCCTGTAGGAAATGGGACTGTGTAATCCCCAATTAGGTGGGCTCCTATCCCTGACCTCCATATTGAGTTTAAAGGGATAGTAATACCTGAAAATAAGTTTATTTTATATTGTAGCCCTTAAAAAACCATGAAAGATGATATAAGTCTTATCTCCCAAACCTTTATGGTTTGGGAGATATTCATATGTAAAATATAGTATAGTTCACTTTTCCTTGCTGTTTCAGCCAAGTCTGCCATCTAGTGGACAGATTTGGAATTCGGTCCACATAACAACCGGCTGCTCTTTAGCAGTGCCGAGATCACGATCTTTGAAAAGAACTACTTAATTGGAACAGTGTACAAAGTGTGCCTGGCTTGAAAGCACACTTTGTAGACCATTCCAATGAAGAAATTCTTTTTAAAGATCATGATCTCAGCACTTCTGGAGAGGCACTGCTGGTCAAGCGACCGGATTCCAAATCTGAAGGGTGGAGCAATGACATCACTCCAGGGGAAACTTTACTTCTGAATATCTCCCAAACCATAAAGGTTTGGGAGATTAGACTTATATCATTTTTCATGGTTTTTTAAGGGCTACAATATAAAATAAACTTATTTTCAGGTATTACTATCCCTTTAAACCAGAGTGCAGACTGTACAGAATATATGGATTTGCTATAGGATGGGGATTATGCACTAGGGAGTGATAAAGTAGACATATCTTCTCCATTGATATCAATTCTCCAGTTCCTATGCTTGAAGATGATCATATGAAGATTCATAATCTCTTCTTCCACGTCACTACACATTCAGAGCTTTTGCAATCTGGTGAGGAACTATTTTTAGATGTGGCTTCTTTCCTGGTGGACATGCAGGTGTTGGTACCTCTCCTTCTCTGTTGCAGCGGCATAGCAGAGGCCCCCACAGCCCCTACCAGACTTGAGAAGCCCCAGGAACTGTACCTACACAATACACAGAAAAAAATACTCTGTAGGTAGTGGTACTGGGGCCCTGCTCTTTCTTCTCAATTTGAATGTGAATCTATGGCCTCCACTCTGCCTCTCTAGTACTTCCTAGACACTGAGGGGATGTCACAGAGCTCTGCTACCAGTACCTATAGAAACATATTTTTATACAAACTGAAGTAAGGAGAGGGGCATCAAACAGTTTATATATGTGCAATCTGCAGCTCCCATTGGGAAGGGGAACCAGGCTGGGGGGCTCAGAGAGTGTATATGGTGATCTGTGACTACCATTGAGCAGGGATACAAGGATTGATCTAGCACTACCCTATCATATTCCCTATTCTCTAGTCTTGTCTATAACTGCATCGGCAGTGCGGTGGCTCAGTGGTTAGCACTGTTGCCTTACAGCACTGGGGTCCTGGGTTCATTTCCCACCAAGGACAACAACTGCAATGAGTTTGTATGTTCTCACCGTGTTTGCGTGGGTTTCCTCCGGGTACTCCGGTTTCTTCCCACACTCCAAAAAACATACTGATAGGTGAATTTAGATTGTGAGCCCCAATGGGAACAGGAACCAATATGAGTGTAAAGCCCTGTGTAATCTGTGTGCGCTATATAAAAATAAAGAATTATTATTATTATATTGAAATACTCATATGAGCAGTCTAAGACACAAGAACAGTACATATGGGATGGATCTGACAGTGTGCGCTGGATAGAAACTTGATCCATGTAAAAGAGTTTGCAACATGGGCTTCCTATATCCTCTGGTTTTTATTAACCCATTATTCAACTGTATTTGAAGATCAAGAAATTCTAACTCTGTATCTCCTATCTGATATGTAAATTGCACGTTTCTCTGATTGTGGTTAATATAATCAATGAACTCCTAGAGATCTGTTTGTGAAACCCGTACAGTCTTGACAGTGGCATATTTAATAAATCAGAAAAATAAAACTTTGCAGTTCATCAAAGTAGCTTCACATGGTGATTGACCAAAATGAATGCTGACTGCCGGCTAACATACTACCACAACATACTATCGCTGTTGTATTTCATCTCTAAGATTTAATCCTACTCATTCTCCATGATTAAGTATATGGCTATATCCAGAAGCAAAGACTATTAAGTTAAATTCATTTTGTGTTATTTTTTCACATACTCTATTGGAGCACATATTATTTTGATTGTATATTCATACTCCAGTGGGTGCTAGGAGTACTTAATTACACCACTCTTTTCTATATTGGCTTCCTGCACTCATATATACATAATCATTAGAGATCTGAATTAAAGGTATAAAATAAATACCATTTTGCTAAGTAGATATTAGCCTGCATCAAATGCGGGGTTCTTTGCCCTTCTACCCCTAGACTGTTGTGGACTATTGTAGCCCTAGACTTCTGTGCACCATTGACAAATCTATATACTTATTATGTTTCCATCACTTATCAAAGAATAAAATCTTTGAAAAACATGGAATTTCCTTCTGTATTCAGTATATGCAACTGGTCTGGGAAAACTGTATTACATTTGTATGGATTGACATACTGAAAAGGTTGCACCCCATTGGTGTGAGTTTACAAACTATAGGGGGTGCCAGAAACACAAGACTATGCCAATACAATCTAATTTTTCTTACAGTTTTTCAAATATGACTTGCCTGTAATAAAATGGTTATACTTCTATGGCTACCATTGGACAGTGGGAATAAGGCTGGGATGTCAGACAGTATATATGTGATTCTGTGACTACCAGTAGGACAAGGCTGGGATGTAAATATGTGAGTACCAGAGTGGTGTCTATTGCATCTAAAAATATTATTCAGACCTTGTTGGAGGGTATTAGGCCTCTACCTAATGCCCCCCTCGCTATTGATCGCCAATCCTATCATAATAGGCAGTCAATATCAATAACCTGGAAGGCACACACTGCCTTCTTTCACATTCACCTTAACTTGGGAATTCTCTGAAAGTCTTGATGCCCCCTCATGAAGTCTGAATGTTTTTTAATGTGTTTCATCTATGGATCCTACAATGTACATGGCCATCAGAGTGATCTTGTGATACAAACATATATGCATGGTTCTATGGTTACTAGTGGAACAAGGTGTTATACAGTGCATGTATGTTTTTCGACTATTAGTGGGATACTTGATCATAGGGTATCAGGCAGTGTATATGTGCTTATATGGCTACCAGTGGAAAGTGGAAACAAGACTAGGATGTCAGGCAATGTACATGTGATTCTGTGGCTACCAGTAGGGCAAGGCTGGGATGTCAGCCAGTGTATGTGTGTGCTGCTTTGATCACCAGTCTAATCACAATATGTTTAGTTCAAAGTGTTGCTGTTAAGGTTTGGGATGGCTCCCTGTTCCTGATTGGAGCATTGAGAATTTAAAATCTTGGCGCCTTCTTTCCTCTGAGGCCGATTATCAAATTTGGCTCCTTGTTTTGAAACATCTTAGGGTGTCTCCCTAAGGGTAAAGGGTAATCCAGAAGTGGACCACTTGCTCTCAGGTCCTAGGGGAACCACCTGCACCTCACTGACAAGGCCCAAACACTGCCAAAACATATGTCTTGGGTTAGCTGGTATTTCCCATGCAGAGGGGATTTGCCCATCATTTTATAACTGGACCGTCCTTTTGGGCGGGATAGTCTAATTTGTATGTGGAAATTTCTCGTCTGTAATGGCACTAAAGAGCTAAAACATGACATTTTTGAGAAGGCAACATTGCCTTTGTTTGTCCACAGAGCCTCTCACTTCCTTTGCTTGTTGTTTTGAAAACTATTTGGGTGTCTCCCTAAGAGTAAGGGGCAATCCAGATGTGGACACCTTGCTCTCAGAGTCTAGGTAAATCAGCTGTTCCTTACTGACATGGCCCAAACAAGGCCAAAATGTATATCTGGGGCTAGCTGGTATTTTCCCACAGAGGGTACTGTTGGAACAGGACTGCCATTTTAGGCAGGATTAGTCTAATTTGAATGTGGAAATTTCTCCTCTGTAATGTCACTAGAGAACTAAAACGTGATGCTCCTGAGCAGTAACTAGCCATGGAACAGGCAACATTGTCTTTGTTTGTCTTCAGAGTCTCTCTTGTCCTTTGCGTGTTAGTATTATTTGTGTCAGACTTTTTGTTCCCAACCCAGTTCCATCCATCGATCTAGACTTGCCTGCTGATTCTTTTCATGTTGCCCAGCTGAATTCTGGTTTCCAGCTCCAGTTACATTTATTGACCCTTTGTTTGTCTGCTGGTTTTGCTGTGTCGCTTGGTTGCCTCTCCAGTTGTTGACCTCAGCTTATTGCTGCCCATCCACCAGCTATCATCTCTGCCTCTGGGACTAAGCTCTCCCTCTGTTTCAGCACTATTCTTGTGCCTCAGCGCCTGTCTCCACAGCTGCTGTGTTGTCTGGAAATGAAGGGTTTCCTCAGCTGCTTTAACACACCGTCTCTCCCTCCTCAGTCCAGGGAGTAAGCGTTCCTGCTCTGTCTTAGCTGTCTGCAAGGAAACTGGCATTTCCATCTCTGTTCCCAGACAGCTGTTTTCACCTGTCCTGGCGCACATCTACTCTGTGAGTGAATGTGCTCGATCCTGTGGGCAAGACTAAATCTGATCTACAGAGTTCACCTGGTGCAGAAAAGCTTTATCTGATCACCAACTGTACCAGCAGGCAAGGAGTTAATCTGATCTGCAGAGTATGTCTGTGTGCTGAGAGACTTCATCTGATCAACAGCTGTAACTGTTGGCAAAGAGTTAATTTAATCTACAGAGTGCATCTGTGTGCCAAGAGACTTCATCTGAGCACCAGCTATACCTGTGGGCAATGAGTTAACTTGACCTATAGAGTATGTCTGTGTGCAAAGAGACTTCAGCTGATCACCAGCTATACTAGTGAGCCAAGAGTTAATCTGTTACACATAGTTTGTCTGTATGCAGAGAGAATTCATCTGATCACCAGCAATTCCTGTGGACACACACTCATTTTGAGCCAGCCTGTGTATAAGAAACCTCATCTGATCATCCTCTTGATCTGTAGCCTTTGCTCTGTTGTCAGAGCCTCTTGGCACTCAGGGGCCCATTCCTGCTCTTATCCCTAAAGACTGTTTTGCTGCTGAATCTCTCAGTACCTGAATACCCACTCTGATCTAGGCCCTGGCTCAACTGAGGTCAGACATCTTTATTCACAACCAGCCTTTAATCACGACTGTAGCCACAGCAAGGGTATTGCAGGTGCTGACTGTGCTCTCTAGAATCACACCCCAGCATCACCATCAAACCACATATAGCAGCAACGAAGCCCACCTCGCTCCTCGGAACCTCACCTTCATGAGGTTTATGAGGTTTGCACCCAAATGGTTAAAGCACATATAATGTACTCTAATACTGTATAACAACTACCTCTAACTGTCTTACAGATTTTAAAGTATCCTACCTATAGCCTGTTAACTCAGCAGCTTATCAGTTGCAAGCTGGAGCCTGCAGGGCTATGTATTATGTGCTATGTGTCATATTGTTTGGATAAAGTTGTGCCCCCAGATGTTATTTACCACACACAGTGTGCACATTGCAGTTGCTGTTGAGAGGCACAGTTCCTGCTCTCAAGGGAATCATTTCTATTCTAATAACAACACAACCATGATTTTCAATGTTCCTATTTATTTCAATGGATTGAGCAAGGTAAAAAAGCAGCACTTTTCACAGGAAATTATTCGCAAAGCAGGAAGTGCCATTATTCACCGATTTCAGTTTGAGGCAAAATTTTTCGCCCATCCCTACTGACACCCTATTACATTGTTATGTTAGTAAACAATTTTTTCAAGTGAATTCACCCCATGGCAACTGCAATAAACCCACAGTAGAGCACTCAGTCAGGCACAGAGATTTAACAGATATCCACATATAAATTATTTTTAATTATTTTATATTGTTTTCATAATGAAACATTACTGTTCTTCACAAGAATAGTACTATGATTTGCAGAAAAAAATATATATAAATATATTTTTATAGTAATGTGCAAAGGTTTTTGGCATGTGTACAAAAATGCTGTAAAGTCAGAATGCTTTAAAAAAACAAACAAACATGTTAATAGTGTGTATTCATCAATTAGGACTGTAGATGCAATGGTCGGCCAGGGAAATTTCGTGCAACAGATGAAAGACACATAATGCTTACTTCCCTTCATAATCAGAAGATATCCATTGGTGCCATCAGCTCAGAATTGGCAGAAAACATTGGGACCCTGGTACACCCATATACTGCAAGGAGAAGTCTGGTCTGAAGTGGTCTTCATGGAAGACTTGTGGGTAAAAAGACATACCTCAGACGTGGAAACAAGGTCAAGCAATTCAACTATGCACAAAAACACACAAACTGTGGTGCAGAAAAATGAGAACAGGTGCTCTGCACTGATGAGTCAAAATTTTAAATATTTGGCTGTAGCAGAAAGCAGTTTGTTCAATAAAGGCTGGGAAGCAGTACAATAATGAGTGTCTGCAGGGAAAGTGAAGCATGGTGGAGGTTCCTTGCAAGTTTGGGGCTGCATTTCTTCAAATGTAGTTGGGGATTTGGTCAAAATTAATGGTCTCCCTAATGTTGAGAAGTACAGGCAGATACTTATCCATCATGAATACCATCAGGTAGGCATCTGATTGGCCCCAGATGTATTCTGCAGCATGACAATGACTCCAAACATAGAGCCAACGTCATTAAGAACTATCGTCAGAATAAAGAAGAACAAGGAGTTCTGGAAGTGATGGTATGGCCTGCACAGAATCATAATCTCAACATCATCGCGTCTGTCTGGGATTACATTAAGAGAGAGAAACAACTGAGGCTGCCATCCACAGAAGAACTGTGGTTCTTTCTCCAAGATGTTTGGAACACCCTACCTGCCGAGTTCCTGTGTGCAAGTGTACCTATATGAATTGATGCTGTTTTGAAGGCAAAGAGTAGTCACGCCAAATATTGATTTCATTTACATTTTTCTTCTGTTCACTCACTGTGCATTTTGTTAATAGATAAATATAAACTATTAAAGTGTTTGTAATGTCTAAAAGTAATTTTTAATAAATTTTTACAAGGTAAAAAAATAATCTGATTGCCACAAACTCCATCTCTCAAACCGCTATGGTTTGAGAGACATTGGCAATCAAAGTTCCCCCTTCCCTCCCCTTCTTTTAATACTGACAGAAGGGGATCCGTGTCGGCTGACACCATGAGGCTCTTCAGCAGAGCCGAAATCCCATTATTGCAAACTAATTACTTCATTGGAAAGGTCTACAAAGTGTGCTTGCAAACCAGGCACACTTTGTAGACCTTTACAATTAAGTAATTTGTTTGCAATAACAGGATTTCAGCTCTGCTGCAGAGCTGCCGGCTGATCCCCGGACTGTAATTGTAACGGTTTTGTACGACACTCAGACCCAGTAGGTTAGAATAAAACACAGTTTTATTAAAAGACACAATAGAATGCCCACTACGGGCTATAGAATATCACAGGAAAATAACAATCATGTACATATGCCTCCTCAGGCCCAGTATACAAAGGTAGAGAATAGATACTGTCACAGGACATGCATAATCAGGCATTTCCAGCACACAATGGGTTAAAGATCATGGAAGGTAATCAGTCTCTGATGTGGTGTGTTTGACAACGCCCAGTAAGATGGTAAAGGTAGCAAGAGACTGTGGCGCGAGATGTGGAAGCACCTAGTCTGTAAAGCAGGACTGAGACTCTCTACCCTGTGCTGAGCAGAAACGGAGGCCACAATACTCTGCTAGAGCTAGCACTACCTTGAGCCGTGAGCTCCCAACCGGTGCGGTAACGGAGACACTGTGCACTGTAAGAGCTGAGGGACTAGAGCCAATAGCACCCGACTGGTGCGGTAATGGAGACACTGACACTACAAGAGCTGAAGGACTGGAGCCAATAGCACCCGACCGGTGCGGAAACAGAAATACTGTACACTGCAAGAGCTGATGGAATTAGAGCCAACAGCACCCGACCGGTGTGGTAACGGAGACACTGTACACTGCAAGAGCTGATGGAATTAGAGCCAATAGCACCCGTCCGGTGCGGTAACGGAGACACTGTGCACTGCAAGGGTTAACGGAAGGTACAGTATTAACGGAGGTCACAGTGCTCTGCAAGTGTCAACAGAAGGCTCAGTGTAACGGAGGCTACAGTGCTCTGCAAGTGTTAACGGAAGGCTCAGAGTTAACAGAGGCAACAGTGCTCTGCAAGTGTTTTACGGAAGGCTCAGAGTTAATGGAGGCAACAGTGATCTGCAAGTGTTAACGGAAGGCTCAGTGTATCGGAGGAGATAGTGCTCTGCAAGAGTAAACGGAAGGCTCAGTATAACGGAGGCAACAGTGCTCTGCCAGAGTTAACGGAAGGCTCAGTGTAACGGAGGCAACAGTGCTCTGCAAGCGTTAACGGAAGGCTCAGTGTAACGGAGGCAACAGTGCTCTGCAAGCGTTAACAGAAGGCTCAGTGGGCCGGAGGCCACAATACTCAGTCTGCTAACACCAGCACCAGCGGAAGTAAGAATGTCCCCCAAGCGACACGGAGGTCAGGATCAGGATCGCTGCTGGATGCAGGAACGTCAGACTAGCCGGGTCATGTCACGAAGCACGTCAGCCAGGCCGGGTTGAATCACGGAGCAGGAATGTCAGACAAGCCCGGTCGGGTCATGGAGTAGGAACGTCAGCCAGGCCGGGTCAAATCACAGAGCAGGAACCAGTAGGAGTAGTCAAACGGGCCAAGTTGGTAAACAGGAACGCAGGAACACAGCAACACAGTAGCACTGGTACAGGAACACCACGAAAGGGCACCTGACAGGTCCCAGAGGCCTGGTATAAGAAGTTCATACTGGGCGGGCCAACCAAAGCTCAGCCAATGGGAGCGCACCACACAGAGAGTGACAGAAAAGATCACGGGCACCGTGATAGGAATCTCTTGCTGTCAGGTAGACACTGACATCAGGAGAAGGGGAGGGAAGGGAGAACTTTGATTCTGAATGTCTCTCCGTAAATGTTTGAGTGGTGGGGTTTGTGGCAGTACAATTATTTTTTTACCCTCTACAAATTTATTAAAAATTATTTTTAGACATTACTAACACTTTAACATGTCTATATTTGAAAGAATTCTTACTTTACAGCATTTTTTCACACCTGCCAAAAACCTTTTTCACATTACTATATATATATATTATTATTATTTATATAGTGCACACAGATTCCGCAGCGCTTTACACTCATATTGGTCCCTGTCCCCATTGGGGCTCACAATCTAAATTCACCTATCAGTATGTTTTTTGGAGTGTGGGAGGAAACCGGAGTACCCGGCGGAAACCCACGCAAACACAGTGAGAACATACAAACTCATTGCAGATGTCGTCCTTGGTGGGATTTGAACCCAGGACCCCAGCACTGCAAGGCAACAGTGCTAACCACTGAGCCACTGTGCTGCCCATATGTCTGTGCCTGACTGAGTGCATTAATATTTCGGTGTTTGGATTGCTCTGCAATCGATAACTGAAACCCTAATGAAACAACCATTTTTGATACTATTTTTTTTTAATTAAAGGCAAGAAATAAAACATGGTTTAAATGATTGTCTCCCAGCATGAAAAGATATATATATATATATATATATCTCAAAAATTCAAGAAGTGTATAGATGGATACTTTGTTGTAACAATCAGAACTGCAAGTAAAGGTTTCTATAACTTAATAGAAATGTACAGAGATATTTTAAAAGGAAAAAAGTATTTTGTTAAAGCCAATGTTAAAAAAGAAAAATAAGGAGATTCAAGATTAAGGCTTCACAAACACTGAGTCTACTTCTGATGTGCTTTGTAAATAACATTTAATTTATAATCTTATTAAAGCAAGCAACTTTGTGCTGAGTTAATTTTGCCAAACTTCCTGTCTTTTATTCATTTTTACCACATTTACCAACACTATATTCAATTAAAAACGTTTGCATTTTTGATTATGAAAATTATTCTAAAAGATGGAGTGGAGTGTGTGTTTGATCTGAGACTGCTTTGTGATTGCTTATGAATTTTTTACTTTCCTATCTATGAAATTGACTTCTGCTGTTTTAATAAGCATTGACAGGATATTCAATTTGCTCTCCCATCTTTCCTTAGTATCTTGGAACCCAGCAGACTATATGATTCCTCTTCTCTGACTGGTTGATCCTTGTTCCTTACCTCTTCCATGTGAAATCAACAGTAATAGGGACAACTTCTTAATATTAACTTATCACAGTACCATGTATATGAGTAGGTTACATTTTAAATGAGCAACTAAAAAATGCAGCACATCTAACCCACTGATGTTTCATTTTCAGTTCTGTTCCATAGGCACCAGCTAACGATGTGTATACCATCACCAGATAGATGGTTATAGGTTAGCCCTAACAGATATATAACCCATAACTTGGAGACCTTTAGCATATGATAGTAAATACTTGATTATAAATTCTTGTGGGTATAAGGGCCATCGTAACTGTTCAGTAGATTAAACATAGCAAACAATTAGGACAACTACATGTAGTGAATAGTCTAAAACAGAGGTTCTCAACCCATGCCCTCAGTGGCCAGTAACAGGCCAGGACTTAGGAATTCCCCTGCTGGAGCACAGGTGTGGTGATCAGAGGCTCATTCACATTGATTAACTCACCTGTGCTCTAAGAAGGAAATCATCAAATCCTGGTCTGTTAGTAGCCACTGAGGGCACAGGTTGAGAACCAATGATCTAAAAGGGAACCAATTATGTATTACATTTTATGAGGTGATTATGGAATAAGTATAAAAATATCAGTCTAAATATTTTGAGGATAAATATTAACTTGATAAAGTGAAACTATGGCCTTGAAATATATTATAAACAATGAATATTCCTAAATAATAACTCCTTAGAGGACTCGCTAGCATTCATGGTGTTAAATAATATAATTGCTTATCTAAAATATGTCATACCACCAGGTTGCAATGCATCTTAATCAGAAATCATGAGTTTGCTTCTTAACACTGCTGATGTGTATTTCAATATCTGTCCATGGCAGTTCAAATTAACCAAACTTAATAAAAGGTTTCCTATGTGTGTCATTAGCACTATCCTTAAAAGGCAGGATAAATTGTAAGGTGTGGATGGATTTTAAACAAACTAACAAAGATGAGTTCCCCATGCTGTAAAATGTAAGAAAGGTGTGACTTTAGAGAATACATTCTTTTATTACTATCAAATTGTTTCTGATATTTTTGTGAAACAATCAAGCTTTGTGAGCTTTCAGGTGACACTTCTCACTGTATTTTAGCAATTGTAAAAGCAGAAGGTAGTGTGGAAGGAAACTTACACTGATAAATGAAATAAAGCAGGGCTGCTTATCTAGATAAATTATAGCTGGAGGTGGGTTACTACTAAATAGCTTTATGGCTGGTGTTATGAAAAGGATGGATATGGTAATTTACAGTCTTGTTTGTTCAATGTTTTTCTTGGACTTTTGTGTGAATTCATTTTCTTGTATTTATGTGCTATCTTGGTGGAGAGGGACATAAGATAGGCATAATGGTCCACACCACCCTTCCACCCAAGAATTCTTAAAATTCATCCCCTGGTTAATATTTGTTCATTTCCTTTCCTAGTTATGGCAGGTGGGGCTTTGTATGGACCCCACATTTTATTGTTGGACAGTAAATTGGCTAAGATTGGTCTTACTCAGCTGGAATTCCTCTTGACTTCATTTGTTGCACCTGCCTTTCTCTGCTCCGTACAGTATAAAGAAAACCTACTAAACAACTAGTAAACTGAGCTCTAGGCTATGGACATTTTAAATAAAGCAAATGCACAATATGACCTTTCTAATCTAGCATTTGGAACATGGCAAGCACTTCTGGGTCAAAACTTGGAATGTGAGATGTACCAGAAGTAACATGTTAGCTCTGGGTCTTGAGTTTTGTTGATGTTTTGTTCAAGATATATTTATGATAATTTATTCTCCTATTTTTCAGTTAAATGCTTGTTCATTTTACCACAGTAGGTTAGCATTGTTTTAGTCATTTTTCTTTTTCCTTTTTATGCTGCTCCATGGTAGGTACATAAAGATCTCCCTAAGAAACTAGGACTAGCACTCACAAATTCATGTGATTGCTGCCCTACCCTTTAAAACTGTGTTTTGTACGTGGTGTAAATTTGTACTACTACAAAGCACATACTCAAGAGAATACAACAGGTGGCATGTAAGAAGAGCTTGTGATTTACACAGATATTCAGATCTAATCAATCACATAGATCTTTGGATATGCTGGAACTCCATCCTCAGTAGCTGCATTCCCCTCAAGAAACATGTCTAAGGCCAGTCTCTTTCCAATGCTTGTTTTAGTCTATTTAGCTTCGATGCTCAGCCAGCCAGTGATCACTTGTACAGAGTTAACAGAACAGCAACTGACAGCACTTCCATAACTGAATAAAATCAAAGCCCTTATTAGCAACTTTAAAGCATTTCTCATGCATGCACCAGGTCCATCATCAGGGCCAAAGCTATAAACACAAACAGAGATTGCATCAAGAGTGTTATAGACAGACCATAACCACAGCAGTAATCACAGTTGTTTCATGCCGGCGCACAGCACATTGTCAAGACTTTCTTTGGTGTATACCCCAGCTCTAGCCAGAGTTTCATCCTTAAGAATTTTAAGAAATATCTTGATGTGTACTTTATTTTAAAGCAGTTTTTCTTTTCATGATATATTATTTTGTTTAGTCCTTTTTTAACATAACTCTCTTTGGTACTTTCCTGTTATCCGGAACCATTTTTAAAACAAATTCCTGTTGTTGTCATTTCCTGTCAGAATCTGTTGTTTCCAAAACTAATTCCTGTCAGAATCTGTTGTTGTTAATATATATTAAAAATATTACAATAAAGATTTTGTTTAAAAATGCTTTTTTGAAAATGGTTCCAGGTAACAGGAAAGTACCCCCTTTTTTATACCCTAAAACCGTCTAAAAAATAAAGTTAAAAACTGTTTTGTTTTTGTCTCTAAAAATATTCTGTGTGCTTTTCCTTTTTGAATAAAATTTTGTTAGTTAATAATCTGGATGATATAATTTAGAAAACATCTGGTAGAAAGAATAAATAAACGCTCTTGCTTCATAGTTTATTATCCCATTGAAAGGTGACCACTAAACAATAAAGAAGTATGTTATCAAATTCCTCATAGGCACTGACAGTTTAATTTTTGTCTAGATCCTGCAGCACTAATGTCACTCATAATGGCTACAATATAATGAATTAGAATTTGTTACAGTAAACTGACTATTTGGGAATTCATGAGGCTTATAAGAATCATTTTGACAAACAATTAGAATGGTGAAATGGGCAAGGTGGTATATAGCTCCTCATAATTAATTCTTAAAGTTATGGGATTCTTGGTTTCAAGATCACTTCAAAAATTATTGGTTAAAGAGTGGTACCGTGTTAGCCATAGAAAAAAGTGGACTATTAGAGTAAAAATTATAACTTTATTGGCTAACTGAATGACTCTAGGATGTAAACGTTTAGGATACTATCTGCTCGATTCTATTAGGGCTGTTAATAAAATAAAACGAACGTTGGTAGTTATAAGTCACAGTTTGGTACACTGCTATTTGTGCTGTGACAAGGTACAGTTAAAAATCTCAATGGGCATAAAATTAGCTCCCACTGAAAAAAATTAATCACATTCAGGGAATATTTCTTTTTTATGGTATTTTAGCACCTAACAAACCTAGGCATTAAGCCCCTAACGTGTGTTAAAAAAACACTGACATGCAATTGAAATGCCTAAAAATAGTATACACACATGCACAACAAGGCATCTATGCACTAGTAACCCGCAGATCCATTGATAAGGGGGCCCTAAGCAAAAAAAACATACTTGAAACCAAACAATAAATAAACTTTTAAGTGCCAGAGGGGCATGCAATGCATGGCAGAGAGTTGCACACCACTCTGATACTCAAAGGATTAATCCCCCCTAAAGCTAACACTATCCTATGGCCCATTTCCCATTCTTCACAGCTGTAACACTTACTTTGAAGTGGGAGATCCAGCATGGTCTTCTGCACCCTGGTCTTCCTCTGTCTTCTTCTTTACTACTTCTTCTGTAAGTCTTCTTTCTTCTTCTGTAAGTCTTCTTTAAATCTACATTCTTATTATTTAAATGTTTTTCAAGTCTAATAAAAACAAGATAAATGAACTAAAATCCCCCTCATTTATTATTGCTTCTTCCGCCTCCATTAGTATAACAGAAATAAAATACTCCCCCATGGTATTTCCTGCTCAGGCCATTGCCCAATCCAAATTGAAGTTAATCCAGGCAGAGTTTGGCTTTTATATGGCCAATCTCTGTTCAAATTGCCTCCCATGCTGCTGTTGGCTTGGATGTGAGGTTATGTAGGGCACTGAACATGCCCTGCAATAACCACACAACCAGTCAATCAACTTCTGAGTGGAGCGATTATGAATGCACATTTCATCATTCCTCCAGCTGTTCAATGATTGGCTAGCTGGAGATATGAAAAAATGCGCACTTGGGACCCCTCCAGCTAGAATCTGTTTGGCTGGGCTATAATCTGATTGGTTGGGAAGTGTGGTTATTGCAGTAACTCACATCTCAGTGGGTGCATGTGAGACAATTTGAACAGACACTGGCCATATAAAAGTGATAGACTTGAAAAACATTTAAGGAAGAAAGAAGATTTAAAGAAGAAAGAAGACCTACAGAAGAAGAAAGAAGACTTAAAGAAGTAAAGAAGAAATTTGATGAAGGCCAGGGTGAAGAAGATCCTGCTGGACCTCTGACTTCAATGTCAGTGTTACAGCTCTGGGGAATGGACCATGAGATAGTGTTAACCTTATTGTTAATGTTAGGTGTAGTGTAGGGCCAGGAATCTACATTTAGGATTAATGTTTAGGTGGGTGGAGGGAAGGTAATTGTTACTAGCTCATGGTAGTGTTTGACATAGTTTCCTTTGATGTTCCCATTATTCACCTTATTTATCATGAGTTCTGGAAAAAAAACTGTGATGAGCGTTATGCCACAACATGTCTGGACATTTGGCAGCAAGGCAATCAATTTCTGAGAAACAACTGACAACAAGGTTGTAATCTTGACCTTAATAGAACAAAGGCTAATCCCATGTTGGAAACTGACCTGGAGAAAGGCCAAGCTCAATGGAAGATGACTAGACAACAGTCACGAGTCATGGTCATCACACCACTTGAAGAAAAATTACCTGGCCCTATGATATGCCCTAGAAGAAACAAACTTAAGGACATTAAGTATGGTCACAATAACCAGCTCAGAGAAATTCTTTCTCCTTAAGATATCAGCTTCAAGGGCCACACCATCAAGGCTAGCCTCTCCACATCTGGATGACACCTGTGACCCTGGGACAAGAGGTCTGGAAGCAAAGGAAGATTCCACAGCTCGGCTACTGACAGATTGGTCAGATCCAAAAACCACAATTGACAAGACCAAAATCAAAATTACATGCATCCAGTCCATCCTGACTTTTCTCAATATCTTGAATATCAGGGGGAGAAGAGGAAATACACATACCTGAAGGAAATGCCACTGAATGGTTCCCATGACCCAGAGAAAAAATGAGGAACCACTGTCAGATCCACAACTGGTCGACCACACTTGGAGCCGAAAATGGCCTGCTTCAGTCCTCATTCCCCAGCTGGAATGTGAGTTTCCTCCTGAACGAGAATCAAATGAACCTTGAACCACTTGACTATGCTCCAGGCCCTTCCTAAGTGGTTGACATATACCACCATCATTGCAGTTTGGATCTGAACTGGCAGGCCACACAGGGACCAGACCCAGTGTTTAAGGTAAATCACCTGAATCTCTAACACAATGATCAACAGTTTACTCTCGTGATCGGACTAGAGGCCCTCTGGTATAAAAGCCCACCTAAAAAAAATGAACTTAAGTGAATCTTCACTCTGCTGTTTATTCTTTACAGAGCACTTTTGAAATTGAAAGTGCTTCTGTTGGACAGGGGTAAAGTAGAGCTGGGAGAGGAGATCCAAATCCAGAGAGCTTTACTTGCAAGTGCCCTGCCTTGTACTTTATCCCATGGAGCTTGTGTTCCACACTAGATGAAAGAGAAATACAAGTTGTAAGTCCTGCTAAGGAGCATGATCTCCCATTTTCTCTTGACCCATTAATAACAGTCCAAAGTGAAAAAGAGAGAAAAGAAGGAAGAAATTGGGTAGAGAGAATAATAGCCTTCTCCCATACTTGACAAGTCTCATCTCTTAGATTTTTACAAATTAATTTGTGAATGTTAGAATTAATGATATGCTGTCAGACACAGAACCACACATACATCCAGGGCTTGATTTACATCCCAGGTGCCCCTAGACAAGGCACTTTAGCTCCAACCATGGCCAAACCTCTATTCCTTACATGACCCCACCCCCAGTCCCATCTACTATTTCCTGGCACAGAAAATACCCTTGGCCTCTAACAAACATGAAGAAAAAACAGCTTACACAGCTACATGGGGTTGAGTCCCTCCTCCTGGAGGGCAGGGTACATCACAAAAATACAAGATTTTTGGAGTGGGGACTCCCTCCGCTAGCTCAACCACCTGCCTAAAGTTTCCCAGAATTCATGTTTAATGTGAAGTACTTGGAGTGCAGTGGCCATCCTCTTAGTTTTTCTTAACTTTTTTTTTATTATTTTCTTAGATCTGGGGCTGTATAATCCCCAATTAGGCAGGTTAATTTCACTGGGCCTCCCTGGATTTGGATTGCCCAGTTCACAGGTGCTCTCTGGGCTTATCCTGCCCTGTGACTTTATGACAAGTCTTTCATAGCGGCTGTGTCTCTTGAGATTCTGCCCTCTCCTATGTTATCATTCAGTGTTCAGGGAGCATACTGCAGCCTGAGGTTGGAGTTGTAGGCATTGTTAGCAACAAGCAACAGAGAAGACCATGGGCTTTCTCACAATTGGCTGTCACTTTTCTGGGGGCCATCTTACTCTGGTGCTTATCCCATGCAGAATGTGAATCTCCCTGCTCCCATTCTCTAGATTAACCCATCACATGCCAGATGTGCAGTTCTGGGTATTTAGGGATTCTGGGGACATTTAACTAGTTTTTACTAGGTTCTTGACATTTACTCAGAGACATGTTGAACAATTCAAAATGTGGGTGTGGCCAGAACAGCTGATGCGCCTCTCAAAATTTGGAGTGCCAGGCAGTTGCCTACTCTGCCTATTGGGAAACCCAGCCCTGCTTGCACAGTCTAATACTCCAGCCTTGGTCCACTATCCACTGGTATCCACAGAGTTCCCCATACACTGTCCATTTCCCCATGCTTATCCCTCTGGTAGGCACAGAATCCCACAAGTCATCTGACACCACAGCCTTGTCTCCACCCATGCCTCTGGCACCTCCTAATTGCTCCACAAGTCTCCTCCCCACCACACATACACACACACAGTCTTTCTCCATCTATCAAGGTCTCTGTCTACCGTAACAAGGTCTCTCCACCTGCTTCTCCTTTAGCAAGGCTCTTCCTTCCCCTGCTTTCATAAACTAACAAACAACTTTTTTCTAAGTAACCTTCCCCAACAGATTTTAGTATTTACCCACCACAAACTAGTTCTCTGCCAACGCCTACCAAAAACTCCCATTATATAGAGACAAATGAAAAAACACAGGGGCTCTACATTGCTTTGCAAGCACACATAGAAGACCATTTTAGTGAAAGCTTTTTTTTTTTAATTAACGCGATCGTGGCTCTGCTGCAGAGCCATCTCATGATCTAAGACCTTATTTGAAATAAGGTCTTAGATCATGAGATGGCTCTGCAGCAGAGCCACGATCGCGTTAATTAAAAAAAAAAGCTTTCACTAAAATGGTCTTCTATGTTATTTCCCTTCAGTCAACTACAACGCTGACTTCAGGGAAGGGGGAGGGAGAGGGCAACTTTAGGAGCGATCATCTCTCAAACCATAAAGGTTTGAGAGATGAAACTGGGGGCGGTACATGCATTTTTAAAAGGACTTTACTATAGGGATTAGTAATACTTAAGTATTACTATCCCTTTAAGAAATGAATTTGCTACAAAAAAATTCCAGCAGAATCTTGGTAAATATTGATATAAGTACACATAAGTAAATGGACAGGAAGCTTATATTCACTGTTTGATAAGTTTCCCTCATTGCAAACAGCAAAAAAGTGTGGTAAATGGCTTGCAATGTCTGTGATTATACATAAGACTACAGCATCAGGTGCTACTGCTTACCAGATCCTTTGATAAATTCTATGTATTTAAAAAAAGACAATAGATTTGTTTGCAATGCAGTCAATGTAATTAATAAACTACCATAGAGGTTTGTGCCTGGGAAGTGCTAAGGTAATATTATAGGAAAATATCTTTGTTATCCTTACATTTTAGTGTGATTGTTGTTCAGTGAGTTAAGCTGTGCAATTGTTAACACTCAGGTATTTTTATAAGTAGCCTGTACAGAATATTGGCACTAGTATACGTATGCAATTCACAATGTTGAAAGCATCATAGGAAGCCGTTATTCTTCTCAGCATTAAACTGATTTCTAACCTTTTAGTGCTCTAGGTACAAGATCACAGAGATTAGTTGGAAATGCTTAATGGACCAAAGGCTTTTTGAAGCAGGACAAAAAGGTTAAGCCTGTTTTGGCATTGTCAGCTGGGACACTGCAGGGAGTTGATAGGATTTTCTCCATCTCTTAGAAGATTGACAACATTGCCTGTAAAGCCAATATAGAATTGGCTTCCCTTGGTTTTAAACACAGTGCTTCAGTGGTGAATCTAATGTTCCTTTGTCAGGTTGAAACAAGTTGTAGACTGGGAAAAACAGAAGTCCCAGCTTGCACCATTCCAATACATATTCAGTAGCTCTTATAAAGATTTCACTACTTTGTCCTGCCCCATTTTTATTTCTAAACATTCCATCATTGATAATGGGATTAAAGTTTCAGTTTTAAACGATAACGGTCATTACAATTAAAACCAAAATTGGTTTCAAACATACCCCTAAATAACACGGGGTAGCTTTTAGATTACTGTATGTGCCAGTTACCACATAATCATACATATTGGCCATTGTACTTTTCATTGTATTCTTCTAAGAAATGTTACCTTACTGCACTGAAGTGAATATAATACATGGGTCCTTTCATCAGTGTTTAGTAACTTCCCAACTGAGATGCAGTCAGACATTTATTAACTCCTTAATATCCAAAGATGTGCCAGGTCCATCGCAGATTTCGGTCCCTTAACCTCTTCGTGTCCGATGACGTACCGGACCATCAAGCTGGTCCGGCACTTAAGGACCAGTGATGGTCCTGGTACGTCACGTACTTTTACTCACCGCGCTCCTGCAGAAGCGCACCGGGGACTGAAGTTGATCGCTCCAAGACCGGAGCAATCTCTTTCAGTCCCTCGTTCGGCGTGCCGGCACAAGTGATCAGTCACGTGGGGCTGCACATCAAACTTCCCTATCTGGTCCTTAAAGGACCACACACACCCCAGGACCGCTGGTCCTTAAGGAGTTAAGGACTAGTTGTGGTCCAGCATGTCATGGGTTATTTCTCCAGATGGGAAAACTGCAGGAAGGTTGTTGCTAACTGATCTCGCACAGAAGCAGTTAGTTTTAGCCAATCTACATGGCTTCCGCACATGGGTTTTTGCCTAAACAGCGAATCACTTTTTAGGAGACATATGACAGAGGCAATGTTTGTAAACATTGCCTCCGTCGCTTTTCTCTGTTTTTCTCCTCCTTACACAGATCTTTAGGAAGAGAGAGACATTGCTACAAAGTATTCCACGGTGTTCCAGTAAAATAACATTGATTTGACAAAAGAAAAAAAAAAACATTTACCCCTTATATAGGAATAGTGACAGTTTGGGGTTAATTGGTTTCTGTTCTGCAATTTAATTTGGTTTCGGTTAGTTATATAGCCTGGGTGGATAGTTACTTAGTGAGAATTAGGTAGAATTAAGCTTTAAGTAGTTTTAAAATAAATAATATTATTATAATTATTAAGTAGGTTAGTAAGTGTGGGTGGGTAGTGGTTTAGTAGAAATTAGGTATTAAGTAGTTTAGGGTGGGTAGCTAGATACGTAATAATGCAGCAAATGTATACTGCTGAAGAGGCATATCCCTTCTTTGGTGTCAGATTCTGAAGCCACTGATACTGCATCAGATTTTGATGCAGCATAGCTTATTAATACTTCATGTGATAACCTCTGGTGATCACGCTGGGCCGCCTGCTTAAAAAGAGCTGTACTACCCCATGTAATACCACTGATACTGACCCTATGGAATGGGTACAAACAGTTGGCTTTTGTCCAGAAATTTCTGCATTCACAGCCAACCCAGAAATTAAAGTGGATGTGTCAGAATTTACCTCTGTCCGTTTTTTTTTTAATTTATTTTGGGGTAAAGACATTTTGTGGGAGATTGTATCCCTAACAAATGAGTATGCAGCCCAATATATTGCTGACAATCCGTCATCCTACATTACAAGGCAGCAATCATGGCAACCCACAGAGATTGATTAATTTAAAATATTGTGGCCACTAACACTGGTTAATGGGATAATTAAAACAAAACAAACATTAGGTCATATTGGAGCACAAATCCAATCTCTGCTACCCCTATTTTCCACACAAACTATGACAAGGAAATGCTTTTGTGCTTCATGCATTTAACAATACTCAGTGCCTCCCAAAAGAGCACCCATGGTATGACAGGCTGTTTAACATTCGCCCCCTAATAAATTACTTACAGAAAAAGTTTGCAGATGAATGTCCCAGAAAAATACCTGCATAGATGAATCCCTCATGATATACAAGGGAAGACTGGGATTCAAGCAGTGTACCCCTTCTAAGCTCTCCAGCTTTGGGATTAAATGTTACAAACTTTGTAAGAGTGCAACGGGATATACTTAGGATTTCCAGGTATATGAGGGCAAGGATTGCCACATTGATCAACCTGGTTGCCTAGACTTTCGGGGGAACAAAGGAAAACATGTTTGCAACCTCATTAAACCCTTACTAAATAAAGGCTACCATTTAACTATAAATAATTTTTATACCATCCTCTTTTTATTTAATAAATGCCCAGTCGAAATGGGGGGTGTCCTCTGCTTTGTGTCAACAGGAGCTGCTGGTAATTAAGTTTAGGGACAAAAATGACATGTACATACTGACCACCATGAATGATGAGAGCACTGTGCCAGTCTCAGTCCATGACAAAGTGGAGGTACTAAGAAAGTCAGTCTGCATCAAAGACTACAACAGGCATACGGGGGAGGGGATGTGGATCTGTCTCATCAACTTGTGCAGTCTTACTTCATTATGAGGAAGCGTAGGGCTTGGTATAACCAAATATCAAAATGCACGTTTGTTGCAGTTCCAACGCTATTTAATTATTTTTTGTTCCAAGAGGCACTCGGTCCTACAGCAGTGTCTCAAGATCTGAGAACTGATGTAGGACACTTTCCTTTTAAAATCCCCCCCCAACCATCAATAAGGAAAACTCCCAGAAATGCTGCAGAGAGTGCTATAGCAAAGGGAAATGGGCAGACACTGCATTTTACTGTCCGAATTGCCCTTCACAACATGGGCTCTGCATTGGCAACTGCTTTAAGCAGTATCATGGAGGTGCAATGCAGAAGTTCTGTACAAGTTACCATTTTATTATTTGGCCACTTTTACCCCTGAATTATCCTGTTTTTATACATTTTTCAGAACACATCCCTCCTTAAATCTAACCATATGAAAATAGAATGGGAAACAATGCACCCTAAGCTTAAAAAAACACTTTTTTTTGGATTACTGGTGGGTTTAAGAAGTTTTTTTTTTATAAAGAGACTTCTTTTTTTAATCTGTAGATGGAGCTCTGTCTGTTATAAATGTAGGTTGGGAGGCAACGCTAAGCAAAAGGCCCAAAGACAGCATACAGTCATATAACCAACACAATACTTAGAAATTACCACAGTAGTTACCAAGCCTACACATATTTGATATCTCCATAAAGTGGAGTAAACGTTTCCTGCAACCAATTATATTTTATACAAGAAATATATCAGAAAAAGCATAGATTTTTTTCTTTTGATGCAGTATTTTAAAGAGATTTGGATTGGTGGTAAAAAGGCTGCATGTGAAGTTTCAGAATTCACTTATAATGATGCCATGCTGTGAAAATTCCATGTCTGAAACGGGAAACGCACATGTTCCAAATTAGGCCCAGGAGCTCCCCCAGACCCTGACAAATATTTGCATATGGGCCATTGCCATACTCAGATGTAGCTGAACACTAATCAATTAATTTTAAAAAATCTCCAAATATCCTGTACTTGAAATCCACACTCACATTGAAATATGTGTGAAAAACTCTGATGTTTTGTTCTTACTGCTGGTCTTGGAAGAGATTGGTGGTAAAGTGGATTCGATAAAAGTGTCAAAATGCACCTAGAATTAATCACTGGGTTATCTAATTTTAAAAAATATACACTTTTCGAGGGACATTTAAAAGTGGAGCACTGCTAAACAGGCTGAAATGAGACATGGTACTAGTTAATTAAACGATGATAATTCCATGTCTGAAAATGGAAATGTGCATGTTCCAAATTGGGCCTACTAGATCCCCCCATACCCTGACAAACCTATGCATATGGGTCATTGCCATTCTCAGAAGTATTTGAACACTAACCAATGCATTTGTCTAAATCTGCAAATATGCTGTATTTGAAATCTACAGCAACATTGAATTATACGTGTGAAAAATGCTAAATTTTTTTTCTTACTGCAGGTTTTGGGAGGGATTGTTGGTAAAGTGGCTGCATGCAAACTGTCAAAATGTAGCTAGAATTAAACCCTGGTTTGCCTACCTTTCAAAAATATACACTTTTTGGGGGAAGTTCTAAATTTCTGCACTGCTAAACATCCCCAAATGAGACATGGCTAGAAACTCACAAGTTCCAAACTAGTCTAGTAGCTCCCCTAAACACTGATAAACATATGCATAGGGGGTATTGCAGTACTCAGAAGAAGTAGCTGAACACTAATCAATGTATTTTTGTAAATCTGCAAATATCCAATGGTTGAAATACAGCACCAGGGCTATTAGTGCAGTATTGTTTAGTATCTTCAATTATTGGCTGCTGAGATTCTTTGCTGATAGTAAATTTATTGCTTGGTTTAGTTTATAACCTGTTTCTTTTTTTGTTCTTGTACAACCTCTTTAAAGTTATTTATATTTATTTTTGAGCAGGGGTTCTTAGTTTTAAATTTCTGCATAGGTATCATTGTCATGGCCTTTAACATTTATTGATTGTTTGTACAAGGTCTGGTCTCTTAAACTAGCTTCAGCTTTTGCTGTGCCCTCTGTCCCTCAGGGTTCATAAAGACCAGTAGGAGATGATGCGTTTGTGACTATCTGCAATGATCTTATCTGCTTGCATTACCAGTTCACCACTTTGTGGTAGAATGG
Organism: Rhinophrynus dorsalis; assembly: GCA_037306005.1. NCBI lineage: Eukaryota > Metazoa > Chordata > Amphibia > Anura > Rhinophrynidae > Rhinophrynus > Rhinophrynus dorsalis. Next base: position 19,070,317 of record CM074728.1, read on the forward strand.
TACAAGTTTAGAGCAATATCTCAAGTTTCATTGCATTCCCTGGGGTTTACAAATACAGGTACTCCCGACATGGCAAGCTGATTCTGAATTTAAAGTTAGATGAGGCAGTATTTTAACAAAATGTTTGTTTGAATTGATGCAGATTTTGATTGAGCATGACAGAATTTTGATGATGCAGGTATGCCGGGAAATTTCATCTTTACATATGAAAAGAGTGTATTTTGATTAAAATACTCAGATTATTCCTACCCAATTTAGATAGGGTTGAAAAAAGACAATATTTAAACAAGACAGAATAGATTTTAATGAGCAACCTATTTATAAGTGGAAAAACATTTGGAATACTAGAAAAGTCAAAACCAGATCTTCTGACCTGATACCTTCCTCTATCCGTTCTCAGACAACTTGTCCTGCCAGTTCTGAGTATATACCAATAATTCTATGGACCATAGTATTTCTTCTGTCTCTGACACTAAACCACCAAGTTATGATGATCTTATCAACCCTATTCCTTTCTTTAAGACTTTTTAACGTAAACAAATCCATAGAGGCAAGCATAAGAGAGTTGAGAAACTGCTTATAATAGGGTTACAGGGGACAGCCCTCACAAAATTGAGTATGCAAGAGAGACAAAAAACACAACTAACAAAAATGTAACTAAGCATTGTTAATCTATCCAGATATGTGCTTACAGATGAACAGAGATCAGTACTGGCTAAAGGTCTTTCTTCCTCTAATTGTGATCGTCTTGACAAATTTGAATTTATCAAGGATTTTTCTTTATTTTGTAGGAAACTGCTTTTGATTTTTTTAAAAAAAAACCTACAGGTATGTCTTATAGACCTGAAGATGAAAGACAATTATTAATGTATTTGTTGGATTTGATGCAAGAAAATGAACAGTCTACTGTTGTTCCAACTAACTGTAGGAACATGACTTTTAAACCTACTACCAAGTTTACTCCCCTCATTTAACATCAGTCTACATGTAAAAACATTTTTTCACTTGGTATATGAACACATTCTTTACTTACCACCTCCAAAAATTCCTTAAAAAAATCTTACATCATTGGATCATCGAGCACTGACAGAGATTATGCACTGGGATGGTTTTATTATTAAGGAAGTGTTTGGGACCAGGAACCAGACAGACACAAACATGTAAAGTGCAAAACACCTTTATTAAATAACAAAAATAACAAAAGCAAACAAAGCAAAATCATGACCCAGAAGTGTAAACTGAAAGACAAGCCGGGGTCAGGAATCAAGAAAGGTACTCAGCCAAGCCAGGGTCAGGAAAAAGGAGAGCAGCAATGTCAGGAACAAGCCAGCAGTCAGGAACCAGAAGGGACGTCAGAGGAAGCCAGGTCATGCACAGGAAATCAGGACTGCAGTAGAAGCAAACACAAGGGCATCAGGAAGCGAGCCAAGCTGCTTTAAATACCCTGGGAGGGTTGAGTGATAGCAGTCAGGTGAGCAATCACTGAGAGGTCAGCTGATTCAGGCAGACTCAGAACAGGGAAGGCAGTAGCAATAGATAGCAGAGCACTAGATTAGCTCAGAGAGCAGAACCAAGCAGCAGAGAAAAAGCAGCTCAGCTAAACCTTGACAGGAAGCTGATATGGGAGGGAATGCATTCATATGGCCAATTGAGATATACAAAACTGATTTTTTTTTAAGCAATTGGGTAATTGATTGCCTTATAAACATCTATTTTCTGACCCCACAAATATTTTTAAATTGAAATTGGATACAAAATGTAATCTAATTTTTCTGAAGGTATTATTACCAGGTGGGAGCTGGGTTTTCTCATTGTGCATTTTCCGGTTTTGCCCACATTGTATGTTCGCCATCAAGTACACAAGAACATTTCGGTGCCTCCTGGACATCCAATCATGGTGGGAATTGGGAGCATTTGTGAAAAGGTTTGTTAATTTCTTGATTACTTTTTTCAGCCTATTGTTTTGGAACTTGATTCAGATTTAAGAGACTCAGTAGACCTTTTGACCAAATTGCAAGAAATGATACTTGAACCTGATAATTTATTAGTCACTTCTTACGTTGAGGCTTTTTATTCCAATATTCCTCATGAACATGGTATATGAGCAGTATCTTGCTTTTTAAGACAATCAAATTTGTCCTCTGATGTAAGGTTCTGTGATTTTCTGATTGATACGTTGGATTTCATACTTCAACATAATTATTTTGCCTTTGATTTTCAAATATTTTTTGCAAATCTCTTGGAGGGTGATGGGGAGTAAATGTGCACCATATATACCAACCTTTTTTTAAGTTGGTGGGAGAGAAAAAGGTTTTAGTGATGATTTGGAACTTTTTACACCACATGTCCTAAATTCGTATCGATGGTGTATTCTTCAATTGGCATGGTCCACAGGATCTATGTAGGGATTTTGTTGATAGATTGAATAATTATCATCTTAATATTCATCTCACATTCTCTTTTTTCAGAAAAAGTGGTGGTCTTTTTGGACCTTTCTATCTCTATTGATCCCCTCGGCAGTATTCAAACTGATTTATTCTGTAAAGATACAGATGTAAATTCCTTGCTGCATTTTTCAAGTGCCCACCCAAAGAGTTGTAAAAAGGCATCCCTATTGGACAGTATTTGAGAGTTCGACAAACTGTTAATCTGATATACAATTTTATATTCATGCTCAGGAATTGCAACAGAGATTTAATGATAGGGGATACTCCAAATCCTGTCTGAAAAAGGAATACCAGAGGGTGGTCTGAACCTCCCGTAATACACTTCTGAATACTGTTAATAACTTACCCAAGAAAGATAATGACAATGGGATCAGAATGATCAGATTACCAGATTTAATTCTCTGGGAAGCTGTTTCGGAAAGTTCTTTAAAGCAGAACTTTCACCTAAAAAAAATGACCATAGGTTTAATCAATTAAAGAAGATCAGTGCTGTTTTTTTTTTTTTACTTACCTACTAGTGGAGATATGAAGCCTTCAAATCAGGCACTTCCGCATTCTGCAGGACCCTGTATGTCCCGCATAATGCCGCAAGACTTCCCAGCTGCCCCAGGGAGCGCGTTCATGCTTCCCTTCATAGCTGTATTTCTGTGGGCTAACATTACAGCAGGCTCTGTTTACAATGCTACTGAGGTTGCAATTGTACAGTGGCGCTTTTGTTACACCATCCTATGAACAGCTCTGGTCCATAGACCATAAATCTCAATAGGACGGTATAGCAACAGCGTCACTGTACAATTTCAGGCCACTGTGATATTGCACCTAAAAACCTCAAATCTGAGCTGTAATAACTTTTGAATAAAACACCTTTCAGCAATGGGAGTACTCTTGTTTTACTCAGGGGGACAAACCCTACAACATTTTTTTTTTACATTTTAAGTATTACTATCCTTTTAAAGAAAAATCATTAATGGAGCAACAGAGTCGTGAAAAGATAAAAAGGGTATCATCAAACCATTATGTGGTTCACAAATCAAGAAGTCTATTAAAAAAGACATATAATTTGTTTGGGTGTACCAAATGAATAAGAGGGAAAATACAATTGAACAATTACATACCGAAAAGGACAAACTTGCTTTAATCCCCTAATGTAAAAAAAACTCTGGTCCTTAAGGGGTTAAATCTTGAAGCCAGTGTTGTTGCTTTTTTGCTGCACTTCCTAAATGGTAGAGTAATATTCTCCCCTTCACTAATGTATGAATAGGAAAATATTGTTGTATATAGGTGAGCAAAATGACAAATGGATATGAATGTCATTCTTATGTAAATGAGTACCTTGCACCTAACAAAGTAATAACTATGTATACTATGCCTATTTGTGGCACTTTAACCCTTTCAGTGCTGGTGACTTGGGGAGTTTTGGGTAGACTTCTGGCCAAAAACATTTTCAGTATTTTTGCTATCCAATTGCTAACGTTCTATTTATTTTGGAAGCTTTTTTTTAAATTTGAGTAATTACATTATAGTTTTTATGTAACTTTGGGAGCAAATGTTGTGGAACATCGGGAGACTTGAAAAACACTCTACTCTAACACGCAAATGCTTAAAGGGGATGTATCACCCCTATACAAGTTAGCATGAATAGTTTATAGAGCAAATGTAAGTATAGGTATAGGTGAGCAAAATGACAAATGGATATGAATGTCATTCTTATATAAATGAGTACCTTGCACCTAACAAAGTAATAACTATGTATACTATGCCTATTTGTGGCACTTTAACCCTTTCAGTGCTGGTGACTTGGGGAATTTTGGGTAGACTTCTGGCCAAAAACATTTTCAGTATTTTTGCTATCCAATTGCTAACGTTCTATTTATATATATGGAAAACTATATATATGTTTTTTTCTGAACGATTTCAGTTTTTTCATAGCACCTCACAAAAAGTAATTTTTGCATTGTGTTACAAGCTATGTCATAAATACAAAAAAGTAAAAAAATACTTATTTTGCCAATATCATATGTTGGTTGTGAAAATTACAACTATTTTCCAAAGTCCCGAATCCTCTGTGTACAAAAATACCTAAAATGTATAGTTTTCACCTATATGCATGGTCTGCACTTAATTCATAGGATAGCAAAGTGATATTTTCAACTTTGTGAACTAAAATGCACATACCATTAGTTACATAGCAAAACTACCCTAAAATAGCTCAATAACTAAATAAAAGTATATATTTCCAGAAATTATATATTCTACTGCATCAAATAAGAGGCTACTTGCCTTTCTACCTGGTGTGCACAAATGTTTCTGGAAGTTGGTACTAAAAAAGCCATTTTGTTTGAAATATTTGAATAGAATTTTCTAATATATTCATTAGCTACTGCTCCTACAAGGAAAATGGCACTTCATTGGTATGAGTTAACATACAGTAGGGGGTGTCAGAAGCACAAAACTATGCCAACTATAATCTCTCCAAATACAATCTCTAATTTTGCTTAAATTTATTTTTAAACATGACTTGCCTGTACTAAAATGGTTACAACAACTACATACCATTTTGGAAAGAAGACAATCACTACATAAAATAAGGGGTCACTTGCCTTTGTACCCCTAAACTGATGTACACAAATGTTTCCAGAAGTTGGTGGTAAAGCTAGATATTGGCTTTTTATTTGCATTTCTAGTCCTTAAATGTACCAAAACCTTTGAAAATTATGTAATTTCCTACTGTATTAATTAGCTACTGCTCTTGTGAGAAAAATGCACCCCATTGGAATGAGTTCACAAAACTACACCTCCCTGATTTTTTTTTAAATAGGTTGCCTGCACTAAAATTGTCAGAACAAATAGAGATATTAATCAAAAGTATGCAAGGCATGATATTTTGGAAAGTAGACATTCGCCTACATCAAATTAGGGTATACCCCAAGGTTGGGGTACACAATTACACTATTTTAATCTTCAGACATATACACAAACAAAATCATTTTTTCCTATGACAGTTTTCCTTTAATGATGGTGCAGCAGAGCCACCAAAACTAAAACAGTTAACAACTGCTGCAAATCTAGGCCTAGATTATATTGGGAGCATCAGGAACATCGGGGTATTTTGGAAGCTTTTTTTTAAATTTGAGTAATTACAATATAGTTTTTTTATGTAACTTTGGGAGCAAATGTTGTGGAACATCGGGAGATTTGAAAAACACTCTACTCTAACATGCAAATGCTTAAAGGGGATGTATCACCCCTATACAAGTTAGCATTAATCGTTAGTTTATAGAGCAATTGTAAGTAAATGTTTATTCATTTTTTTAAAAAAAGCTTCTGTTCATCTAAATTGAAGTAATAATATCTGTGCTGCAGCTACTTCCGGACAAACTGAGGTTACCTGCTCTGTACCGCAGTCTGTCACTCTGCCTCTGCTCCTCTCCTTCGATGCAACCTCCTCCGATGACGGAGGCTTTCTGCCTGTAATCTGGAGCGGTCTTATTGGCAGAGATCGATATCTGTAGCCAATGAGACTGCTCCAGCTTACAGACAGAAAGCCTCCGTCATCAGAGGAGGCTGGATATAGGGAGAGGAGCAGAGGCAGAGTGACGGACTGCGGTTACAAAGCAGGTAACTGCAGTCGGTCCGGAAGTAGCTGCAGTGCAGATATTATAATTTCAATTTAGACGAACAGGAGTTTTTTTTAAAAAAATGAATAAACATTTACTTATATTCGCTCTATAAACTAACGATTAATGCTAACTTGTATAGGGGTGATACATCCCCTTTAACTTGGGTATTACATTAATTCTCAATTCAGCTCCCAACCTGCCAAATTCAGGTCCAGAAGTTCAGGCTGTAGAAGCAGTTTTTTTAAGCCGTTCAGGCCCAGAAAGTACATTTTATCTGGAAGGAAAGCAATAGAAGTTCAATACCAGTACAGGCTTCCCATTAATTTCAATTAAGTTCTTAATATTAATTCAATATTAGTGAGCGTCTTGAAGATTTCTCTACTATTTTACAGGATTAAAAGACACATTGAAATCAATTAATGGAATTTTCTAAATGCGCTATGATGGAGTTGCTTTTACCGTCATTTTACATTTTTGTAATTATCACGTACTCTGATTTAACCCTTTGAGTGCTAGAGGGATGTGCAAAGCATTGCGTTGTAAACAACAACAAAAAAAATCAACGTTCCATATGCACCAAGGGATTGGACCCCTCGAATGATCATTTTTGACAATATTTGTGAAGCAATTTCTGTACACCTTTTACATATTCATAATGTTCAAAGCCACATTGCAAGGAGCAGTACATTCTTTAAAGATAAACTATATTTTATTGAATTTTTCCATCTCTATAATACAAGGGTGCTTCTACCAACACCGGTTTTATACAAATCTTATAACACTTCAGATTGTCAGGAAGTGATTGACAGCATGACTCAGTCAGTGACCCATCTCTCCCAGAAAATGCAGCAGAATAACTAATTGGAATCTCATCATTAGAGGGCACTGTCATATAAAAATGCAAAACTCTAAAACCTCTGGAAATATGCATTTTTTCATGAGTGGGAGTTTCCGTGTATTGCTCATCAGGAAAAGCCTTACAATATATACAATATATTTATAACAATATATTACAATATATATGTAATATATATTACAATATATCACATTTACAACATTTTTTTTTTCAGAGTGCCACCCATGTGTGTGGCACGTTCTTGGACACATGTACAGTACACGCATGGTCACATGTGGCAGCACTCTACCCCTCCCACACTCCTTTTTGGGGGGTTTTCAGACCTCGTTGGAGGGGCATCAGGACCCCTCTTGATGCCCACCAGCTATTAATCTCACAGCCGATCACGCTGGCAGATCAATACTGGCGACACAGAAGAGCAACATGCTCTCCTGCTCCACTACTACCCACACAGAATTCATTTTTTGGACATTCATTTTTATTCAGACCTCCTTGGGAGGCATTGGGGGTGTTCTGATGCCCACCAACAAGGTCTGAATAAAAAGATGAGAATAAAATATTAACCTTGTGTGTGCCACAGGGGGTTCCAATGCATTTCTTTGCTATGTCTTGGACCCCCCTGTGGCACAAAAAGGGCTATTTATATATTTTTTCTTTACTAGTTAATACTTTGCCCTGATACCCCCCATGAGGTCTGGAAAACAAAAAAAAGGAAACAAAAAATAATAATAACAACCCAGTGTGTGCCACAGGGAAGTAAAGTGCATTGCTTTGCACACAAAGGATTTTGTTTTCATCATTTTTTTTCAGACTTTACTGGGGGGCATCAGGAGAGTTCCTGTTGCTGCCCAATGAGGTCTAAATAAAATATAATAAAAAATAACCCTGTGGCATGGACACTAAGTGCCTCTAATACCCCCCATCTACCCTAACCCCCCCCGCCTGGTTCCACTTCCCACTGGTAGACACAGACTACCAGTGTGCACTGGAATCATATGGGAATCAAACAGTGTATGTGGGGGACTTACACTAATTCCCAACCTGATGTCAGTGCACACTGGTAGTCATAGATCTCTCATATGCAACCCCTAGCCTTGTTATGCTGGCCACTGGTAGTCAGACATACCCAAATACACTGAATGACACCCAACTCCCTAGCCTTCAGTTCACCCCAGGTCTGCACATACACTGGCTGCCCCACTAGACTGTTTCAACTGGTAACCTTAGAATCATATATTTGCTTCCCCATCATTGTTCCACTGGTAGCCACGGTCTTACCACCCAATATGGTATGTCATCCGAAAGCAGTGGGGTACCATTTTTCTTAAGCTGGCAGTATGTCCTGAACACACTAGGAAATCCTTTGGTGTTGAACCATTTTAGTATATTTGAAGTGACTAATGTGTAAAAAAAAAAAAAAAAAAGCATGTTTCCTATAGCGCCACATTCTGAAAAGAGTAGGGAAGGGTAGAAAGACAAATGACCATTTTATGTGGCTACATTCAAAAATGTTATGCTTTATCTACCTTTTCTTCATTTCTATCCTTGTTATAACCATTTTAGTAAAGGTAAGTCATAGATGAAAATGTATGAAAAATTATAGATTGTAGTTTGAGTGGTTTTGTGCTTCTGGCACCCCCTACAGTAAGTACTGTTGTACCTCGTACCTTTCCTGCATATCTGTCATGGCCAGTGAGATTTTTGCTCGTAAAGTTTTCCACTGATTTAAATGGGGTTTTTAACTTCTTGAATGCTAGCGAGGTCACCAACACATTGCTAATGCAAAAGTCTTCTCCCAACCTGAACAGCGCAAATAATACAATGCCGAATAGAAGGTATGAAACAAGTTAGCAATTTGCTCAGGAACATGAATTCGACCTCCTTATTTATCCACTAACTGGGCAATGTAAGCTGATTCTTGTTTGTGTCTCAGCCGTTTTGCAAGTGGGGCACCCACTTTATTTCCATGTTTGTAAAATGACTGGCGTGTACTCAAAAAAAGCTTCTTGATTCTAAGATTCATTAAAGACTTAAGGCTAAGTCTGAGTTTCGCCAGTCTCAATAACAGGGTAGGGTCCCGGTTTGTTTTGTGTTGTAATTCCAGGTCTCGAAACTTACAGAGGAGGTCAGTCATCTTGGCTTCCCTTTCTCTCTTCCTGCGTGCTGCTAATTTAAGCAGTTTGCCCCTCACTACACATCTGTGTGCCTCCCACACAGTGAGAGGTGACATCCCATCCAATTGGTTAGCATCAAAGTAGGCCTGAATAGAGGTCTTAAGGGAGGCAACATGTGCGGCCTGTGATAAAAGAGTTGCATCAAGCCGCCAAGGTCTAAACACATTATCAGTGCATGAACGTATAAGTGTCATAGTTGCTGGTGCATGATTCGACCATGTTATGGATCCTATAGCAGAGGCTCTCAACAAAGACAACACGACATGGTAAATAAGCAAGTAATCTATCATTGAATACGTCTGGTGCGGATGTGAGTAAAAGGTATAATCACGGGCCTCAGGATGTCAAAATGTTATCAACCTTCTTATTTCATTTAATTTCATTTTATTATTAAGGGCTACTGGTTTCTTCCACTTGGGAAAATATATGTGATACTGAAACCCATTGAATTGTAAATAAGTACAATTACTTCCCCCTAATAAGATTGCATAACTGAACAGTCCCATAAGGTGTATGCAGTTGTGTTGTTCTGGCTGCAGAATCTTCAGCACCAAGGATAGGCCTCTGGACATACTTCTTAAAGAATAGCCCAGGTTTTAGATCACATTTTAAATATTTTATAGAGTTTTTCATGAGCACATTTTCTGCCCTTACCTATATTTCGTACTGTGTAGGCATTTTGGTTTCTTTATCCAGCACCACTTCCAATTTTACAATATACCTTTTTATATTTATTGAGTTTTTGTTTATAAAAAGTTATGATAACTATTATTTAATACTAGTGTAAAAGCCCATGTACATGGGCCAAGGTCCAGGTGATGTTAACCCTTTGAGTGCACTCAAAGGGTTAAGAGGCCGGTCCTGCTCTGTGTTCCTGCCGCTGACGCAGTCATGCACTGTAGAGACTGCCCGAAAGCATAGAATGCTCCCAGCATTCTGTGTGTTCGGGCAGTCTATACTGAGCATGATGGCTTCTGACAAACATCCTAGTGAATTATTATATAGGATCATTATTGCTTAGGGTACTCCATGCAAAGTTTTGCAAAAACTAGCTAGGAATAGAAGTTTCCTTTTTTTTGTAAGTGATTATATGAAGTGATTTATTTGTAGCTTATAATATGTTTTTATGATAGCCTATATTTTTCCTTACTGCTCTTGGTTAGGAAGATTCTTGTCATTGCATTGTTGTCCTTTCTTGCAAGATAGTGTTTATGAGATTACAGTGTTCTCGCTAGTAATGATCCTTATGGAACCATAATGCAATTTAATGTTGCTAACCAAAACAACTCAGATTTAATTATACTGTATTTTTTGGATTCTGCTATGGGAACAAACTAACAATTATATCAGGAGGTCTTCTACAGGTCATTAAATATCATATTTATAAAAACATTACCCAAGTAACATTTGTAGACAGCACACAATTTACTTTATCTATAAATTCTTAGAACCTTAGTATTATTCCACATTTGCCACCAACATTGACATTAAGTGTATGCTTTAAAATATTAAACATGTTAAGTGACTATCTACTACATTATGAAAAGCTAAATACTTAGTAACAAATAAAAGCTCAAAAATAGGGGAAAGAAATACTTTTTATATAATTTAAGCAGATTTGCAATGATTCATAACAGCTATTTACATCAAATGATTTTTTTAAATATTAAATATTAAATCCATTTAAATGCAATAACTTGTAAAGAATTTTCATCTTTCTCACCCAGTCCTTCTAGTGTCATTAACGAGAGTAAGAAATTATATTGGAACCACTCTATACATTTAAATGAAGCATAAATCAATTACCAGCAAAAGAAGGGTTTTTCTTTCCATCCTTTCAATGATTATTGCAATAAATTGAGTCTTTAGCTGTTTTCTTAATGGTATCCTCAGTGGCACAAGTAGCTGAAATTATTTATTTATTTATTTATTTTCAGTGAAATAAAACCCAATGATGTGTAGAGCCAAAGATGTGATCGGCCCATATTACATTTTGATCTTTATTTCAAATGCCTTCTCAGAAATACATGAGCTTGGATGGTTGTGCAAAATTCATTTTCCAATCACTACCCTTCAACCTGAAGGAAGTAAATAAGGTACTTGTAGAAATGGTATGTCACAATTGTTCTACACTGTTGCCATTAAAGGGATAGTAATACTTCATTTTAATTTTATTTTATTTTGTAGGCATTAAAAAAACATGAAGGATATAAGTCTTATCTCTCAAACCTTTATGATTTGAGAGATATTCACAAGCAAAGTTTCCCCTCCCGCCCCTTTTACCTAGTGTAAGCCATCTCTTCTCAGATGTGGAATGCAGTCCATAGACCAGACAGACAACAGAAGGGGACAATCTTCTTCCTGTGAGAACAATGAAAGCCCTGCCCCCCCCTTGACAAGTTTTTCAGGTTTCTCCCTTATCTTAATTGAAGATTGTCCCTCTCTGCAGTCTACCTGGGCACCTCCCTTCTGATCTGGGTGAACAGCTTTACATCAGTAAAAGGGGCGGGAGGAGGATACTTTTTCATTCAATTACTCTTGAACTACAACTCTGACAGACTTGAAATAACACTCTCCAAAGTCCAAATACTATGATGATTAATTAGAGCTGCTTTTATTATGAAACATTACTATACCTTTAAGAGAGCCTGCAAAGTAATGCAGCCAAGTTTGCTTGTGATTCAACTTAAATTTCTTTTTGAAGGGTTGTTTTGATGAAAGCACATAAATAATTTAAAGGGGAACTATCATTTGATAGCTTTTCCACTTGCAGGATGAGAGAAGCGCCAATTTGCTCTGCGGAGTACTGACCAGGGGAACAGACTTCATTGTACATCCCCTTTGGGGACACGTCTGGTGACTGAAGGAAGTGGCACTGAGGGTAAGGGGGAGAGGATACATAGGTGACTAAGGTGATGATACAATCCACTGGCCTATAAGCAATGAAGAAATCTAGTAAGCCGACATCCTTATTCACTTTGATTATGCTGCTTTGATGTTTGCCGGATTGCATGCTTAATGTGCCTAGATCACCATAAGACTCGTGTAAGCAGTCACTTCATAGATTCAGCACCCTATCTGCTCTGTGTCACAATTATCCACATTACCCTATAGACCATTCCAGTGTTGAATTTTACATTACTTATAGATATTAGTGTGTCCACTATTGATTTTACAGTGTTCTAATATATACCTGGACCCCTTAACTTAAATACTGGCATTATCCATCAGGTATTTATATGTGCCATAAGGACTCTACTCTTTGTATTGATATGTAATGCTGTAGCTGTGACCTGTAGGGTTTCACACTGCGTTTTTACATTAATTGATTGATTAAAATATATTGTCTTGCATATTACTTTATTGCAGTATACTTTATGGTGTACATGTTGGTTTCTAATACTTACTACACTTAAAGGACATCTCTTGCTCTGTCTACCCCCTCCCTTCTTTGATAGGTCCCCTTTGTCAGTAGCATACTGGGAACTGCATTGTGAATAGCTGATTTAATAGACAGAAATCTGTCCTTTTTACTTGTCCCTTTTTGTATTTGTTATTAAAGGGATAGTAATACTTAAAATGTAAAAAAATATATGCTGCAGAGTTTATCCCCCTGAGTAAAACAAGGGTGCTCCCACTGTTGAGAGATATTTTATTAAAAAATTATAACAGCTCAAACTTTAATTTTTTAGGTGCAATATCACAGTGGCCTGAAAATTTACAGTGGCGCTGTTGCTACACCATCCTATGGATTGCTCTGGTCCATAGACCATAAAACTCCATAGGATGGTGTAGCAATAGCGCCACTTTAAATTTTCAGGCAACTGTGATATTGCACCTAAAAAAATTAAAGTTTGAACTGTTATAATTTTTTAATAAAATATCTGTCAGCAGTTGGAGTACCCTTGTTTTATTCAGGGTCATAAACCCTACAACATATATTTTTTTACATCTTAAGTATTACTATCCCTTTAAATACATGTATGAATAGTTTGGGAATGATAAGGAAAAGGTGGGTTATAGACTGAGCAGAGTATTTTAAGGATTATATGGATGGAGTATTGAGTTGAATGGGAAGGATTTGAAAAGGATAAGAATGAGTAACGTGGTAGTAAAAATTGTTCAGCTTGCCTTTACTGTGGCAAAGCATGAGATTCCGAGTGACATTCCAAAAGAGGCTGGCAAGACACTTTTCCCTCACAATTTAAAGGGATAGTAATACTTTCTTACAAAAATCTCTAATGTTGCAGATATTAATAATAGAATTAAGATGAGCTACTTCCCAGGTCTCAAATCTTCATAGTTTTTCTGTTCGTAGCATTTAACCCTCTGAATGCAAGAGGGGTATGCAATGCATTGCATACCCCCCCAGCACTCAAAGGGTTAAACTTCCCCCCTCCCTCCCCTTTTTCATACGTCAGCGCTCTTGTTGACAGATGCAGAATCCGGTCATTTGACCAGACGGGGGCTCTTCAGCAGAACCAAAAACACGACATTTATGAAGAAATACTTCATTGGAATGGTCTACAAAGTGTGCTGCACAGTCAGTATCTGGTGTGACCACCATTTGCCTTCAAAACAGCATCAGTTCTTCTAGGTTCACTTGCACACCGTTTGTTAAGGAACTCAGCAGGTAGATTGTTCCAGACATCTTGGAGAACTAACCAAAGTTCTTCTGTGGATTTAGGCAGCCTCATGCTTCTCTCTTCATCTAATCCCAGAGAGAGTCAATGATGTTGAGATCAGGACTCTGTGGGGGCCATAACATCACTTACAGGACTCTTTGTTCTTCTTTACGCTGAACATAGTTCTTAATGACTTTGGCTGTATGTTTGGGGTCATTTTCATGCTGCAGAATACATTTGGGGCCTATCAGATGCCTCCCTGATTGTATTGCATGATGGATAAGTATCTGCCTGTACTTCTCACCATTAATTATGACCAAATTCCCAACTCCATTTGCAGAAATGCAGCCCTAAACTTGCAAGGAACCTCCTCCATGTTTCACTGTTGCCTACAGAAACTCATTCTTGCACCACTCTCCAGCTCTTTGGTGAACAAACTGCCTTCTGATACAGTCAGATATTTCAAATTTTAACTCATCAGTCCAGAGCACCTGCTGCTAATTTTCTGCACCTCAGTTCCTGTATTTTTGTGCATAGTTGAGTCACTTGGCTTTGTTTCCACGTCGGTGATATGACTTTTTGGCCGCAAGTTTTCCTTGAAGACTATTTCTGACCAGACTTCTTCGTACAGTAGATGGGTGTACCAGGATCCCACAGTTTTCTAACAATTCTGAGCTGATGGCATTGCTGGGCATCTTCCGATTGCATCATCTGCTGCACTAAGTTTCCTTGGCCGACCACTGCGTCTACGGTCCTCAGCATTGCCTGCCTCTTTGTGCTTCTTGAAAAGAGCTTGGACAGCACATCTGGAAACCCCTGTCTGCCTTGAAATTTCTTCCTGGGAGAGACCTTGCTGATGCAAGTATAACTACCTTGTGTATTGTTACTGCGCCCAGTCTTACCATGGTGTATGATTTTTGGCATTGAAGTGTCCTCAGCAACCTCACCTTGTTACCTGAGTTTGGTAGTTCCTCACCCAGTTTTATTCCTCTTACACAACTTTTTCTGTTTCAGTAATGATTGTGTTTCAACCCACATATTAAATTAATGATCCTTAGCACCTGTGTGGTATAATTGTTTAATCATACACCTGACTATATGCCTACAAAATCCCTGACTTTGTGCAAGTGCACCTAGAAGAATTGATGCAGATTTGATTTAGATTTTCCTTCTGTTCACTCACTATCATTTTGTTAATTGATAAAAATAAACCATTAACATATCTATTTTTGAAAGCATTATTACTTTTTTTTCACACCTAAGACATATATATATATGTATATATATATGCAATTCAAACACCTACATAATAACATAGTAACATAGCTGATGAGGCTGAAGAAAGACATGCGTCAACCAGGTTCAGTCCATGCCAGATCACCCCTGTTGATCCAGATGAAGGCAACAAAAAATAAACATTTGAAGCCATTTCCAATTAAGCTCCAACTGGGTAAAAATAATTCCTTATTGACTCCAAGGCTGTCAGATTGTTCCCTGGAACAACACCTTGTCTGCTTTGAAGCCAACTGTCATAATTCTCAAGCAGTTACAGTATCTGCAAACACAAAATCCCAAGGCAAAGAATTCCATAGCTTTATCACTCTTACTGTATAAAAATCACTGCCTTTGTTTTAGTCAAATGCGCCTTTCCTCTAGTCTTAATGAATGACCTCTCGTTTATAGCTCAGCTCTGTTTCTTTGCTGCTTACATTTCTACAAGCCAATATATAAACTCCCCACCAAATGTTTTCTTATCACTGACACAAATTCAACAGACTGTGCTGTTCTGTTAATCAAACTCAAACCTCTGATCATGATCACTTTTTACCATAACAAGGATGTTGTTATGTTTCATAGAAACGCAGATGTTTGGAATTTGAAAAGAAGCCTTGTGCCCCACCTGAAGGAGCCTCCCTTTCCCCTGGGGGGGGCATACCACCGAGTTTAGGAATCGCTACCTTAGAACATTTTTTTTTTACTAAAAAAAGTATTGTTCCTTTCAGAACCATGTCAGATTTTACATATCTTGTTATGTGTTTGTTAAATATGTGTTAACCATTTTTTTGGTTTAGTATTCCCATTAAAACTATAAATATTATTTTTGTAGGTGTTTTTGTTGCAATCGATATAAAAAAAACTTTCTTTTGGTACCATATGTAAATCTATCATATACTTCCTATATACATTGACAAGGGAGATGTAAACTAATCTAGAGTTTCTCTTACTGATCTTACATGACCCACATAACCACCCTTCATTCAGTAAGATGAAAAAGTAGAACCTCATAGTGTGTACGTCTTATGGCCATCAAAAGTCATTTGGTAATTGGCAACATATTACAAATGAGTAGAAAAATATACAGTTTCCCTGGTAGTTAAATCATATACATTGGTGCATGTAAAATGTGAGCATTAGGTGTACATATGCCGTTCTCTCAGACTTGACTTGCATTTCTCCACAGTTTGCTTTATCAAAGGTACCAGCTGCCTCGTTTGTGTCGGTTTTAATTCTTATAAGCACCATCCCCCAGTTCTTTAATTGGATGAATTCAAATAGTTGATTTAATGAGGGCATGCTCTCTTATAATTATTATTATCATCTCTATTTTATTATATGCACATTTTTCAATCTATTACGTCTCTCTTAGGCATCCTAACAGATAATCTAAGGTCATCATAGACATCTACCGATTACTATTACATAATCTTCACTAGGATTCAGTGAAGCAAAAAAAAAAAAAATCACAAGAGTGATATAAAGGTGATCCCTTTTAATGGCTACCTGAGGGCATAGCAAGTGCAGGCTTTTTGGACACGAAGGCCCATTCTTCAGGCATGGGTTAACAAATAAAGCTAGAATAACACTGCGCCTTTATATCACTTTTGTGGGTTTTTTGCTACACTGAATCCTATCTACTGTACTGACTAACACTGTACCATCTTTTTGTCTGGATAATCTTCACTGTAACTTTGTTTACATTGTATTGTTTTTACAATTATATCATCTTCTTCTCCATATTTTTGTGCTTCTAATTGGATATTGTTCCAAACCCTAGAAACCTTCTTTATACAAATGGTTAACAAGAAAAGGATTAATATTTATTGCAATGTCAATCATCCGTATTATTTGCCATAACAAGGGGTGTGTTTGGTGATTGTTCCTTTTTTTTCATTTTAAAATATGTATTGAAATAAATAGTAGTGTACAATAAATTAAAATAGGAGTATAATTACATACAATGACAAGCAAAGTATATTGATACAAGTAAAAAAATTAAATAATTTTCAATAAACTTGTATATACTCTCTTAAATTACCGGCATGCTAAAAAAAATACCAACTGGGTATGTAATGATAAGTGCAATGTCAAAAGAAAAATAATGAAAAAAGAATAGAAAAAGAAGAATAGAGAGAGAAGAGTCTTTTCTCTTCTTTTTGTGACTGTTCTCAAAAGATGGTCTCATGCATAACTTAATGGTTGCAGTGATCATGGTCTCATTGTCCATGATCACTGTCCCCATTATACTAAGAACTTAATCCTGTGAGTAGCATTGAGGTGTCCAAATCCCTCTGACATAAACAAGGTTAAATGCTTTATTATTATTTTTTTTCCAATCCAAAGTCCCTCTCCCCCAGTGTTGATTACCTACACAATCATTTAATGGATAAATATTGGACACCAGAAGACACTCACTGCCTTCTTTCACTCCCCAACACTCAAAACAGTATTCCCTGAAGTTCTTGAATCAGACCAGGCAGCTGATGTCAGTGATGACGCAGAAGGTCCTTCCAAACAACACAGAAGTTAAGGGAATGTTGTACCGTGGAGGGAGAAAAGAACACATGTGAGTGCCTTCCCGATCTCCTATTGTAATCAGATCTGTGGTCAATACCATGGGGGGCATAAAGGGTCCTGATACCCCCCCCCCAAAAAAAAAATGAGGTCTAAAAAATAAAGTTTTTAAATTGATTGAAATTGCCAAGCCTGTATCGTTTACGGGTTTAGCTGTTTAAGTACAAGTGGCCAAGCTGTATTTGATACTGGCTTGGCACTGTGTGAGTTAAGTAAATAGACCCAAATATCATGTAAATCCCACACTGTAGTGTACATTACAAAGTGATACATTATTATTGTTGTTCACTAAATGTTGACTGCACCCTAATGGGCCATCCAAGCTATACACAAAATAGATAAGTGCATTAGATAACAAGATAAACATAGAAGCCTTGCCATAAAAATATGCAAAAATACTAGAAAATATTCAGTACATTTTTTTAGTTGTTTTACATGCAAAGATACACCCACGTTTGCATTAAAACATAAAAAAGTATTCAGATAATGATTTTTTTAAGCCATGTCTATGTCTGTGGGAAAGAACATTGTGAATATAAAAACGAAACTACTACTGTTTTTCAGGCTGTTAATACATTCAATGCTAAAATAAGATTCTAATGCACAAAAACTGATTCAAGATAGCCGGTTGTTAAAACTGATCATCCTATATATTCATTTGCTAAAAAAAAGTTTGTCACAACGCAGTCATGCGCAGTAGAGACTGCCCGTACTGCGGCTGAAACAGAGAGGAGCGCTCCAAATTCAGACTGGCGCTTGGTCCCAGGAAGATGCGCAGAGAGGTCTACCGTCTGAATTCGGAGCACCCCACTCTGTATCAGTGGCGGCACTTTGAGGCAGTCAGTAATGTGCATGACTGCTGCGCCGCCAGTGTTGGTACGTGTACACGGGTTATAAAGCTAGCTGTTCCATAATACTCTAGCAACATAAGAATGCATTGAACTGCTGAAGGATACATGGGTTCAGTTTAATGTAAACAAGAGAAGAAGAGCAAGGAGCATCCATTTTATTTTACTTTGTGCCACTGAAAATATCTGCTATGATGCTTTATCCTTGTTCGGCAAGTATCCCCAATGCCAAAAGGATGTGCAACTTTGCTTACATGCCATGCATTCAAAGATTTACACCTGATAACTACAAGGTCTTTGAGAATGTCACACATATATTATATTTTTTTAGATTATTAATTAAATCCAATGGTTATATTTGTAACATAAGTTACAGGTGTCAAGTGTAAGCATTTTCATTGCTGAATGCTAAATGTCATATTCTTCTGGACTGCTAAGAAGGAGAATAAAAAAGAGAGGCACCAGAAAAGGTAACGTAGATGACTGGTGGATCTACTTGAATGTTACATTGATAAATCCTATATATCTTGAGAAAGGTCCTCCTGGGACCGAAATGTTGACCTGTTAGTTTGCCCTCTTTATCTTTGCAATAAATGTATTAGTCAAGTCCCACAGGTGCTGCCCATTATTTTGACTATATATATATTATATATTTTTCTTTTGAAGAGAACACTGTTAAGAGTTTTTACAGTTTTAACTCAACAAGGATGTTGCTCCACACACTTGAAGACAAGCTGGAAATGGCTTCACTATGGGAATGTTTGCCTTCATCTGGATCAAATCATTGGTAAGACCTCACCTTGAGTATGCAGTGCAATTTTGGGCACCGGTTCTGAAAAAGGATATACTAGAAATAGAAAGGGTACAGCGGAGAGCAACACAATTAATTAAGGGAAAGGAGGACTTGACATATGAGGAACGACTAAACAAACGTGGTTTATTTGCCCTAGAGAAGAGACGACTAAGAGGAGACCTTATCACATTGTACAAGTATATGAGAGGTCAATACAAGGATCTCTGCGGTGAGCTATTTATTCCAAGGCCTGATCAGGTGACCAGGGGACACCCCTTGAGATTAGAGGAAAAGAGGTTTAAACTTCAGCAGAGGAAGGGTTTTTTTACGGTAATGTGTGTTAAATTGTGGAATTCATTGCCCAGGAAGGTGGTTATGGCAGATACAATGGATACATTTAAGAGAAGATTAGATAAATTTCTTTCAAAAGGGAACATACAGAGTTATACTGTTTATCAGTAGGCTGATCTGGAAGGTCTGATAAAGACTAATTTAATTGTTAGCAGGAAAGCTATAAAATTCTCAGTTCTGAGGTATGAGGCGAAGGTTGAACTTGATGGACTTGTGTCTTTTTCAACCTAATTTACTATGTTACTATGTTACCAAAATAGATCTTTTAAAATTTGAACTTATCGTTACTCTTGTGTAGAGGAAAAGTGCATGGCATTTTGGTTCTGAACTGTTCTTTTGAGCGGGAGAAGATTTAAATGCATATTATTCCCTGTAGTGGAATAAGAGATATCTTACTATCCCAGAGAACATATGCGAATGAGTATTGTTCATCTGAAACTGCTAAAATTTACGTTGATTGATATATTATTAAACATAGTATTTATTTTGTCATAGCAAAAACAGGATGGTTGACAAAATTCATAATTAAAGTACAAGAAAGAACGAGATCACAGCAGATATGACCAACAAATATGAAATAAGGCAAAACAAAGATGAAAAGGAGAGTCATATAGAGTAGTACATCTGTCACAATATATCAAAATGTTTATTTTAACCTGTAACGCAGGCATTAGTGACATTGAGGGGGTAGGATTATAGATGAAAAAGTGGCTGAGAGGTGGGTCTGATGTATCCCAAATAATTTGTTGTCATCTGAATCCTGTATAAGTCTGGTGGAAATAACTATTTCAACCGGGTTGTCACAAATCTTTGTGTGTCAAATATCTGTGATAAGGTCTCATACCCCGAGACATATGTAAATCAGTTGTAGTGGGATCCCTTAAAATATTCAAATACAAATAATTGTGCGTGAAGGAAATTTCATGGAAAATAAAGGGTGTTATACATTAAACCTAAACATGACAACATTTCTGCTATATGAGAACACAACACATCAGATGAAGTGGATTTTTATACACCCTTTCTGTACCATGCTGTCTCCTTATGCATCTTTCAGTACACTGTCTAGGAACAAAACTGGAGTGTTTTCCTTTCTCTCACTGAAGTGAGTTTGATTTACTATCAATCATAGCTGAATCCTGGACAGCAACTCATAAACCACAGTTAAACAGGGCGAGTAGAATCTGAAACATAGGGAATCTGCATACTCATCCATCTTCAAAATATGATTTGATTTTGTATTAAAAACAGAAGATGTCTAAAAAAAGCACATATTCTTAATGCATATCAATAAATATTTTGAACTTCAAAGTTTCAAGAAAACCTGCTTTTTTTCTGTGCTGACTTTGCTGTAATGCATGTTTATGTACTATTCAGACCTCAATGCATTGTTTTATTAAAGGGATAGTAATACTTCATTTTAACTTTATTTTATTTTGTAGGCATTGAAAAAACATGAAGAATGATATAAGTCTTATCTCTCAAACCTTTATGGTTTAAGAGATATTCACAAGCAAAGTTTCCCCCTCCCGCCCCTTTTACCTAGTGTAAGCCATCTCTTCTCAAATGTGAATCTGGTTGTATGACCAGACAGATAACAGAAGGGGACAATCTTCTTTGTATGAAAACAATGAAAGCCCTTCCCCCCCCTTGACAAGTTTTTCAGCTTTTTCCCTTATCTTAATTGAAGATTGTCCCTCTCTGCAGTCTACCTGGGCACCTCCCTTCTGATGTGGCTGAACAGGAGGGGATACTTTGCTTGTGAATATCTCTTAAACCATAAAGGTTTGAGAGATAAGACTTATATCGTTCTTTGTGTTTTTTTTAATGCCTACAAAATAAAATAAAGATAAAACGAAGTATTACTATCCCTTTAAATATTTTTCAGCATTGTGGTGCTTTTTTGCAGTGACCTGTTTTTGTGCCATCACTTGCTAGGGTTCTCACTCATAATTAGCTTGGCATAGTGTAAGAGTCTCATGAAAATCAGTGTGGTCAAGGAATGAAGCTACCCTACTGTTTTACCCATCTATCTGATTAAATCAGTTCTGATGTTGCTCATCCTATATCTAAACAAGAAGCAACGAGTCTCACTGCATGTTCCATAACTCGACATGACACTAGGCAGCTAATGGGGTGTGTATAAAATGAAAAGGGCAAGCCTGCCCTGATTCTGGACAACAGGTATCTAATTAGGAGTGTATGTGCAGGCTCAAGTAGAGCAGACACTGTGTCCACTGCCCACTAACCAGCCACATTTTCTGCTTCACTGACTGCACACATATCTTGCTGGGTAGTTTGCCACATATCTGCTTAATGAGTTCTTGTTGAAAAGTCGTATGTAGATTCCAGCTCCCTTCTTACTCCCTGTCTGCTCTGTTTTGTTTCAGGAGGGTGAAATTATTCATCCAAAAGATGCACCCTGTGATTCTCTCTCTCTCACACACACACAGCCTTGAATAAATAGTTCATGTCATGTATTAGAAATGACAATGTCTTTCCAGTTGCCATAAAGTAGGGGGGAATCTAAATCTATATATATCATTTCTTTCCAGACCCTTAACATCTTATGTTCAGCTGTTACTGCATTTTGTATAAACAAAGTTTGTACAAATACTGTAATCTATTCATAAAATATAACCCCTATGCTTTCATTGAGTTTTAGCCTGTGGAAGCAAATCTGCAAATCATTTTAAATATATACCAAGGATATACACTGATGCTATAGGCATTTCCACTATATCTTTTAGACACAACAGGGCTCACCATATGCCTGGCTTCAGAACTCAGTGGCAATCCGACACTTGGGGTGCAGCTTGAGGAAGATTCCGGGACAACTGGCACATGCAACAAGAGGAAATAAGATGCACTGCGCTAGACAAATCATATTCTAAAAAAAGGAGAGAACAAAAATAACACACACATTCAAGCAATGGGAACATTTAAAAAGTAGAGTTTTTGAAAAGAGCATAAAAAAATTAAAAAGTATAAAAACCCGGGGGAGATTCAATATTTACATAAATAAATTGATTAAGCTCCTGATTATGTGTGACGTTCAAAAGGGTTGTGAGTAAGGTAGCTCCTTGTTGCTATTTAATGTATTTTCTTGAATGTAAAGGAAGGTTATTTAATAGATTTCTGCTCTCGTCCCCGTCTGACAGACAGGATGGAGCGCGGACATCTTGCCATTGTGACGTCCGCGCTCCTGCGCTGTCAGTCCCAGCCGGAACCAAATGGCTCCTAGCAACACGTACTAGCCCCGGCTGGGACTGACAGCGCAGGCGCACGGACGTCACAATGGTAAGTTGTCCGCGCTCCGTCCTGCCTGTCAGCCGGGGAAGAGAGCAGAAATCTATTAAATAAGGTAGTTATTCTGGCGACTAGCGCTACTAAGCAGCTAGTTACCAGATAGGGACTTAGTGAAGCTAAACATTGTGTGGGATGGTAGTTCCCCTTTAAGGCTGAAAAAATTAAACTAACATAGTCAAGGTCACCTTTTAACGCCTTGGTGACAAAGGTTTTTTTTTTAACACTAAAGAATAAGAGTAATTTTGGCCTTTTTAATATGCCTTTGTTCAACCATATTTCCCTCTAATTCACTTAGTACACCCACACATATATATATATATATATATATATATATATATATATATATATATATATATATATATATATATATATATATATGTATGTGTATATAGATAGATAGATACAAATGTTTTTAGGAGGGTTTTTATGCTATATTTATATGTACACCCCAACATTTAGTTTGATATTAATATAAAAAATTGAAAAAACATTATTTTTTTATTAAACAAAGAATAAAAATGAAGTATAGACAGCATTACATTGAGAAGTACTAAATAGAAAAACAATACAATCAATGTTGATGATACAGTAAACAGTAACAGGTACAGTCATGTGACTGAAATATGGCAGGAGTGTAGGGAAGAGATTCAAGTAAAGACATATGTACACCAGTTGATTGCAAGGAAAGGACCATATGAAATTAAGACTGATAAAGACTAATTTAATTGGTAGCAGGAAAGCTATAAAATTCTCAGTTACTGGGTTATGAGGGGAAGGTTGAACTTGATTAACTTTGTCTTTTTTCAACCTAATTTACTATGTTACTATGTAAGTAATGTTGGAAGTTGTGGTGTTCCAGCTGAAGAGAACAATATTTCTGTAATAAAACTGCACCAAGTTAAAAAGCTTACTTCAAGTAAAATCAGCACATTTTTTTCTTTATTTTCTCAAGTTGGTGGTTTAGGCAAATAATCTCCAACATAGTTACCATCAATTTATGTTTTACTGATGTGCCAAAGGTAAAATAGGCATATTGCATTCCCCTCATATATTTTAACACAGTTGTCAATCAAGGGAAAACTTTGCCAGGTCTTCTTCCAGGAGATACAGTGAAAGTAAAAAGAAAATCCACTGAGTCTATTTTAGCTTTGCTTCTAATGAGAAAAGCAATGCTTTCATAATTCTATACACAGCCATTACATTTTCCCTAGGTCAGATAATCCATCCGGTGTCATAGTAGATATACATTTATATGGTTATTTTCTAAAAAGGTACTGAAAAAAATTTTGAATGCATCAGCTTCATCCTCCAGCATAACTTTTTCACTAGTACAGTGGTTCCCAACCCATGCCTTCAAGGTCCACTAACAGGCCAGGATTTTAGGCTTTCCTAAAAGTTAATCAAATAATCAAACTCACTTAGCCTCTAATTAACTCACCTGTGTTCTAGCAAGGAAATCATTAAATCCTGGCCTGTTAGTGGGCCCTGAGGGCATGGGTTGGGAACCACTGCACTAGTAAATTCTTTATCTGTACTGCCCTTCAAAAAATAAATAAATAATAATTTGGATATCTTGTGCTATCTGTACAGCTCCTGATTTGAAATAATCTGCCAATAGTTTTTGTTTTGACCTAAATAATAAAGATTTCTCCATTTTGACAGCTCCTCCATTTTACAGTAGAAAAAAGAATGTCCATCGCCATATTGATGCAGAGATTGGAAGACTCCCATATTTATGTATGAAGTTCTTTAAATACTGAAGCATCCTGCAATTGCAACATATTAATGCCTCCCAGTGAACTATGCAAGCTGTGGGTAAGCTCTAGTTATGACTGATTCCCTCTATGCACGTGAAAGACTTTCTCTTGCTGGAGGGGGTGGGGTGGGGAGGAATTTGCAGGTACTATGGAGATAATGTTAACATTGCCCCCATAGTACGTTCAACAGAAAGTAATGGCAGTTTTGTTCTGTGATGTGGCAACATGTTTACATCACAAAAATGATATATTGACGGCAAGCACCAATTTCAGACTAGGTTTAAAAAAATAGCAAAAAACAAGTATTGGATGATACTCTTTATAACTCTTTGAGGACAAATAGAAGGACTAATTCAATACAGCCCACAAAGTGAAACTTATTATCACTAGTTGCATATCTAGCAGTTATATTGTAGTAGAAGTGGATTTTTTTTCTATTTGGGTTACCCTACATGAGTATAACTGCATATTGTGCACATTGTGAAACATTATGTGCCACTATAAAGCCACGAGTGTTTCTTTGTACAAAGTGCCCTTCTGATTTGCTGTGTAGTAAACATCCTGGGGGTTATCAAGTTTTGCTTCCATTTAATATTTATATGAGACATAGGTGGCATGATGGCAGATTAAAGAAAAATGGGTAAATAATGTGAATGCTATCTTATTTTTAGAATATTTAAGAAAGCATTTGTATAAAAGACTAATACACATACCTGGGAACTCTCCGGTTTTGCCCCGGAGACTCCGGATTTCAAACTGAATTACCGGGTCTCCGGGGCAATGTGTAAATCACCGGGTGGGCAGAGTTTAAGTAGAAACTCTGCCCACTTGTGCTCCATCCCGCCCGGTTCCTCCCACTCTCTGCCCTCTTACCATCATTTTGCAGGGTTTCTTTTGGGGGTTTTTTGCCCCCCGCCGTGACTAAACCCCGCCACTTTTATGACGCAAATCGGCGAATTGCGTCATTTTCCTCCCCTGTAGGCACTGACAGGGTTACCCTCCGGGTAGCCCTGCCTCAAAAGTTCCCAGGTATGCTAATACAGCTTAATCAAAATACAAAGTTAACAATATAGTATATTGACCTTACCATAAAAATTTAGCAGAATAGGCTAATTACTGAAACAAATTTTAAATTTCTATATATCAACTGATATATCAGTTATAATAGTTGGCATAAGAAATATAGGTAGAATTCCCTTGGGCTAATGCCATTATATATATGAGTGGTTGCTCCATGTAGAACGACTTCCATAGGCAAGTTAAATATATGAAGGTTTGTAGAGAAAGGTGCTAATTGGGGCTTACAAAGAGAGGATGGTATACAATCTGCAGATTTGCTCCCTCTTACTAGAGCATTACAGAAGTATGAACTAACCCAAGTGCACCCCTATTGGTTCTATGGAATTCCTTGCCCAAGGATGTGGTGATGGCAGATACAATGGATACATTTCTTTCAAAAGGGAACATACAGGGTTATACTGTGTATTAGTAGGCAAAACAGGGTCTGATAAAGACTAACTTATTTGGCAGCAGGAAAGCTATGTAATTCTCATGTCTCTGGGTTATGAGGCAAAGGTTGAACTTGATGGACTTGTGTCTTTTTTCAACCTAATTTATTGTGTTACTATGTAACTTCAAGGCTGAAGTTTCTTGTCTAGTGCAAAATAGTCCCCACAGACCAATGCTTCAGGTTTTAAAGCCTGACAGTGATGCTATATGCAGGCTACACATGCAATCCACAACATTTTGGCTGAGATCTAAATACCTGTGGGTTGCTTTCCAACTGTGGGGAGTTTTTTAAACCCTTTAGCATGGAAGTCAGAAACCGTATTTGGACTGCACACTACAGACCCTGGCTTTTTATGAAGTCTAAACTCATAATATATGAAAATACCAGCACTCATGTATGATAAAAACACCTTCATTACAGTTGATCCATAAAACTAAACACTCAAATTTATTGCTTCACCAATAAAAAACACATAAGCCTGCAGCCCCCAATCGTTACCACCGAAAACAAGCAGGTAATGAATGGCGTTGTTAAGGTCTTTCTGACTTTTTTAGCGGACAGCTGTTTTGTGCCTTTCAGTCAGCACTTTACCAAGGCAACAAAGGATACTTCCTTCTAGTATTACTTTTAAAGACCCAACATCCCCAATTTTTAAAGGGCCCTCACAAATTTCCAATGCAGCAGGAGATACTTATATAATACATTTATTTAACCCCTTAACGACCCTTGACGATCATGGTACGTCATGTGTAAAAAGTGCCTGAACGACCCATCACGTACTATGACCGTCATGGATTTCAGGGCTCCCCGCGCAGCTGCACGCCGTTCGGGGAGCCCTGAGTCCGATCGTCAAAAAAAAAAAATGCTCCGTGGTCCTTTAGTGACCGCCTCGTGCCTGCGCAGCAGGTCGTTAAGTGGTTAACGTTTGCACGGCAGACCAATCTATTTGGAATCACCAAGGAATAGTAAAAATTCTGCTAAATTGTTTTTATTATTGAATCATCTCAGACCCACCACGTGTAACTTAGAAATCTGATGTGATTCCCTTTGAAGCAATAGTCAGTCATAAATTTCAAGGCCTCCACATGTCCATTATGCACTGAAAGGGTTAATAATGGTTTTATGTGTTACTTAATCAGGGGTTACTAAGGGGTTAATGTGTTTTTTTTAGAGATTTATGCTGAATAATGCTTTGTTTTTCTGCTCATAACATGTTTATCAGCTGCTTTTGTACAGTAGGTTACATTTTGAAGGCCATGCAACACTAATAGAAATGCTAAATATTACAGACTGCATTAACCCTCACAGCAGCAGAGCACGAGCTAGGCATAGTGATATAGGTTATTGACACTAATCTGATAGGTTAAAGCATCTTGATCAGGGGTGTGTTTGGGGACTTTTCTATTGTTCTGTGACAACACCCTGTGTTACCTATACATATAATGTGGTGTTATAATAAATCAGAAGAGATATTGATTTCACAAACTATCATGAGTGTGGTTATTTCTCTTCTCCAGGCCTGTATATCTGTCTCCTGTTATCTAGGAATAACTGAAACAGTCTCCACGGGGCTCATGCAGCAGTGTGATCTGACCAGAAGAACTCACTTGTACTGTTCAATTTGGCGTAGTAAGCAGAATCTCCACAGGATAAGTTGGCATTTCCTATATTTTGGGCTGCTTGCTTTCCCTGTGGGGATCTTTTATAGTGTAACTGGTCAGACAGAGTTAATATAAGGGGAGTCCACCAAGTACACTTATGGGTTCCAGTCCCATGGTATAGAATGGGCTAAAGTCCCGTTCAGGTTTTGGAATAATTCACTTGTACCTTTCATGCACTATATTGAAATGTTGTACAATCTCAAGCTCCATATCTCCTATACTATAGCACTAAAATGTTCCCTTATTCTCTCGTAAGGGTCTAACAGTATTTTCTCTTATGTCCAATATGGAACACAGGATACATGGGGTTGAGCTCACTCCTGCAGGAGAGCAGGGCATGTAAAAACTTCAGTCTTTATTGCAGAGACAAGAGGGGAAAGGACTAGGAGCATAGCATTGGAGTAAATGTGGTAGTAAAGGTATTTAAAAAACTGACTGAGGCCATGGTTGGTGCAGCTTGTGCAGTTAATGCTAATGATCCTCCTCCTCTTGAGGAGACTTTTTGTAAATGTAATATGAAAAGTTCCACCAGCAGTAGTAATAGTGTTAAACATTTTAACACTAAAGATAACAATGAGTCCCATTCTAGCTTTGTTTTAGTAGCAGAGGAGGATTTAGCAGTTGTAAGATCAACTGCTATCTCAAGTAATGATAGTAGTGATACCTTGCCAAAGACTAGTGGTCAGTGTCCTAAAGAAAAAGTAAAAAAAAGTTCAGACATTAAAAACCTACCAAAATATGAAAGTAATAGTGAGTAGGAAGATAATTTCAACTTGTTGATTATGGGTGATGCTTCTGATGCTGATGACGTAATTATTGATGATGATGTTGATTTAGAATATGTGCCTCCACATTTCAGACCCTTCTTTAGACACAGATTAAGTAGAGAGCAATGATGGTATGAAATTACAGTATCTGAAAACAAAAGGCCCAGTCTCTCACCAGTGAAAAGGAGCATTATGCCTGTTTTTTTTAAATTATTGAGATATCAGATAAAATCTGGTCAAGTACACCTGCTTAAAAAATACACACACATGTTGGTCATCACCTTGATTATCACTGCCTCTGCTTCCAAGTCCAGTCTCTGCATATGAATTGGTACCTCACCTTGGACTTTAAAATTCTGTTTGTGGCCTCACATAACTAGGAGCTCAACCTCTGCTTGTAACAGACTATGAACCTATACCTAGTTGTGACCTGGACTGTCTAAACTACATTTTTCCTGTTGAGTTTGTTCTGCCACTGGTTGTTTAGACCTTGAAGCTCAACCCTAGAAGCAAGCGGTTACCTTTCCTAGCCTAGAGTCTTTGATTTCATATTTCTGTCCCATTCTACTTGTGTTCTTGCAGACAATCTTTTTGTCAGCCCATTCTGTTGCAGTTCTCCTATTTCCTGTATGTGCTTGTTTATCTGGTACTTGGACATCTGGACTTGCCCCTGTGAAGACAATCAGTGCTGGAGTCTCTGTCTTCATCTATAAGTCCTCTGTTAGTGTGACTTTTTACCAGTGAGCTCCTCCCTTAACCAAGACTCCATCCACACCCCAAACCTGGCTTACAGGTAGATGTTAAAATGTTACGGAGACACATATGCAGGACATCTGAGAAGTAAACACTAGTAGCAGTAGCAGCACTTCTAAAAGTGAATGTGGTTGAGAAGGACATAGTAGTGTTATATATCTGTGAGGGAGTTGGACAACAGTTTCCACAGTGACAATAACACCAAAGTATCCTACTGCTGTTGTTCAAATCCAAAGTCCGGAGGAGAAGTCACACAAGTGGCACACCCACTGCCACCAGAACTAGTCACATTTAAGTAATTAAGTTACACATTTCTTCTATGTCCTTCCAACTCATACT
Organism: Rhinophrynus dorsalis; assembly: GCA_037306005.1. Taxonomy (NCBI): domain Eukaryota; kingdom Metazoa; phylum Chordata; class Amphibia; order Anura; family Rhinophrynidae; genus Rhinophrynus; species Rhinophrynus dorsalis. The sequence continues at coordinate 19,099,979 of CM074728.1, forward strand.
TCTATGAAATCCTTATAGATAAAGTGGACAATGTCATTGTGGAGGACAAGAAAGTAATGTAGGGGCAAAACTCCTAGAAAGTGTAGTGAAAAGGAAGAAGACAAAATGATTATACACTCAGCATCAGCAAAAACAAGATCTCTAACATTTTTCATAACACTTAATCTTCAAAGAAACCATTTAATGTGTCTCATGGTGGCAGTCTAACATTTGTGGTGGTGATGGTAGGGGTAGTGTTTGCACTGGCACATCTCTGTGGGAAATGTGGTCAGCACATAAACACTGTCTCCAAAGACTGGTCCTACTGCATGCGATATGGTTAAAGCATGCTTGCAGGATAATTATGTTCTAAGCCAAAACAATGACCCACTTCAATAATGGCTAACAAAACAGTGTGTGTCTAGCACTCATGCATGCAGAGAGGGTATTTTAAGTGAAGCTGGCTATATAATTAATGACCATAGGACATGCTGTTTATCTAACAGCAGTGTTAGTAGGTTTACATTTTTTAAAAATGAACCCCCATCTAATACCATTTAGTAGAAGTGGAAAAAATCATTCATCACATATAGAGGTGGTGAGAATGAGAAAGGATTTGCACAGCTGACAAATATATAATAGTTGGGGTCAATGTTATCCTCATCAATGAATGATTAACATATAATGAATGTTACATTGGAATCATATATACTGCATATAATTTGTCTAATATCCCTTCCTATTCATCATCATATATTCAGTTTCACCACCATACACCACATTAAATTCAACCTTTCATGAAGCAATTATCTTTTGTTGTTCAATGGTGTTTGCTATAATTTATTGTTATCACCATGTGATGAGATCCCTCCACATCTATTCTATGTTTCCCTCATGCAGTGACTGATTACTTTTCTTCAGTACTTACTGTTTTTCTCTGTCTGCCATATTTTTGTTGCTTCTGACTTTGGCCTGTTTGACTTGAAGTTGCCTTTTCCCCTGCTACCTGATTTTTCTGGTCTACCATGTTTGACCCCGGCTGTGCCTGACTCTTCTCTTTGTGTGTGGTAGGTCTGCTGAGCCTGTTTGTTACCTCTGGCTTCGGCCACCTTTAGCAGTGTTCCCTGCCTCATCCTGCAGCTTCTGCCACCATATATTCCTCCTTAGCCTAGTCCGCTCTGGTTTCAACCCTTGTCGCCTTCTTTCTCCTCCTCCGTAGCGGTTCTAGCCTACTATACCTTTGCGGCCCAGGCCACCTATTGCGATAGTAGCCTTGCAGCTCTTATCTCCCTTAGTGGATGTAGCCCTCTGTTCCATTGTGGCTGTGGTCACCTTTAGTGGTGGTAGCCCACTATCGTCCCTTGCAGCTGTGGTTGCCCTTAGTGGTGGTAGCCCACTATTCTCCCTGGCTGCTCCGGCTGACCTTAGTGGTGGTAACCCACTATTCTCCTATTGCGACTCTTGCCACCCTTAGCAGTGGCAGCTCCCTATTCTCCCTTGTGGCTGTGGCCACCCATAGCAGTTTCAGCCCACTGCAGCTGTATAGCGATTGTAGCCCAATCCAGGGGCGGACTGACCATTCGGTCACGGACCGAGAGCCCGCCGCCACTTCCAGAGCTGCTCAGCAGCTCTCCTACAACGGCGCGCCGTTCTAGTAATACAAAGCGCTGGGAGATGACATCATCTCCCAGCCTCTGCATTACTAGAGGCGCGCGGGACATTGCAGTGCTAAGCCACGCCGCTAGACCACCAGGGACTGCAGGTAAGGGCATGGTGGAGAGGAAGGGGGTATTGTGGAGATGAAGGAGAAATGTGGAGACGGGTGCATTGTGGAAGGGGCATTGTGGAGATGGGGGCATTGAGGAAGGGGCAATGTGGAGATGGGGGTATTGTGGAGATGAAGGGGGTATTGTGGAAGGGGGCATTGTGGAGATGAAAGGGGGATTGTGGAAGGGGCATTGTGGAGATGAGATGAAGGGGGCATTGTGGAGATGAAGGAGCAATGTGGAGACGGGGGCATTGTGGAGGTGGAAGGGGCATTGTGGAGATGGGGCATTGAGGAAGGGGCAATGTGGAGATGGGGGCATTGAGGAAGGGGCAATGTGGAGATGGGGGCATTTTGGAGATGAAGGGGGTATTGTGGAAGGGGGCATTGTGGAGATGAAGGGGGGATTGTGGAAGGGGGCATTGTGGAGATGAAGGGGGGGTTGTGGAAGGGGCATTGTGGCGATGAGATCAAGGGGGCATTGTGGAGAGAAGGGGGCATTGTGGTGATGAGATCAAGGGGGCATTGTGGTGATGAGAGGAAGGGGGCATTGTGGTGATGAGAGGAAGGGGGCATTGTGGAGATGAGATGAAGGGGGCATTGTGGAGAGAAGGGGGCATTGTGGAGATGAGATGAAGGGGGCATTGTGGAGATGGGGGCATTGTGGAGAGAAGGGGACATTGTGGTGATAAGATGAAGGGGGCATTGTGGAGATGAGATGAAGGGGGCATTGTGGAGATGGAGGCATTGTGGAGGTTGAAGGGGGCATTGTGGAGATGGAAGGGGCATTGTGGAGATTTCTGCAGGGGGCCCAGACCTCTTTTTGGACCAGGGGCCCTGGGTCCTGTCAGTCCGCCCCTGGCCCAATCTCCTGTTGAAGCTCTAGCCACCCATAATGGTTGTAGCCTGCTTTTCTGTTGCGTCTCTGGCCTTCCTTAGTGGTTATTAGCCCACTCTCCTGCTGTGGCTCTTGCCACCCATTGCGGTTATAGACCGCTCTTCTCTTACAGAGTTTTGTCGTCCTTTGCTGTCCTACTCCAACTGAGTTCCTGAGTGCCCCCCAGGGATTTTATGGTCTATCTTCTCCCTAGTATCCTATCATTCCATTGCTAAGGTGTGCCATAGGATTCCATTCTGCGGCTTATGCTGCCTCTGTTCTGAAAGATACCATAATTATATTGCAGGTTTTCCATTGTTATCAGGCACATCTCATTTTTCCTGTTTTAGCTCTTTATCCTTTCTTAACTACAGGTGTTTGCTCCAGAGGTGTCCCTGTTGGTGCACCATTATCTTGTGGCCATTCTGAATCTGGGGTTATTAGTATGGCTCTTTTCCCAGAGTGCAAATATCCTATCGTGGTCAGGGCCCTCACTCAACTGGGGTCGGACATCTGACTGTGGCCATCATTTTTATCCGGCTTAGGCCGCAGCACGGGAATCTTGCAATCAATTACATAATTGAGCCACATTCTCTCTAGCTACTGGACCAAACTAATTCTGCTATTTTGTAAGTGACAACGTGCCAATTTTTTAATAAAATTGTAACTTCAGAGAGGCTATTACGAAAAGGTTTGCCACCACTCCTTTCAAAACATTTTTTACAGCTGGTTTATGGCAATTTAAACTATTCAGAAATTATAACAGTAGCTTAAGTATTGGTTAGCTTTTACAAACATAATTATAATTAAAGGTAAAACCTTTAGAAAAATTGTTAACTAGTCTATTACAGCACAATTGGGCTTGAAAATGGGCCAGTGGTCTAACAACTAACACAGAAAGTGACTGGTAGAGGTGATGGGTGTCTGACATGTCTCATAGGGCATGATTCATTATTAATACAAATAATTGATCCTCCCAGCAAAGAATATGGAGGGTAGTGTGTAGATGTTCCCTTATGCCCTGCATTCTATTAATGTCCACCACACCGCCATGTGTGGCCATTGCACCACACAATATGCAATATATGGAGGCATATTGTCATAGAATTGACATCTGGAGGTGGTAATGCAATCTCTGTACCAGGGAGGACCATGAGAGTTATGGGGAGACACTTGGGATACCCTGGACCCTAGCACAAGATGAGATAGATGATGATGTCTTTGTCAATGTTCGGGGCAGTGTGTATGTGTGTGGGGGGGTGCCTGAATAGGCATTTTAGTGTGGTATTTTGGGCATTTTGTCATTGTTGGGACCTACATGGGCACAATGAGATCACCTGAGTTCTTGGGGGATGGTTTCATATTGTGAACATAGACCTCTGGGTAGTTATGTTGGATGTGCTTAATTAGAGTACAGCATTTGCATATTGCAGTTATTGATGATAACAGGAAAAGGAGAAGTGATATCTCTGGAGATGCAGATTGTAGATTCACTAAGCAGTGATAAAGAGGTGATAAAGTGGAGATGACTTCTCCAGTGATCTCACTTCTCCAATTCCTATATTATTCTACTAGTTGAAGAGCCCATGTGCACGGGCCACAGTGCCACCCAGCAACGCCCGTGGTGCAGTCATGCACAGTAGAGACATGTCTATGGTCTGAATTCAGAGCCCAGCTCTGTTATCGGCCGCAGTGTAGGCAGTCTGTAGTGCGTATTACTGCAGCCGTCTCTGCTGCACATGATGGCTTCTGACAAACATATTTAGCGAATTATTAAATAGGATGGAGATAATGCGCTAAGATTTCTTCAGCTTTGGCGATCTTAGTGCATATCACCTCCTTTATCACCACTTCGTGAATCTTCCCTGTCATCTCCACTTTATCACCTCTTTGTCACCCCTTAGTGCATCTCCCTCCTAGAGTGCCTTGCCTAAGGGTTCCTAGGATGGAAATTCAGCCCTGACCAGAAGGGTTTGTGGAGTAATATATCCAATGCCTCAAGAAGTCAAAAGGTTAATATATACAAAAAGAAAATTTCTCAAATATAGAGACAGATCAGAGAAGACATATCCTGTCTTCAGCAGGGAAGAAGTTAACATTTCTGATCCTGCTACTAATTTTTATAATGAGGAGCCTGTCATGTCTAGTTTAAGAAAAAGATCTGTCACGAGAATTTTCTTTATTTTATTTTTCCCTGTCTCCTTTTCTTCAGCAATAATTCCCCAGGCCTTTATTAAAACATTGTTTTTTAGATTACAGATCTAAGTCATTCAGCCACTTTCTTGTATTTTTGAATCTTTCCGCTAGCCCCAAAACATCAGTTCTTAGCAAAACAAACAGAAATACTCATTCGTTGATTATCTGCCACATTGCACTTGCCTCTGTGAAATTAAGGGGTTATTAAATTATACAGCTAAGCAAAGGAAATCAACAAACTTAACCCCTGCAGGCTGAACTGAAGCCTGGTGCAGAAGTGCTATATGAATATGCTATTGGTGCAGCAGTTTTCACCATGTGTTCAACTGACCCTAGATATTTTACATAAGATAGTGTGGACATTTTTAAAAGAACACAAACACTTAAAAATGGCATTTTCTCATTTTAATTATCTTGTGCTTCCATTATTTTTAAAAGTAACTCCTTAAAATATAATCCTAAACTTGCATTTTTAATGCATGTGTGCACTATTCCATATAGACATTATTTAATTACGTGTACTTTTGCTCTTAAAAATGAGTTAAAGGGATAGTAATGTGTGCAATAAAATAGATCTCTGAGTCTTCTCTAGAGTAAACCTAACACATTGTGCTATGTTTAATGACTTACTTTGATGTAGTTCAAAAGAAAATCCCCCTCCTGCTCCTTATGGATGCGTCACATTTCCTCCAACTGTGGTCCGGATGGAGAGCGACGAGGGACAAACTTCAGTAAGCAAAGGAAAATCCTGCCCTCCTTCACCAATGGGTCAGGGTTTTCCTTATACCGTAAAATCTCAGGTATAATACGCACCTGTGTATAATACGCAGGTGTATGTTATGCCCAAGATTTTAGGGGAAAACAGGAGTGCCTATGTATACTACACACCCTTGTTTTCCCCTTTACTTAAAAAAAATTATTGCTGTCGGCTACCTTCCCTCCCTCCCCCCCAGCGCGACCTGATGTCAAAAGAAGCCTTACTTTCTTTTGCTGCACTTGAATACAGTGATCTGTGTTAAGCTCTGTGTCCCATCTTCCATGCGGGAGGTCGGCAGGCTTGCATTTTCTGCCCACTTCCTTCAATGGACTTTCTGGACCTTCTGCCTCCAGCCAATGGTAATGCAGGTGCATTATCATTGGCTGGAGGCGGAAGGTCCTGCAGCAAAAGAAAGTAAGGCTTCTTTTGACATTGGATCGCGCTGGGGGGGGTTGGAAGGGAAGGTAGCCGGCAGTAATAAAAAAAAAATTTAAGTCATCAAAAAAAACTCTCGGGTATAATACACACCCCCCACTTCACATAAGGTGAAGAGGGGTAAAATTGTGCATGTTATACCAGAGATTTTACGGTACTTACTGACTTAAGTTTGTCCCTCGCTGCATTCGTCCGGTTCCAGGACCAGATTGCAGCTCTAAGGAGAGGCAGCCAGAAGAGGCTGGAGGGGGATCTTTCTACATTTAATATCTTTTGAACTACATCAAAGTAAGATATTAAACAAACCACAATGTGTTAGGTTTACACTAGAGAAGACTCGGAGATCTACTTTCTTGTACACATTACTATCCATTTAAGAGTAATACTGTTAATTTATGAAATTAGTACCTATTCTGTTGTATTTAGAAAACATACTAAATACTATCATCCCATTCACAGACAATAAAACCCTATCACTTCTGAGACACCTATCAAGTTTGATTTGGTAATGGGAGTACAGAAAAAGGCATTGATGGAAACTCCCAGAAAACATATGAAGGACTAGATTTTAGGCCTCAGAACACAAGTATAGAATGTTTAGAAGTTAGCATGGAGTGCTAAGTGTGTGGTTATAAGTATGCATAACCCCATATGACGTATATAATTTTGCCTTTCCTTGAGTTTACAAAATAAATAAATGTTATATGTAATTTAGATTGTAACGTCTCACAAGCAAGATTCTCAGGGCCGCCGCCACCTATAGGTGAGGTAGGCGCCGGCCTAGGGCGCACATTCTCTGAGGGCGCATCGGCCCCTGCTGCCACTCGCCACTTACAGCGGAAGCAAAAAAAAAAACGTACGTTTCGGTGCCCTCCCTCAGCTGGCTATTTTTTTAATGTAGCACAGTGATACCTGTTTCTCTCTCCCCCTCCGCTCTTTCAATCCTGGACCAGGATTGAAGAAGTGAAGGGGGAGAGAGAAACGGGCATCGCTGTGCTACATTAACCCTTTCAGTGCCAGAGGGGTACGCAACGCATAGCTTTTCAATGCGTTGTATACCCCTCTGGCACTGAAAAGGTTAAAAAAATAGCTAGCCAAGGGAGAGCACCGTAACGTACTCACTGGGGGGGAGAGGGAGACGTGCACCGGAAACATTAAGTGGAAGGGGGGTCAAGAGGGGATAAACAGTCAGAAGGGGGGAGAGAGAGAGTCAAAGGGGGATCAGCAGTCAAGAGGGGGATCAAGAGTCAGATGGGGAGAGAGAGAGTCAAAGGAGGGTCAACAGTCAAGAGGGGGAGAGAGCCAAAGGGGGGGAGAGTCACATATAGAGAACATACACTCTGTCACACTGATACACATATAGAGAAGCACACACACATACTTACACACTGATATCCTTACAGAGACTCACATACACACTGACACACTTATATACATATAGGGAACACACACTGACACTTATATACATACAGGGAACACACACTAACACACATAAACATACAGGGAACACATACTGACACACACATACACATATAGAGAACACACACACAAACTGACACATATAGGGAACACACTGACACTTAAACACATAAAGAGGCGGGGCATAAATGGGTAGAGCACAAGGGGTGGATCCAAGGGGCGGCAAAATTAGGTTTTGCCTAGGGTGGCAAAAATCCTTGCACCAGCCCTGAGGATTCTCACTACCATTTAATTAGATCTGTGTCCATATGTCATTGTTATTTATTCTCTTCCTCATTTTGCACAGTGATGCAGATTATGTTTTCCCTCAGTAATAGGTTTTAAATATAAAAAAATAAAAAATTCAACAGTGGTAGAAGTTTTACATGTACATGGCCATGGTGTTGTGATATATTAAATATTTGAAAGAGCTTTTATAGATCCTATAAGGTTGATAATCAATTATGTTTACTAGTTTAGTATTATTTACTTCAATTTGATTATTATTTTTTTGTTAAACTCATTTACCAGTTACATTAACATTGATTTTGTGCAAATGCAAAGAAGATTTTCATTTATCTGAATCAGGCCCTGTACTGACTATATAAACAGCCTCTTTAATTTTCAGTGTTGCACAAACTGATGCTGAAGAGGTGGAATTAATTTCACCTTTCTAAAGGAGTCAGAACAATTCTCTTCTTACACCTCAATCTAACGAAACACATCCTACCAAGACTGGTCCTAGAATTCATGTTAAAAATGTGCTCTTACCCTTAACTTCTTAGCAAATGTCTATCAAGGACAGTTATATTACGGCAGGTTCTTGTAATCTAGTTATACATTTTTAAAAAATTGTTTTAGAAAGTGTTTTATCAGGAGTAATACACTGAGATTTCTCAAGTGTTCAAGTATGTTGTTGTGGAAGGTTTTCACAGTACAAAGCTTATATTAGCTTATTTATTCCAATATTACGGTCCACTGTATCAAATGCCTTTGCAAAATCAAGGAAAATAGTTCCATTAAGTTCACAATTTTTCATGTCGCTCTGGATATCATTGCATACATTTAGGAGGGTTGTACCTGTGAAAGCCTGATTGAAGTGGGATGAAAAGATGGACAGTTGATAATAATTACATAATATTGTAGACACATTCTTTTAGGACTTTAAATAATCTGGGGTGGAAGAATGTTGGTCAGTAATTTGATACCACATTTAATCACCACTTTTGTGGTTAGGCATAAATCTAGACTCTTTCCAGGCTATGGGCATATATCCTGATGACAAGGAGGCATTAATTAAGGATACAATAGGATGGGCAGTGACCAAGGCATGGAGCCTCAGTAATGTTGCTGGTAGTTGTTCAGATCAAGATTATGATTTCTTTTTTTTTGGTTGAGGAGGTGGTCAGGAATTTTCAGTTACTGGCATGAAATTGAATTCATCAATGCTGTTTTTACCTGGGAAAAGGTGAAGGGGACTGTTCAATGAATGTATCTAATTCAGAATAATTTTTGTTTTGTGTAATCAGGAGGGAGCACATCCAATAAAGTAATTGTTGAATGCATTAGCTATTGATATGGAACATTGTACTGTTACTTTTCCTTTTTTTTTTTTTTTTTTAGTTGAGAGCTGAGAATGGTTGGGGGCTTGTAGATAGTTTCCTGTTTTGATACGCTACCATCAAAGTTGTAAGTAAAATATTGAGCTTTGGTTAGTTTTGTTTACTTTGTGCAGGTATTCCACAATTGTCTGTTGACAGAGTGACCATGACCAGAGCCAATTTATTTAAATTGTATCCATAAGCCATCTCTAAAACTGTACAACTCAAGTAGGTCAGCATAAACCCAGGTTATGCACGGCATATACAAAACTAGAAGCCAAACGCATCAATGTGCCCTCTGGTTGCCATTATCCCCATATGGAATTATTTAGAATATTTTAGCATTACTGTCATTGTTTTCATATACAATACATATGTGGCTTTGGCTGCATGTTAAAAAGTACTTTGTTTTTTCTTATTTATCTTCTATTTCATTTCTCTTTTCATTGAGTTAATGTCTATTGTGGATTATGAAGAGAACTTCAAATAGAGACCTGTAAACACATTCAGCTGTAGAGTTCCTATAAAAGTAAGCTTATTATGTGAGCTTGTTGTACATTAGGATAGAGGAAGAATCGGAAGACCCTCTGTTCAAGCATCAGACCCCAGAGAACTCTGAAAGGAAAAGACAGCAAAGTCTTAGCTTTAGCAGTGTCTCACTGCTCCAGAACAGTGTTTCTCAACTGCTGTCCTCAGGACCCACTAACAGGCCAGGACTTAAGGATTTCTCTGCTAGAGCACAGGTGTGATGATCAGAGGCTCATTCACATTGATTAACTCACCTGTGCTCTAACAAGGAAATCATCAAATCCTGGCCTGTTAGTGGGTCCTGAGGACAGGAGTTGAGAAACACTGCTCTAGAAGATAGCTAAAATTCTCTCCCCTGACTCTTGGGGCTGGCTCTGGAGTCTGGGTATATAGTGTGACTGAATAACATAAAGCATAACATAAAAGATTTGTTTTACATCAAGATACCAAAAACTAACATTCACTCTACTACAAACTTTAGCATGACAGAGGCTAATAAGTAATTTGTTATGTTGTGGTTATAGTTACAACAATGCAGTAAATGAAACCCTAAAGGATATATTGATTATGGGTGAGAAAATCAGAAATGCCAAACATAAAAAAAGAAGAATGCAATTCCAAAATTCCAACTGTCTGCCTTTTAAATACAAAGAACGATATATAATCTGACATCCCTGTTTAAAATCTGATTTAAATATTTTTTTTTATTCCTCAGCAATTCAGAGCTACAGTGATTGATAACAGACTTAGCACAGCTAATTTAATGATTTCCATGGATTGTTAAAGTGACAATAGCAACGGTGGGCAACAGGCAGCCCGAAGGCATACTGCTTCCAAGGATTTCTCCTGCGACATCCTTTCCTGCACCAAACACATCTTTCCTTCTGCATCGTATAGCTGCTTTCCCTTTCTCTACAAACTCATTCACACAAATTATATTCCTCTAGTTTCCTTCACACACACACACACACACACAATGCCCACCAAAAGCTGTAAACACAGTATGCATATTTTCTCAAGGCTCCTCAAATGGGACTAAGTGGAACATTTCTCATCAGTACTCTTCTATCTACACTCATAGGATCCAAGGGTTTACTGTCTACAGATAACAGATTTTTTTTTTTAATGTGGGAATTGTATATTTCCGTTAAAAATATTTTGAATATATGTGTGTGTGTGTGTGTGTATATATATATATATATATATATATATATATATATATATATATATATATATATATATATATATATAATATTTTTTTTTTTTTTTTTTGGCGCTTTTTAGTTAAAGGGAAAGTAATACTTCATTTCATCTTTATTTTATTTTGTAGGCGTTAAAAAAACATGAAGAATGATATAACCTTTATGGTCTGAGAGATATTCACAAGCAAAGTTTCCCTTCCCGCCCCTTTTACCTAGTGTAAGCCATCTCTTCTCAGATGTGGAATCCAGTCCATAGACCAGACAGATAACAGCAGGGGATAATCTTCTTCCTATGAGAACAATGAAAGTCCTGTCCCCCTTGACAAGGTTTTTCCCTTATCTTAATTGAAGATTGTCCCTCTCTGCAGTCTACCTGGGTACCTCCCTTCTGATCTGGCTGAGCAGTGTTACATCAGTAAAAGGGGCAGGAGGTGGATATTTTGTCATTGAATTACTCTTGAACTACAACTCTGACAGAATTGAAATAACACTCTTCAAAGTCCAAATACTATGATGATTAATTAGAGCTGCTTTTATTATGAAACATTACTATCCCTTTAAGGCTAAACAGACCTCACCTTTAACTGGGGACACATAGGAAATAGGCATATTTCAGGCCTACAGTGAAATCAAGCAGCCCTGTAGTATCCATTTTTCATATGTGTCCCCAGTTAAAGGTGAGGTCTGGTCACCCTAGTTATACCCTCTCTTTATTGCATAGTATCTCTTTTCAAGCAAGCTGGAAGCTAACCAGTTTAAACCTTTGAGATCAAGTAAAATGTGCAACACATGGCTGGCCATGAGTTGCACACCTCTCTGGCACTCGAACGGTTAAGAAAAATTAAAGCCTGGGATTGCATGTAGCTAGCACAACATGTCAGGAGTTAAATGCTGTGTAATTTGCAAGTGCCTCAGATGGCTATTTCTCATGCTAAATCTCTTTTGCACCTTCAAGATAACCTTCGCGCATGCAGACATCTACAGTATTACTTGCTTATTCCAGTAGCTTTTAATTTCACCGACCTCAGTAGTTGAATAAACAATATTATTTTCTTCTGTGATATATAAAATAAAGAGAGTGTTTGGGTAGAATGTGGTGTAAAGTTAAATGGGAGTCTCTGCATTCTATGGGCATCAGTTTGGGACTAATTCTCTATTATATGCAATACGTTTTCTTTGTGTAGATACTTAATGGCATGGCTTAACGGTACCTTTTTCCCCAAAAGAATAAAAATAATAATAATAATAATAAATACTGTCCTGTTCAAGGAAATGGAAAAACATATGTTAGGTATTCTTTATATCCAGAACAAAACACTGATTATATAAAATGATCCTGATTGTAATAAGATATCCGTATTACAATAAAGTGTTACCCCCCTGTTACCATCAATACGTTGAAGACCTCTCAGGTGTTTAACCCTTTGAGTGCCAGAGGGGTACGCAACGCATTGCAAATGCGTTGCGTATCCGTCTGGCACGCAAAGGGTTAAGAGGTTAAAAGCACAATTTAAATCAAAAGGAATTTGGGGAATATTTATTTTCCACTATGTGGTGCCGTAATTGCTCCTCTTTATCTTTGTGCATAAGGCCCGTGTGTATATTTATATAATATATAGTGTATGTATGTGTATTAAATGTGTATGCGTGTGTGTGTTTTGCGACATGGATTGAAAGAAAGTGCGTCTTATCCTGCTTCACTCTCTATTTCTTTGGCAGTGCCCTCACCTCCTTTCCATAATTTCATGTTGCTGAACATCCTATCTAGCCCCCAATCAACATTTCAAGGTCTAAAACCCTGTTTAATATTGTCAGATGGCCTGGAAAATTAAAACCCCAATTAAAGGCACAGTACGCGGGTCAGCTCTTCTGCATATCAAAAGGTTTCCTCTGGCTATTCTACTCAAATTATATCCGTTAACAGCTCACTTTTCAGGACATGAAATAGCACAGCATTTACTAGTAATAAGTACTTTCCAGTTGCTACATCTCAAACATAAACCACTTTTATGGACCCAGAAAAAGTACAAATCACAATGGATCCAAGCATTTCAGGGGGAAAATGACAATTTGATTATAACTGTGATTGTTAAGGAAAGAAATCTATTTTATTCACAAGCTGGAGGGTGGAGAATAAGACACTCATTTTCCCTACAATTAAAGGTACTTTTTTTTTTAACACTTTTCCCCTCATTTTCTTTTTAAATGTGTTGAACACCTCTTTGACATTCAAAGGGTTAACAATGTATAAACATATATTTTTTTTCTTTGAATATTCCTTTCAATATTTTAATTTTCCAATGTGCGAGTGCGTGGTTGGAGAATTTACAGCTTTTGTGGAAGAAATGTAAGAATATATTTTGTTTAGCTGGATTGTTAATGCACAACTAAAGGTTGATAATGGAAATGTTCAATATGCTAAAAGCTTTCAAGATGAATGCAAATGAGTAAAGCACAAAAAAAGGCATTTTACAGAGATTTCTTGCCCATCAGTGCGGCATAATATTAAGTCAAATCAGGGAAGATATGGAAGATTCTGGCCATTTGCTATGATTTTTAAAGACATGGAATTTGACAGAGGAGATAGAAAACACATCAATATTTTTCAACATACTCTATTAACTAAGCAGCTGCAAAGGGGATTTAAAATGTTAGCACAGACTGCCTACAGTTTCAGCACTGTCAAAAATCTTAGAGTTTTTGCATTATGCATTTTGGTCCATATGTAAAGAATTTTCAAACCAATGTCATATATGATGTTGTAAAAAACAAAATGTCCACAGCTGACGAATTCGCCCAGAAGTATAGGAGGAAGGCAGATGAGCGCAAGTTAAAAAACAGAAAGGTATATTAAAAGAATTTATTTATCTTGTCCCAGACAACTGCCGCTGCGGATAAACATAACAATGCCCTTAGCAAACATTATGCTTTTAAAGAATACTTTCTGCTTTGCAAATAGTCTACCCTAGAGCAGCAGTTTGCAATAATCACATTTAACCCTTCACTTGCCAGCGGAGTATGCAACACATTGACTTATCATCTGCTCAAAATGGCCTTTGTACCCAGGGTAGGGTAATTGTTAGAAGATTTACTGGCAGGGAGCCTTATTTTTTTTCTATTTTTTGTTACAAAAAGAAAATTTAGGATTTGTTTTTAGATTTTTTTTTAACTTTGAATATATTTTTCTTCTTTTCTTATGCTATTTTTTTTTTTTAAATGGATGCTAAAGAGCATGTATTGTGATTGTGTATTTTTAGAGAACTTTCAGATCAGCTCCTGTCTTGACTGAGTTCCAGGTGGAGACGTACATTGCAGCTGCCTTGACTGAGCTTCAGGGGTTAAATGTTTTAAAGAACTGACACGCATATGCAGCCACCTATTGTGAGTTCTACAATGTACACAAAGGGTTAATGTTAACCAGCTTCTCGTATCATCTCTTCCTCCACCGCCAATGCTTAAGTAGTTCTTAAAAGTTCTGTAGTTTAAAAGGTAAAAAGAAAAGAATTTTCCCTTTTTTCTCCCTTTTGCAGAGAAACAATGTATAATAATATGTCAGCCAAGATTGAGCAATTTGGAGAAGTGACAGGTGAAAGGACATAATGTTCTTTTTTCCCCTTGTCACGGTCGGTATTTTTCTGTCAGCTTTTGCAGCATGTGGAGAACACAAGGCTGACAGCCATCCAGTCATTCCGAGCAGCGGCTCCGGGATCACAGCTACTTTTATGCACAGTAAAACGCAGGATGAAAGGGTGGGGAGAAGACTTTTAAAGGTAGAGATGAGAAGACATTATCTTTCATATCAGCCAGATATATTTTACTTCCCAATATATAAATTACCAATATACAACCTCTCTTCACTTTCATTAACCTCTTTTCTTCCAGTAAGAACATTTTTTCAGTAGAAAATGATTAACTGTAACCAAGCAGTATATATTAAAAGTGGATTTGTGTTAACATTCACCTCAAAATAATAATGAAGAAAAGATTATTTACAGATGATCAAGGTACTTTATAAGAGAAATCCAATGGCTAGGCTCAGAAGATTACAGTTATATTGAAAACTATGGGGAGTCCTGATTCGGATTCCAGAACAGTGGCTAGCTATGTATTATGTATGATACTGACAGAAAATCCATAAATGAGTATCATTATATACAGCCCATTACACGGGACATTTTAAGTTTAACTTGGTGTGAATTTAGATTTTAAGGACATGAATACGCATGCCTTAATAACTCACGTTATGTTGAAGGAGTTCAGTATTAAAAACCGATTTACAAAGGACAATTTGCCACCCTTATGATTATGGCATGTGTGCGATAACACAGTATTGCATAAATGGTAGCTTTACTTTAAAGGATGATGATGCTTGTTATCAATACCCTCTGCCTGCCAGGCGGAGGATGTTAAAAAAAAATAAAATGTAATATTTCTTTGACTTGCCATAATGCAGTTTGGTCATGAGTGGCATATCCTCTCTTTCCTTGTGGAAAGGTCGATGTACAGTACTCTCCATCACTTACCATGGGTTGGAGATTCAGTGCATTTCCTGTTTTCTTTTTGACCTGGGAAGGAAGGTAGTAATACATATCTTCCTTTTCTTGGGTGGCGGGATATAGTGCATCTGCCTTTTCTCTATGTTCTGTGAAGAAACAAGGATCATATTTGTCAAATAATACTCTTGGATTTCTTATTCTGCCTGTAAAAAAAAAAAAGAACTGAGACAATCAAAAGACAACTAACCAGTGGGCCAGACGGTCTAGTAAGTAAACTCATGAGGGTTCAGTTATAATTCATATAATCCCAGCAGTAGCTTCTGATCTGGCAAATAATGAAACCATATTATATTACAATATCAGGTGAGACATTAAGGGACAAACATGGCTGTGACAATTTCCCTGGCATTAAATTTTAAAAACTCTTAATAATACTCCATTTACCTTATTCTGGCTAAAAAATAAAAATGGCCTTTATGAATGTTGGTCTTATGTCTTTGTTCAAGAGAGAATATCCATGGACATAGATATGACGATTGCTGACATTTTTTAGGCCTATTTCACATTAGCAACTTTGTAGTAAAAACAAGTGACAGAGAATAGATATTTTTTCTTAAGTATAGCTCACAGGGGCAACCTTTCAGCTCCCATGAATTTCAGTGGTGATCTTGTGTTGCTGCAATATTGCAGTAAAGTTGCAGACTTACAGGAACAAAGTTGCCAGTGTGAGCTAAGCTTTAAACTCAAGCAGGCAGAGTGGATCAGCCTAAATAGCCCTATAATGACCAGTGTGTGATATATCCCCCTTTGGTTCTTAAAGGGTTAAGATTATCATGTGCAGTGAGGAGAGTTTGTGTCCTGCGGCCCTGATAGCAATTGTCATGTCCGCCTCCATGGACATGACATGCAGCACTGATTAAGGATGTTATTTCTTGAACAAAGTCGCAAGGTCAACCTTTAGTAGGATTTTCTAGCCGTAGTAAGTTGAATTTCAAAGATGCATGTCCATAACAATGCGGAAAATGGTCTTATGGTGCTGGCCCCCTAGGAAAAGTTTAGGTTGTTTCGCAGAGAATTAAAACCTGTCTGTATGTTGTAGTAGCTGTTTTTATGTGACATAAACAGTTGAGACATTATCTTTTATATTTTAATATTAGTTACTAGTTGAAGAGCCTGTGTACACGGGCCACAGTGCCACCCAGCAACGGCCGTGCAGTCATGCACAGTAGAGACTGCCCGCGCCTCGGCTGATACAGAGTGGGGCGCTCCAAATTCAGACCGTAGTCCTCTCTGCACTCCTGAATTCAGAGCCCTGCTCCGTTATCAGCCGTGGCGCAGGCAGTCTGTAGTGCACATGATGGCTTCTGACAAACAAACATTTAGAGAATTATTATATATGATGGTTCCAAGGTCAAATGTATAATTCTGTTTGCTACTAGAAATACCCCAGTGTGTGGATTTTGTCTAGATTAATTCATAGCACAGATATGGTGATACTGGCCCAGGACAGAGACAAAGTATTAACCCCTTAAGGACCAATGCCATGCCAGGACCATCACGGCTATCCTGCACTTAAGGGCCAGTGACGGTCCTGGCATGTCATTGAATTCCAGGGTCCCTGCTCAGCTGCACGCCGCTCGGGATACCTTAATCGACTGGCACAAAACAAATGCTCTGTGGTCCTTAACTGGTTAATATTGTGCCACCAACAAACAAGGGATCGTTTTTAACTGTGTTTATTTTGCAAACAAATGGCTAGGGCAGCAAATAGGTGATCTTGATTTCTCTTTAAAATGAACTAAATTTATCCGAAGGTGACAGGTCCACTTTAATGCAAATTGCTTAAAAAATAGTTAATTTTATGCATCTAGTTTATGGACAGCTATTGGAATTATGCAATCTTCAATATGCAGCTTAGTGTTTCTTTTGCTGGTCTATACAAATCTCCTGTAAAGGATATGAACCAGTAATATATATACATTTTAGAAGAATAATAGAAAATAAATACATGCAAGATTAATGCATTAAAACTCATCTCTCTCGCCATTTTACAGTCTAACCCAATCAATAGACTAGATCAGACACTACTACAATGTAGTGCCTGATCTAGTCCATTATTGTCAAATGGATTGATGAATATCAATTTAAATGACTGGGTTTGTACACATATAAATAACAGAACTATCATACATTGCTAGTTCTTTGTATAGCTGGTTCATGTCTTGTGAGCTACTGCATTTTTTCTAAACATGCAAGCAATACCTCAGATAGCTGTGACTCCCTCCCTTATGTTTGAAGTTCAGACAACTTGACATGACATTAATTAGGCTGCATTAATTTAAACCCTTTGCGTGGTCACAGCAGAGAAAGAAAATTAACCCCTAATGTGAAAAGCCCCTGGGGCGTTTTGTCTTCTGAGACAAAAAAAATAAGTAAATAAAAGACAAGGCCACAGGGAATTCATTATTGTTCATTACTCATTTTCAATACTTGATTCTGGGTTGAAATGCAGAAAGAAGCAGACCATACATAATGTTTAAAGTACAAGGCATGGGAAAAAACATCATAATATCAGAAGTTATTTGTACCCATGGACTTTCAGGGACCTCTTTCCTTAAGAAACACTTATTTGCCCCAAGTTAATAAAATAAAATATACAAAGCAAGTGTAAGATATTAATCATTCCTACAGACAGAATCACTCTGTTTTTAAGGGATATCCCTCTCATATAATGCTGTCTCATTTTAGAGCTCAGCACGCATCACATGGATAAAAAATAATGATCGAAAAGATTAGTTAGATTTTTATTACTTTTTTGTTACTTTTTATTTATTTGGTTATAAACATTTAAATAATAACCATTAAACAGATAGAAAAAATGGGGGAGGGGAAAGGATTCCCCCCAGTATGGCATACACAGCAATAGCATTCAATTTGTAGGTAAGGATAGCATATAGTATCTATGTCCTCGTGCATGGAGTTAAGAGGGGTAGTGGTTTTGAAGGGAAACACTGGTAAGAGGTTATTTATTTATAATTTTTTTTCGGGTTATCCTCTGTTGTTATAGGTTATTTTGAAAACAGATATGTCAATATTACCCAAATTAAGGTAACAGAATTATGTGTGGGGTTCAGAATTTTTGTGTTTCATAACTATGACTTTGTGACCATAAAAGAACAGCTGGATTTTTGGGAAGCATTTCCTAAGCCAAATGGTGGCATTATCAGGGAGTCAGTAAGTAAGTTAATTTCTGTATTTGGAAAATTAATAATATTGGACCAGTATTTCTGAATGTTAGGTCATGGCAGGAAAATATGGAGATAGCTTCCTGAATGAATCAGGCATGTATAGCATTAAGCGCGGCTTTGGTGTCCTTTGCAAAATAGACTAAGGTGGTATGGTAAATCCTGTGGAAAAATGTAATTAAATCTTATGATTGTTGGCTGAGATACTGATCTGGTGACAGAAAACAGGACATCCTCCCATAATTCTGGCGTCATGGAATATCAGCTTGCCACTGAGAAGTAAAGTTGCAGATGATTAATTAAAAAAATGTGTAAAGATTGCGTAGATTCCGGGTAGCACCTTGTAAAGGGATTCACCTCCAAGTAATAATTCTAAAGAATGTTTTCAACCATCACAGGGGAACTAATAAACTGATCTTGAAGAGTAAATCAACCCATATTAAATGCTACACAGACTAGCAAAAGCAAACAAAGTCCTGTCTTGCATAAAAAGAGGTTTGAAACAAAAGTGGATAACATAGTTTTGGCATTGTATAAATTGTTGATAAGACCTCACCTCAAATATGCAGTACAGTTTTGGGCACTAGTTCTTAAAAAGGATATTCTAGAACTGGAGAGCATCAAAGTTCATTAAGGGAACGTAGGGCTTAACATATAAGGAATGACTAGACAAACGGTTTATTTACTCTAGAGAGTTGACGACTAAGAGGAGATCTTATCACAATGTACAAGTATATGAGAGGTCAATACAAGGATCTCTCTGGTGAGCTGTTCATTCCAAGGCCTGATCAAATAACCAGGGGCCACCCCTTGAGATTAGAGAAAAGGAGGTTTCAACTTTAGCAGAGGAAAGGGTTTTTTTACAGTAAGGTTTGTTAAATTATGGAATGCCTTGTCTAAGGATTTGGTTATGGCAGATACAATGGATACTTTTAAGAGAAGATTAGATACATTTCTTTCAAAGGGAACATACAGGGTTATACTGTTTATTAGTAGACAAAACAAGGTCTGATAAAGACTAACTTATTTGGCAGCAGTAAAACTACATGATCCTCATGTCTCTGAATTATGAGGCAAAGGTTGAACTTGATGGACTTTTGCCTTTTTTCAACCTAATTTGTTACTATGTTACTATAAGAAAAAGGATCTGCCCCGTTGGCAATTATAATCACAATACCTTTATTAAAATGCATACAATAATGTAATCTACTAATATGAAGATCCAAAATACTCTTGGTAAAAAAATTACAATACCTAATATATCATCCCACTGATAATGAGTCAACAATGAAACCACCTGCTGGAAAGTGGGACTCATCCACACCAACATCCGTATGCAGCTTATCTTCACTCTTAAACAAACCCCCACATCACACACCTCTAATGGCCCCTACATCCAGATGACAATAAGTAATGGACATACATATCCAACAAGGATTCATGCAGGATCACATCCAGAGAGGGGAAAATATCAATAATATAAAACACTGTATCTAATCCAACACAGCACGCAGAGAACCAGTATATGTATGAAAATAAATTTCAAAGATAATATATGTACCTATTTGGTCTTATTCCTCCAGATATGTATATCTCTGACTACATGCTCTACTGTATCAGGAGCTATAATACCAATCCAAAATTCTACCTCAATGTAAAGTTACATCAATTCCAATGATAATGAACCGTAAGGTAAAACTCATACCAGATGGATTTGCAAGACCAAATGATCATCAATTGCCACTGGACAGGCTGATAAAAATCTGGATCCTTATGTATCTCAGAACATAAAAATAAATATGAACCAATGCCAAAATAAATAGACTGGTTACCGATACAAACCCAATCTTCTATATGACATTAATTCCTATCACAAATCATCCGTTTCCTATGGGAGGAAAATGTCAATATAGGTCACTAGGAGTAGGAAAACCTCAATCAGTGTACCCTAAGACTAAAATTCTAAAGCATAAAAAAGTTGAATAAAAATAAAAAAAAAATATCTCAGCTGAAACCTAGTACCTAGGTTTATAAGCAGAGTGACATAATATTGTGGAATATAAAAATTCAGTACTCAGTCACTCCAAAAGTGATAATGCGCATATAATGTTACTAGTCAGACTTGAATGTGACCCAAAAGCTATGGTAGATATTAATATTTCTCTTTGCGCTTAGATCATATGACCAGTAGTCTCGAAGTAACTCGTATATGTCAAAGACCTCTTTAGTATGCAATTAGATCATGTAACAAGTAACATAAAAGTGACTCATATGTATCAGTGTGTGATAGAACAATTCCAAAGATACTTCAAATTTGGAAAGGATCCTAATGTTGTGGAGCTGCTCTGCAACCACCTCTTTACTCAGCAGGATGTCAGCATACAACTTCATTCACCGCTCTGAAACGATTCTTTTCTCACTTGGCACCCATGGTAAAAACCACCTTTCTTCATATGGGACACGGATCGCCAGCAAGTTTCTTATGTGTCATCCTCATCCTCCCTTCACAACCTGTATTCAGTTGTTATTGGAACAGGATCAATTACCAGATGGTACTATGAAGGCGAGTAATTACGAAAATGATGAATGGGTAATTGATTTTCTTGTATCTTGACCCCTCAGTCTGATGAAGGGTGAATATATGCGATAAAATCAATAAAACCATAGTGTTGAAACTGTAACATGAGGTTGAATGGTTGTAATGATATTAGATGTACCATAAACATTTTTGTGTTCTTAACATTGAATATCGAGAAGACTTGTATATTTAACTTGGTGCTTCTGTACCTCAATCCAGGAATCCCCATTGGCAGTATGCATGTAAAACAAAGAAAGAAGAAAAAAACAATAGAACCAGAGTATTTATTATGGCAATCAGATAAAAATAAAAAAAGACAAAGTTGTGTAATTATACAATACAACAATTTGTAAAAAGAGAGGTGCTTAAAATGTCACAAGAGCACATAAGGCTATGCCTTATACAACATAAAGTGTTATAATCTATGTGAAAAAATAAAACTATTGAAATATATATATATATATATATATATATATATATATATATATATATACTAGCAATGTGGGACGGCGTTGCCCGTCATGTTATGACCATTGGGCGCACGTGTGTGAAATGCAGACACACTGATAAACACAGACATATACAACACACAGGCAGACACATACCATACATCCCAAGTGTCCCTCTTTAGGAGGGACAGTCCCTCTTTGAGGGCCAAATCCCTCTGTCCCTCTTTCCCACCCTGTTGTCCCTCTTTTTAGGAGGTCAGACTGTGTGCAGGGCAGCTCCACATATAGGCGACGTAGGTGCCGGCCCAGGGTGCACACGTACTGGGGGCACGGGCATGCAGCGGAGAAGAGCTGCACCCGCACACACCATGCCGGGAACCACAACACAGTCAGGTCTGTGTCGCTACAGCGCTCCCTCATCTGGTTGGATCTTTAGTAATGCAGAGAGCGCTGGGAGTCATGATCTCCCGCCGCGCTCTGCATTACTGAAGAGAAGACTGCGCGGGAGCTACAGGTATGTGATGGGGGGCAAGTTGGAGCTGAGGGGGCATAGTGGAGCTGAGGGGGCAAGTTGAAGTGGATGTGGGGCAAAGTGGAGATGATGGGGGCAAGTTGGAGCTGTTAGGGGAAAGCTGGAGCTGAGGGGGCATAGTGGAGCTGGTGGGGGCAAGTTGGAGCTGATGGGGGCAAAGTGGAGCGGATGAGGATCAAAGTGGAGCTGAGGGGGGGCAAAGTGGAGCGGATGGGGGGCAAGGTGGAGCAGATGGGGGGCAAGTTGGAGCGGATGGGGGCAAGTTGGAGCTGGTGTGGGCAAGTTGGAGCGGATGGGGGGCAAGTTGGAGCGGATGGGGGCAAAGTGGAGCTGATGGGGGTAAGTTGGAGAGGATGGGGGTCAAAGTGGAGCTGATGGGGGCAAAGTGGAGCTGAGGGGCCAAAGTGGAGCTGGTGGGGGCACGTTAGAGCAGATGGGGGGCAAAGTGGAGCTGGTGGGGGCACGTTGGAGCGGATGGGGGGCAAAGTGGAGCGGATGGGGGCAAGTTGGAGTGGATGGGGGGCAAAGTGGAGCTGATGGTGGCAAAGTGGAGCTGGTGGGCCAAAGTGAAGCTGATAAGGGGCAAGTTGGAGCTGGTAGGGGGCATCTCTTACAGGCATCTCCAGACCAGGGGCAGACTGGCCCAGGGGGCAGAGAGAGGACAATCATGAAAAGAGGTGGAGTATAAGTAGGCAGGGTATAAAGGGGTGGGACACAAGGGGCGGAGCGAAATGGGTGGCAAAATTAGGTTTTGCCTAGGGTGGCAAAAATCCTTGCACCAGCCCTGACTGTGTGGCGTGTTTTACTTTGCTCTCCAGCAATAAAGCAATAAACGTCAGTATATGTGTTTATACATTAGTCTGTGCAAATAAAATACTTTGGTCTTGCACGAAATCATTTATTCAGTTACATAAATAGCCAGTAATAGGTCATGAAATAACCTAAAAATTCTTACTAATGCCCTGCCCACCAGCCACGCCCCAACAATATCACCTAAAACTACAGTGTCCCTCTTTGGCCATGTGAAATGTTGGGAGGTATGCACATACACACAGTGAGCGGCAGAAACATGCAAAAGACACGCACACACACAGACTCACTGGAGATGCACACATATGTAACAGATGTACACACACAGACACACTGGAGATGCACACATGGACACATATATGTAACAGAGATGGACACAAACACACATGCAACATATATGAGCAGAAACACATGCACTCATGAGTTGTGCACCCCTCTGGCAGTCAAAGGGTTAAGATATACAGAGGCATGTCAGAGTTAAATAGCAGTGGGAAGTGTGTTCATACCTGGGAACTTTGACTTGTGGAGTCCCTAGAGGGGTCTGATGTGGTGCTGATGTGGAGAGACAAATGGGGCAATCTGGGTTAAAAGGGGGCGAGGCTTAATCGCGAGTAGGGGGCGGGGCTTTATAAATGTGGAAAAGTGCTAGTAATAGGCTGGGGAAGGAGGAGATGTGGGAGGGAAATGCAAGTTTACAGTGTGAGGGGGTTGAACACACTCCCTGAGGGCTAAAACTTGATACACAACCCTGTGGCAGTCAGTGAGTTAAGTGTGAATTTGATGGCTGTCTGTCCTGTGTCTTGCATGCCAAATGATGACAGTGAAGAAATAATTGAGCAATGAGGGCCTACCTTAACCCTTTGAGTGCCATTTTGTTCTTCTGGTGCTGCACTACAGGTCCTGCTGAGGCCACTGGGAGTCAGGGTGAGTGAGTGTGTGTGTGTGTCAGCCATATTTATTTCTGGCTTTGTGTGTGTATGTGGTGCTGTGTGTGTGAGTGGGGGCATGTGTGTTTGGTGCTGTGTGAGTGGGGCATTGTGTGTGGTGGTCTGTGTGTGTGTGAGTGGAGCATGTGTGTGTGTTTGTGTGGTGCTGTGTGAGTGAGGCATGTGTGTGAGTTTGGTGCTGTATGAGTGAGGCATGTGTGTGTTTGTCTGTGGTGTAGGAGCAAGTGGCGGCCATATTGTTTTTTTCTGACTTTGATAGTGGTGGGCGGGCTGCATAGTGGGGGCGGGCCAACTCACTGCATGATTGAATCACCCAATAGGAATAGTAACTCCTGCTTTATGCCTCCCCTGGGTGTGTTTTGGCAGGCACAAAGTCTTCTTTTATATATATAGATATACATATATACAATATTATCAAATTTAAAATAATAAAGGTCCAGGATGGGATGGGGTGGTTTAAGAACGAAATTGGACAGAAGTCCAGATGGTATTGTCATGGTTTTCAAGACACTCAGACCAGTAGGTGAAATAAAATGCAGTTTTTATTAAGAACAAAATAAAGGACAAAGATCGCCCCCTATAGGCAGCACTGCGTAGCAGCAGGAAGGCAATAGTGTGACCAATATACAAGTATAGCATAAAATAGCACAGGCAATTGGCAGATACTGAGTACAGAGATACAGGGGTTAACACAATAATCAGTCTGTCTCAGTTGTGATGTTTGGCACGCCCAAGGTGATAAAGGCAGTGAATGGTGGAGAGAACTCAACACCAAAAGTTCGTAATACTGAGAAAACTGTCCAGCAAAGAGGAAACTGCCACCCAGAACCTGCTGCACTTGAACAGTAGCCCCCACGGGCGTATTAACGGAGCAAGTAGACTGCCAGAGCTTGAGCCAATATCCCCCATGGACGTAACGGGAGTAACTGGATTGCAAGAGCTTGAGCCAATAGCCCCTACGGGTGTAACGGAAGCAACTGGATTACAAGAGCTAGAGCCAATAGCCCCCACGGGCGTAATGGAAGCAACTGAATTGCAAGAGCTTGAGCCAATAGCCCCCACGGGCGTAATGGAAGGAGCTGGATTGCAAGAGCTTGAGCCAAAAGCCCCCAAGGGCTTAACCACAGAGACATGCACAGTAGCAGCCAGAGCCGTGCGCCTACCGGGCGCAATAGCGAACTTTACTGTACTGCAAGGAGAGAAACGGCTCAGCACCAAAGCAACACTCTGTACCAGACTGGAGGCTCAGAACCGGGACACAGCTCTGCATGGGTTAACGGCTCAATAGTTGGAACACAGCTCTGCACGGGTTAACAGCTCGATAGTTGGAACACAGCTCTGCACGGGTTAACAGCTCGATAGTTGGAACACAGCTCTGCACGGTTAACGGCTCGATAGTTGAAACACAGCTCTGCAGGAAGCGGCTCAGTAGCAGGATCTAGCACAGCATAGGTTAACCACTGCAACCGCTCAGGACAGTAAATGGAGGCAGTCAAAATGTCGCCGCAGCGACAGAGGAAGCTGGAACGTAGGCTGGGCAGGAGTAACTGGTGCAGGTCACGGAGCAGGAACGTCAACAAGCCGGGTCGAATCACGGAGCAGGTTCTCAGACAAGCCGGGTCAGGATACAAGCAGGAACGTCAGCCAGGCTGGGTCAAATCACGGAGCAGGAACACAGGAACGTAGTCAGAGCAAGCCAAGTCGGTACACCGGAAATCAGGAATGCGGGAACACCGCGAAAGGGTACCTGACAGGTGCCACTGGCCCAGTATAAAAAGGTCACCAGGGGCGGGCGAAACAGGCTCAAACAATCGGAGCGCAGCACAAGCGAGAGTGACATGAGGGGAGAAACTGCACCGTGATAGGTATCTAGAGTAGTTGGGGGATAGAGCCTGTTATTTTTTTTGGTTCAGTAAAAGACCCAGGACATGTCAAGGAGTTACCTACATACATGGATAAGATGATGAACTGTAGAGCAGCTAAGACTTCACAGCTCACTCTTCTCCATACCCAGATGTGTAGAATTGTACGAAACATTTTCCACAAATCTAGATATCGAGTCACTCCTCTGGATCAATTCTGTCACCCAACATTACTTAGAAGAGCTATAAAACTTTCCATTACATATATAGTTAGATGGTTGACAAGGCTGAAAAAAGACATGTGTCCATCAAGTTCAACCCATCCAAAAACACCCCTGTTGATGCAGAGGAAGGCAAAAAAAAAACCCTGAAGCAATAAAATGGGTCAACTCACAGACAGGTAGACTGAGGTTATTTCGTATCTGTATGCTTGTAGTAATGAGTGACAAGATGAACCCACTGTTACCATAAAAACTATACATGAAATTGTAAGCTATCAGGCCAGAACTTGGTGGCTGGTTTATGACCTAAGTCATTAAGAGTGTCATAATAAACTGCATGGGCTGTACCCTCTCTTCCCATGTGACACCAAGTGGGCAGTCTCCCAGAGACAAAGAGATGTTCATTCTATAAAAGTATGAGTTTCAGGAAAAACTTTGAATTTCCTTTTTCCAAGGACTTTACCATCTGGAAATTCCTACAGACCATTTGTATTCTAGTATAGTATAGGTTTTCTGTTTTATTCCTTGTTCTTTTTAACACTGTTTTCTAGTTCTATCTTGTATGTCTTATTCTCTTTTTAGTATTGCTTTTTTTTTAAGCGCTGTGACTAGATCAATCAAATTAAGTATAAATTAATCATTTCTGTCTTTGTGTCCTAAATTATATCTCTCAGTGCCAGAGGGTTATGCAATGTATTGCTTACTAATAAGGTGCATGCCTCACTGGCACTGAAAGGGTTAAACTAGCTTTTGTGGACCACCGGTGTTATCACGTTAACATTTACAGTGTATCTTTTTGGCTAAATTGTGAATGAATGTAGTCCCGGGGGGGGTTACTGAAAACTCGTTACGTATTAGTAAAGCCTTAAAGGGATAGTAATGTTTCAGAAAAACAGCAGCTCTGATTAATCTTCATAGAATTTGGGCCATGGAGAGTGTTATTTCAATATTGTCAGAGTTGTAGTACAAGAGAAATTGAATGATAAAGTATCCCCTCCTGCCGCTCCTTTTACCTAGTGTAAGCCACCTCTCCTGAGATGTGGAATATGGTCCTGGAACCAGACAGATCACATCAAGGGACAATCTTCGTAATGTGAACATAAGGAAATCCCTCTAGACTGGTTCTTCCCATATGCTCACTGAACATTGTCCCTCCCTGCAATCCATCTGAACAGTCTTGCTTCTCTGAGGTGAGTAGTGTTATATCAGTAAAAGGGGTGGGAGGGGGTTACTTTATCATTCAATTACTCTTGAACTACAACTCTGTCAGTATTGAAATAACACTCTCCATGGCCCATACTATGAAGATTTATTGAAGCTGCTATTTTTGTGAAATATTACTATCCCTTTAAATACAACTTGATGGTAACAGTGTACATTTTTGGGGAGTGATGGGGTAAGCTGCTCTTGGGGTTAGGTGTAGTTGACCTGTACGCTGTAGGGTAGAGTCACAAGTGGGCCTGCAGGCTGGTTCCCAATAACCCTTTCAACCTCACACACTATATAGTGGGCTGGATTTCTCCATGACAAACTAAAATTCCAGAATACTTATCTCTTTCATTTAGTAACTGCCAATTACACTATTGTTATACTCTGAGAAAAACAAAGCTAAACATGGTTTGAGTAAAAAAAATAAATCAAATTCTTGAAAATTATAAGTGCACAAACATCCTGCTAGATACGATAATTACCTCAGAAAATGGACCCCTTGGACAAATTGTGCAATGCCCCTTCATTCAACAACTTCTTTTGGTACACTAATGTGTACTTTTGCCCTGTGTATTCCTTCCTCCCTCATTCTCTTTATAGTTTCTTCTTTTCCCCGTACAGACAGTATGGGATGTGTACTACAATACAGTTTTTCGTATTTAAAGTGATAATAATGTTTCACAAAAACAGTAGCTCCAATTAATCTTCATAGTATTTGAGCCATAGAGAGTGTTATTTCAAAACTGTGAGAGTTGTAGTTCAAGAGTAATTGAATGATAAAGTTTTCCCCTCCCTCCCCTTTATCTAGTGTAAGCCACCTCCCCCCGGATGTGGAATCCAGTCTACAGATCAGACAGCTCACATCAAGGATCAATCTTATTACTGTGAGTACAATGAAAACCCTGCTCCCCTTGACAGGTTTTTCAGCTTTTTCCCTTATCTTAATTGAAGATTGCCCCTCTCTGCAATCTACCTGGACACACCCTGCTGCTCTTAGCTGAGCAGTGTTATATCACTAAAAGGGGAGGGAGGGGGTACTTTATCATTCAATTACTCTTGAACTACAACTCTGACAGAACTGAAATAACACTCTCCAAGGCCCAAATCCTATGATGATTAATCAGAGCTGCTTTTATTATGAAACATTACTATCCCTTTAAAAGTTTTGTTTGACCCTTTTTCACGATTAAAAACTTCATTAAAAATGATTGAAAAAATAGAATAACTCAGACAACATTCCATTATCATGTGCTGCAATTTTAATATGGTACTAAAACCTAATATTGACAAATCAGAAATCAGTTCTCATATAAGAAATAAAAAGTATCTAGCCTTTGTTCATAAGCTTCACCAATATCAGCTATATGATATAGGGTATGGTGGCTCCCCAGAGAGACAGGAAATACAACTTTTTCTTCAAACCCCATCAAATTGACATCAGAATGAACATAAGTTTATTTCACAAAGACATTTTGAAGAAGATATACAACTCTTCCATTTTAATGATGGTGTACATGTAAAGCTGTTAAGAAGGGATGCCACATCCAACTTTCTTTTAGACATAAAAAATAAATAAATATGTAAAACCTGAATTTTACATGTGCCAAGTTTGAGGAAACAAACAAGGAAAAAAAATCCCTTCCAATGAGAAAAGAAACAAAACATTTCTAAAAAAAAATGAAATGTAACTTACTGTATCTTAAATAAAATTATATATTTTTCAATCTATCTTTCCTAGACATGATACAAAACATAATTTCATAGTTCCAAATACCATATCAGTCGCTGGCAAATTATCACTACTTTAAACTAACTCTCTGAACTAAATGTGTAGCATTTGTCACACGTCTCTAAAATTGAACAAAGTACCAGGATATGACAAATTTTTCTATAACTGCTCTAATGCTTTTAAAAATGTATCTTAATCGTCTAAAACTATATAATGGCTTTCTGAAAGGAAATATATACCGCCCTGGATTATTGGAAAAAATTATTCCTACATTACCGAAACAGGGTATAGACCCAACAACCAGCTAACTATCACCCATTTCTTTCCTGCAAAATTCTCCTCTTTAGGTAAGCTTGGTTTTTGCAAGGCAAGCCCCCAAGTAATACCAGAAAAATAAAGTGTATGTCTGTATCTAATGTCAGAAATGCTTTCTACTAAAACTAGATGCAAAGAAGGCCTTTGACTGAGTTAACTGTTCGTTCTTGAAACAGATTCTTTTAGTGCCAACATAGCCTCTTCAGTCATGACCTGTACTCCTACTTCTCTGCCTCTGTTATGATCTCAGGTTTCCAATTACAACCCTTACACTTTACAAATGACACTCATCAGAGATGCCCATTCTCTCCCTTATTTTTGCCCTAGTGGTGTAACTCCTTTTCCCGAATAATTAGTTCACCATTCAGTATAGTTGGAATAAAATTAAATAACTCATAGTAGAAAGTAAATCTGTTTGCGGACAATGTTATATCCTTTCAAAGAGGGGAGGGCTAGCAACTTTTGATTCTGGAGGGAAATATAGTAATGTGACCCATTTTTACTGTGTCTCCCACAAATACACACTTCAAGCAGCAATCGAACAGAAGACATCAAAGGGCTCATAATTACAGAAAACCCACATGGAGGTGATGGGCCTCCAAATACAACTGTAAGTGCTGGAAACCCCCACTCACACATACTTCCCCAGGGTTGTTTCTAAGCTTTGCAGGGCCAAGTGCGAAATAGGTTTCAGAGCTGAGAACAATTAAAAATCCAGTATCACTTTTGGCATTAATTTAATTAAACATATATGTGTGTGCATATATATATATATATATATATATATATATATATATATATATATATATATATATATATATATATATATATATTTGTCTTATCATGGTGGGAGTGCTTGTGTGTTTCAATGAAGACAAGAACTATGCCATCAGGAAAATATACTCCTGGCAGGGTTACCCAAGATGCACAGATCAAAGCTAAGACAACAGACTTGGTTTGTCCTAAATCTGCCAACCCACAATGGACCAGAGTGGCAGATTATGGTCCATTCCCTCATCATTGCTTCACAAGAAAAACAATGGCCCTCATTCTCCAGAGGATTGCAAGTGACTTCCTACAGCAGTGGGAAGTCCAGCTCAGTGGTATAGGGTGCTATGAATTACCGAGTTCTGTCAGGCTGCCTTTAGATACTGGAACACTTCACATTTGAGCTATGAGTACTGTTTCCCACTTAGAGGAACTAGTACACTAACTAAATAACATCAGTTGGGACATTATAGGCTTAGGTGAGACTCGTATAATAGAACCAATAATGGACGATGTGGGTGAAAAGGCTCAGACTTCTATATTGAGGTCAATGTTTTACTTTAATCAATAATTCCCTACTTTTTTTAAGGCAGGGTATACCTGAGTAAATTTGAGAAGGCTTGGGTAGAGTCACCGGAATGATCTCTCACCAGTGGAATTACAATGTTTATAAGTTCTGGATAACATCCTTCTATTTTACAAGTAAGAGTTAAATGTTTTTCTCCTGTTTGCAGTAGTGCATTGATTGGTTGCTCCATCATTGGAGTCGATGCCTGCAGAATCAATTTATCCACTCAATTAGAATTTTCTAAAAAAGTGTTATTATTCCACTGACATTTAAGTTGCACTGTCATTCTTTGACATATAGATGTTATATTAAAATGCTGTGGTGTAAAGTGAAGTGTACAGATGCTGCTTATATGTGGGTAAAGAATTTTATAATTTTGGTCCTGGAATGTTGCTTTTTCTGTCTCTTTCTTACTTCCTATTATCTTTTCCTCTTCATTTTTCTTCCTACTCCTTTATTTTTCTGTGTGCTGTAATAAGTTATTAAATATAAAATAAAAACTTAAAGACACAAGATCTCTCTCTCTCTCTCTCTCTCTCTCTCTCTCTCTCTCTCTCTCTCTCTCTCTCTCTCTCTCTCTCTCTCTCTCTCTCTTATATATATATATATATATATATATATATATATATATATATATATATATATATATATATATATATATATATATATATATATATACAGGGCTCAAAATTTCCACTAGCCAATGGCGAGTGAAAATTTAGCCCTGGTGGGTATTTTATGGCTTGCAGTGGCGAGTAACTTTTCAGGTCTGGCTAGTAGCAAAGGACTTCAAATTATAAGCCCTGATATATATATATATATATATATATATATATATATATATATAACATTAGAAAGAAAAAAAAATTAGCAAAACAAATGTAAAACTATATAAGGCGAGCACTCACAGGTCTTACAAACTGCAAATACATATTTTATTGTCCAAAATTTCAGTCCCTACTGGACCAAAACATTGGACAATAATAAATGTGTATATATATATATATATATATATATATATATGTGTATGTTATTAGTTCTTTCAGTTCCATGGGGGCCAGTGCATATCCAGGTAATGTACTGAACATGCACTTGGAACTAAAAGGGTTAACACAGGAAGCGCACCTAACTCAGAACATGTGTTCTAGGTTTTGTGCTCTCCATCTGTTAACCCTTTCAGTGTCAAACAAGTGACCAGCACAGGGCACTAAACATTGCATTCCGCTGAAAGGGTTCAGAAGACTACCCAACTCATTGTTAATCAATGCATAGATAATCCTCTGCCAATAGAAGGGTCAAATCTCATGGGCAACACTATGCCTCTATTGCTAGTTATCTATAAACAGAAATTTCAAAATCAACTACTTGTTATATTTGCTGTTATTTAGAAAACTAGGTTTTGAATTATTTAGATTTTAGAATAGACTCATTGAGGCATGCCATTTAAGAACTTCCTGTCTTTCCCAAATTGACAATTAACCCTTTCTGTGGATAGGGAGATGAGCAATGTCTTGCTGAGCAGTGTTAATGGGGAACTTTCACCTGATAAACATTTTTTCCCATATGTTCAAACACATAAGCAGTATCAGGAAACGTTACGCTTACATTTTATTTTTACCTACTATTAAAGATATTTGATGTCCAAGACGAGCACTTCCGCATTCAGCGGCACAGTGCATCTTCGGCACAGCTCTCAGGACTTCCCAGCACTATTACAGCCTACTCCCAGCTCCCTCCCAGCTGCACCAGCGAGCACGTTCACGCTTCACGCTTGCAACCTCAGTATAATGCCAATTGTAGCTTCCTGTAATGGTAGGAGCCGTTCACACCACACCTAAGTGAACGCGCTCGCTGGGGCAGCTGGGAGGGAGCTGGAAGGAGGCTGTAATAGTGCTAGGAAGTCCTGAGAGCTATGCCGAAGATGCACTGTGCTACTGAATGCGGAAGTGCTCGGCTTGGACATCAAATATCTTTAATAGTAGGAAAAATGTAAGCATAACGTTTCCTGATACTGCTTATGTGTTTGAACATATGGGAAAACATTTTTTCTCAGGTAAAAGTTCCCCTTTAATGAGACAGGGAAGTAATGTGGGTCTAGTACATGAAATATCTCCACAACATGTTTTAATTAGCATAATCTATAAAACTAAATTAAGCCAAAACAGTTTTCTAAATTAAAAATGGCTAATGCAACATATAATTTTGATTTTGAAAGCTCATCAAAGTTGTTTTTTGGTGATAGTGTCCCTTTAAAAAAAGATTCCACAAATAAAATAATCCCATGTGTAAAATGAATAGAGTAAAAGTGATACCTTTATTGGCTAACTGAGTAGCTATAGAGTGCAAGCTTCCTAGACCATTTACATGTCACAAACATTAAGTAGATCATACAGCAGATAATCATTGCTCATTCATTTCTTTGGATTCCACTGAGGGTAATAATCTACAAAAGGTAATAGGTGGTACAGTGTTGGGCGTAGAAAAGCAGGAGACTGGCAGAGTAAAAGTAATACCTTTATTGGCTAAATGAATAGCTACATAGTAACTAAAGGTATAACTTTTACTTTATGGGTATCTTGCTTGATCTATCATAGGCCCCTCTCTAAATTAATCCATAGACCAGGAGTAAATTAGAGAATGACTAGTGATAAGATTGCCACCTTCAATTGAATCCAAAGTAATCAAGAACTTTTATTTCCCTCTGCTATGCAAGTGTGATGAGTATTTGTCGTATAATCTATGTAATGTTATCCAGTTTTCATTGTATAAGTAGTACTGAAGGCCCGTGTACATGGGCCAAATTGGCAGCCAGCAGCCTTGGCTGCTGCCCCGGAGCCGGGGGCTCTGGGCCATTCGGAGCGCCCCGCTCCGGATCAGCTGTGCCTCTGTCTGCAAGCCAGTGCATTACTGCATCGTTCCCTACTGCGCATGTGCTGTTACGCACACAGGAAGTAACGCATTCTGCCGCTTTATGTTATTTAGATATGCCCGATGACAAGACCTAAACAGTTTTGAATGCTTGCACTACAAAAATGCTCAGTTAGCCAATAAATGTATTACCTTTCTTCTACTGTCATGCTTTATATATTTCTAACACTGTACCTATAAGTGAAATTCAAATTTCTACTACTAAACTGCTTAGGGACCAATGTGCCTGGCTTCTGAGTCCTGGATTCCATTGCAGTTGATTACTTTCACTGGTTTCATCTACAGTTTTCTCCACAGATGTCAATTGTTATCTGTGAAACAAAACCAGTGATAACAATTATCACATGCACTGTAATCCAGCTCTGAGTCAGCCCAACTAATCTCTGATATACATTTCTTTGTGTATTACAGTCAATTTTTATTATTATTATTATTATTATTAATAGTAGTAGCATTATTTTTAATACTACTGATGTTATTCTCTGTCTTCAAATTTGTATCACCAAACAAGAAAAATATTCTCTTTCTGATTCATCTGAGCATAACTTCTTTGTTGCCAAAAGATTGAAAAGAATGGTTGAAATACACATTCTAAGAAATGAATTGCCAAACTCAGTGAATGGGTTAAGCAGTAGCACACAGTGAGTGAGAATACCTTTTTTGCCATTGAGTTGGAACTCAGCATTAATGGTTCTCTGGTAGTAACAAGACTTATGAAATGACAGAAGCAGTATGGCAGTAATTCCATGTAAATTACACTGTTAATGATCTGTGTCCAGTGCCTCAAACGCTGATTTTTTTTTTCCCTCCACAAACCGCTGTAATGCTTCCATCCCACTTGAAGACAAAAGAGTTGCAATAAAATTAAGGTAACAGTCCATGTTAATGAGTTCACAGTCATTATTTAACATTTAGTGCCAAAGGTGGAACAATTCTGGGGCAAGTCAACTGCACCATACGGGGCAAAAAAAATCACCAGTTTCCTTTGATATAAATGTGGCTTTTATCCCCTTGAACTCACTGCTGAATTGGCACACCACTTTAGTATTCAGAAGGTTAAAAGCCCCATCTACACAGATGGGTGATGTTAGCTCCTTATTTGACACTCACGGGTGCTTATATATGTCATCATAGAAGCCCTGTGTCAGTGAATCTGCTGAGAGTGGGCTTCATTGGAGAGAGAGAAAAATCTCCCATGAGCACTGAGTAAGATGCAGATGTCACCCAGCGATGCAAATATCTGTGATCAGTAGAGCAGACCAGCAGGGAACAAGTTCAGTGTTCCCATAGCTCTGAAGTCACTGGCAGTGGGTTAAAAGGATACTGTATTGATCCTATTCTGGCCCTGTAAGTGAGCGGGGATTTTTCTCTGTTCTCTATAATGCAGTTGGTCTGCCTAGATTTTTCTAGTTCTTTATGCATATGGCCCATATGAAAACAGCTGCTTGTTGCTCTTTCTGAAATCACAGCCTCCTTGTGACATGTGAAATAATGCTTATTATCTATTGTTCTCTGTGGTGGTGGTGCTGTGTTTGTATGTGTACATGTATGTGCTTGTGTGTGTGTTCAGAAGTAAATTGGTTGACATCTCAGTAAAAAGCTACTTTTTTATCTACTTAGGAAGGAACTTCTAGTACAGTGCTGAACCTACACAATCTGCTGTTATGTTGGAGGTGACCCAGTTGGATGGACAGCATTCACCCTCACTTCATACCTAACAACATTTCAAAAGGCCAGAGAGGGATACTTTTTTATGTTGTTTTGCTGCGGGTGTGATTGGTGGGTGAGGCATTATGGATGATGGAAGTTGTAACCACCAACAGCAGGAGGTCCATTAATTGACTACCTTTTGCAGTTCAAGTGGGTTCCCTCAGAACATGACCACATTTGACTTAACACCTTAAATACCAACCCAGGTGTTACATTCATTGTCTTCAACAACTGCCACACTACACTGGTAAAATGTCTTATATTCAGGATTACAAAGCACTTCCTTTTCCTGTCTCAACCTATCAACAATTTAGACTGCAAATGTACCAATATAAGGCCCATTGTAAGAACTCATTTGTGTCATCAGCACAGTGGACAATGCCTCAATGCAACGGAAGTGAAAAAAGAGCATAACCTCTTTGTTCTCACCTTCCCCCTCTTATAACCACCAACCCCTTTTATATTTTTTGCATGTTATTGGGCAGCACTTACAGGTTTTGCACATAAAGATCTATTTACACATAAGGACCCAATCAGCTGTTTGCATCCCATTTTACCAGCAGGAGAAGGTTCGAACAGCATTTACCTCTCTTCGGCTATGCTGTAATATAACTACCTTACACGGAAGACAGTATAGGGGCCACTCCTGAATGGTAGCAAAGAGGCCAAGGTTATAAAGACATAGTTAGGAGATATCAATTAGTGTATTTTCAGGGAGGGATCTGAGTGGAAAAAATCAGAGGCACTTAGACTGTTGGATTCATTATGAGAGGTGCGATGGGTGTGTAATGTCATGCCAAATTAGGAACAGCCAGTATATGCTAGGAGCACGGTCATTTTCGATATGTATTATGCTACCTATCAATAAATTGGGTGGTAGCAGAATATTTACCGTGTGCAGCAGGAAAGAGGGTTGTACTCCAAAATCAGGACTTTCACATAAATTGGGACAGTTGGGAGCTATGCCACTCTTCATTAAAGGTAACTAGCTCTCTTTTCTTGTCTTGTGCTCTGGAATGGAGTTTTTATACAGTGTTGGTGTCCTGTATAAACCCATGTAGTTATAGTGCAAAATACAGTTATCATGTTGAGGCTTGCTGGTTTCTCCTTTTCTAGACTTAGATGTTTGTGCAGTTCTGACGCCAACCAAATACACTGTAGGGACGAATAAAATGTAATGTGTTGGAGAGGTCTCCAGCATCGAAGTGGCTAAAACTACAAGCTTAGGTCATCAGTGTAAGATACAGTCCACTGTCTAATATGTTCATTTATACTGCAATAAAGTATGCAGGACTTTATATACTCCTTCTATGAATTGAATCATTCTATGCAAAAATAGACTGGTCACCTCACGGAAATACATGATCAGATTTTGCAGGAAAAAATCTCATGATTCACCTTACAATTCTGCACTACATTTTATTCCAATTATATATATTCTTGTTTATATAAGGGATTTAGAAGAGGGTTTATGAGGTGAGGCAGAGGTTGGAGGAAGAGAAGGAGTACTGGCATCCAAAGCATAGAGGGTGGAGTAGAGGAACGGATAGTCTAGACTCTATACCTTTTCTTCTCACAACAGATGAGAGTTGGTACCGTGTTAGCCGTAGAAAAAAACTGTATTTGCCTCCTGTTTTTCTTCTCACAGACTGACTTCTGTAGAAGTGCAGTTTTAATGAGGGATTTATCTTTCAGTCTCTATTCACCACCCAGTTGGTTTGGCCTGTTTGCGGGCCTAGAAAAATTTATACTCAAACTATTACTCAAGCTGTACTTTGCAAACAAGCAATTGAAGGGCAAGGGTAATTTTATAGTTACAATGAAAAGGTAGAGAGCTAATTACCTTTGTAATTAAGTAATTTAGTATGAAAATCTTTGAAAGACAAGCTGGTCTTGCTTCACATAGCCTGTATGACAAATAACTAACACAGTGGTATGGAGAGTTAGTGGCAATGTTCTGAGGGAATATAATGAAGTATTATTGCTCAGTCAATTATTAAAGCTAGATCTGCCGCCTGACCATCAATCCTCTCCTGATAAGGATTGGCAGGTTAAGTAAATGCCAAGACACTACCCGCTTACTAGTTTACAAAAAAAATTGAATTATCTTTCATAGGGGAATTAAAGAAGCAGTAAACATTTTATATGAAAAACATATTATAGGGCATTTCCTGTTGAGTATGCAGATGCATATTTCCAGAGTTATTACAGTTCAAACCTGTGTTTATTAACATTAGCAGTGCCCTCTACTGGTCAAATCCCAATTAGTTATTCTGATACATTCTAATGGACAGGAAAGACAGTGATTTACTGTCCTCCACAGAATGTGATATAAACTGCTGAGTCACTTCCTGTCAGTTAGAACTATCAGGAAGTAAATGCACGGTCAATTGAGTTCTGATTATTTGAACTTTTGTAACTTTTGAATAAAACAACTGGCAGCAGTGGGAGTGACCTTGTTTTACTCAGCAGAAAAAGCTCTATAACACATACATTTTCATAAAAAAAAGTTTACAGCTCCTTTAAATAGTGGAGCAGACATTTGCAAAAAGAAGGTAAAATGAATCAGCCATATTTTTCAGATTAAAGAAGACACAAAAAGATAGGCTTGCCATAACCTCAATGACCTACCCAGCAGATTTCCCGATGTACATTTCACAAAGAGGCTTTATCAGTAGCTTTTATATTTTGATAATGCTTGTGAAATGTATTTCAGGGAATCTGCTGGATAACCTTTTGAGGTTATAGCAAACATTTGGGGTTTTTTTTTTTTGCACCTTCTTTATCCCAAAAAATTTGGCTGATTCACTTAAATTTCTTTTTGTGGATTTCAGAGCTTTTTTTATTACTCTGTGAAAGAGAATCCCTTTTTTTTTTACAAACTGGGAAGCTGATAGTGCCCCAGCATTTACTAGTCCTTATCAGAGTATAGGGACAGGATTGATGGTCAAGTCGCAGTTCTCACTTTCATAATTGATGTAGCAATAATACTTAATTATACTTCCTTAGAACTTCACTACTTATTATCTGTACTGCTGTTAGGTATTTGTTAGGCAGGCTATGTGAAGCAAAAATAGCCTGTCTTTCAGTGTTATTAAATTTCTTAATGTGACCGCAATACTTAGAGATTTAATGGCAGGATACGTAATTACTTATGTTAAGGCACCTCATACAAGAAACTGGTGATCCAATCAATTCATCCAGATGCTATATGATCTTAAGTGCTTTGTGTTCACTTGGTGTTTTACTTGTGTTTAATTATAATGTTTAATAAAGGTTACGTTTTATATTCCATTCCATTCAGTAATACCACTGTCCAAGAGATCCATCTGTTGCCACTTATTAGAAATGGGATTGATACTGTTAAATTTTTCTTCCTTTTATTTTTTCTTTGGATTCTGTTGTATAAGCTTTTAAGACTGGGTTTTATAACCTGTGAAAATAATCTCTGGGTTTTATCTTTTACACTCCTGTTAGTGCCTAATGGGAAATATGGTGGTGAAACCAGTGATAAACTTAGTGCAGACTACAGAATAAGACTTAACCCTTTGTGTACCAGAGGGATAAGCAACGTATTGCTTTGCAATGCATTGCGTACCCCTCTGGCACTCAAAGGGTTAAATATGGACTCTCAAACATTTATGAAAGAGTGGTTGCAGCTTACAAAACACACTATTTTGTTTGGAAATAATAGAGGTAAAACCATGGATTATATAGCTATCCATCCATTATGACGTAATTTATTTGACTGCTGGATACATTAAATGGTTATAAAAAATATCATAGATATCTGTTTTATGGACTTCAAACACAAGCCTTAATTAAAGAACAATGTATTTAAATGATCCGCCAAATACAGAGTCTTGCAGTTGTATTCTGTGTAAGCCTGTCTTGCTATGAAATGATTAACCATTTGAATGGCAGAGAGGTACACAATGCATTGCATTGCAATGCGTTGCGTACCCCTCTGGCACTCAAAGGGTTAAGGACAACATGTAGAAATTTAAAGGGATAGTAATGTTTCACAAAAAAGCAGCTCCAGTTACCAGTAATCTTCATAGTATTTGGGCCGTGGAAAGTGTTATTTCAGTACTGTCAGAGTTGTTCCATAGTAATACGGTAAATTAGGTTAAAAAAAGACACAAGCCCATCAAGTTCAACCTTTGCCTCATAACCCAGTAACATAAGAATTATATAGCTTTCAGGCTACCAAATAAATTCGTCTTTATCAGACCTTCCTGTTTTGCCTACTAATACACAATATAACCCTGTATGTTCCCTTTTGACAGAAATGTAGTTCAAGAGTAATTGAATGATAAAGTATCCCCCTCCTGCCCCTTTTACCTAGTATAAGCCACCTCCCCTCAGATGTGGAATCTGGTCTCTTGACCGGACAGGTCGCAGCAAGGGACAAACTTCTTACTGTGAGCCCCCTTGACAGGTTTTTCAGGTTTTTCCTTATGCTCACTGAAGATTGTCCTTATCTGCAATCTATCTGGACAGTCTTGCTGCTCTGAGTTGAGCAGTGTTACATCAGTAAAAGGGACGGTAGGAGGAAACTTTATCAGTCAATTACTCTTGAACTACAACTCTGACAGTATTGAAATAACACTCTCCATGGCCCAAATACTGTGAAGATTAATTGGAGCTGCTTTTATTGTGAAACATTACTATCCCTTTAAGACTTAAAAATGACTTTGCCAGGGAATACAATATGTACGACATAGTGACAGTGTTCAGAAGAAAATCTCGCTAGTCAAGAACCACTTCTGGAAGTATTGGTTGCACAGTCAGTACTTCAAAGATAACATTTCTGACACTTAAGATTGGTAATGTAGAATTTACATTTTATCTTAAGTGCTTCTGGTTTCTTATTCCTCTTATTTCCAGGTGGGGGAGTAACCAGATACATTATGGAGGTTTCTAGGAAGACTTTTTCTATAACCTAAGATGTGTGCTCTGTTTGTGATTCTGTCTCCCTCAGATCAGCAGCTTTCTGCAGGCTGTCCACCTCTTGTTGAGTATGTTAAGCAGGTGACTGCTTAAGGGTCCCTCAGGCAAAGATTTACAATCGATTTGTGTTATAGTAATCTTTGAAATTAAGAAGTGTATCCTTGCATTTCATTAAATTCCAGCTAATGAGATAACTGTCTTCCCAAGGAGGGAATGATAAAGCACTGATGTCATAAAGCATGAATTAATCCTGCAAGGTTAAACAGTGGAACTAACTCGTGTTACCACTGAAGCCCCTACCAGCAGTTAAATTAACTGACATAAATACCATAAAATCTGTCTTTATTTTAGTCTCTGACGATGCTCCTTTTTACACCCTGGCTTTCAGTTTGTATAACTCATTTTTGCACATTATTGCATGGCCCATTTCCCATTTAAAGAATTTCCTCTGAAGAGCCTTTGTGAATGTGCACATACAATGGAAAAATTGATTTTATCTATTTTCGTTGATAGAGAAAAATTGGACACACAGAGCAAAGTATTTCTAATTTTAATTTAAAAATGAAACCATAGTATGCCATTATTTGTTTGTTTTTGTTTTTTTTACTTTTAAGGTGTTACAACAAAATGTGATGTTGATTATATAATGAGTAGGGCTACGGGACAAAGATAAGAACTTCAAATGAGCGAGTCCTGAGCCAAGAAGCTTATAAGTCTGTTAATTTCTTGAAAACGTGCAGCACACTTAATGCAAGGAGGATGGAAGTGAGGAGAAAAAGCTGCTAAGAGATAAAAGAACTGATATATTCTGGAAAAAAGATTATATTCGATTATAATGAGGTGGCTTAAAGAGCTCATGCATTTTATAAGAGGCGTTTAGATGTATTTGTATAATTAGCAGTGAAGAGAAAACTGTTTTAAGCTGATTTACCTTGTGCTAGTTCATAGAGAGCTTTGCAATATTAGCAAAGGGTTGGACTGGCCCTTAGAGAACTGCATGATTTGGCCATTGTTACTAATTGGATAATCATTTCCACAAAGCTGTCTGACGGCCAAGGGTTCTTGACTTTCATGTGTTTTGTGTATTTGGCAATGACCTTGATGTTTGTGTTTTAAAGAAACCCAGTGTGTAGAGATTTGTAGTTTAATTTATTAACATCTTGTCCTTTCTTTTGTAAAGAAATGCATGCCTTCTTTGACTGGGGATGCTTTTAACATCAAATGAGTTTATTTAGATAGGAAAATGGGCAAACTAGATCGGCCAGTTGGTTCTTATCTACCATTGAAGTCTGTGTTTTGATGTTTAAACACATAGTAAAAAATATGCCTGTATTCTATAAACCTGTCTCTTAAATTGCTGCTGTGGACTGAGTTGAATTTCAGGTGATAACTAGGAGTGATTTATCTCACAGATTCCGATGGAATTTATACATAAAAGGTAGTGATAAAGTTATCATCCCATTGAACTGTATTCAATTGCAGGTAATAACTTCATCACTGGTTTTATATAGAATTCCTTCCTAGACTTTAGTAGGAATCTAAGATCAAGCCAGGGATAACATTAATCACAGACATTGTAATTCAGTTCCATGTATGTTATCTTTAATAGCAGTAGTGGCAAGAGATTATATCAGTACCGCTCTTAGGTTAATATTTGATACAAATTCCCTGTTATATTTGTACTTTATTGATTGTTGATAGAGTAATATCACAACTTTTATCACTGTTAATATTACAAAATTTTCCTTATATAGTCCGCCCCAGAACAAATGGATCATTTTAATAGGTTTAATGCATAGCATAACTGAGAAAATACAATAAAAGGAGGATCCTTTTGAGTCTTTGGTTTCCGTATCCATTTGTTTCCTGACTCTCAAGACCGCTTGCAATTGTATCTGTTTAGTGTGTGGCCAAACTTTAGGCTTTGTCGTGTATGCCTCCTTTTCCGAACCTTTGTAGAAATAGGGTTGTTTTTTCAACTCCCTTTGGATTTCTTCCCAAGGTGGCTTTTGAATTTCATATTAACCAAGAAATTGATCTTCCTTCTCTTTGACTGGCTCCTTCTAACAGACCAGCACAGGAGCTTCACTGCTTGGATGTAGCAGGTGTCTGAAGTACTATATTCATCACACAGAGCCTTTCCACAAATTGGGCTCACTTTTTGTTATTCCTCAGTCAGTTTGTGGGTAAAGCACATGTAAGGGATGTTTTTTTTTTGGTGATCTCCTCATGGTTAGTTGGGGGTTAATTATCTGCAGTTTGGCTGGCAAAAGCAGAGGGGCAGGCGATGCTAGCTTATGTAGTGTTTATGAGAGACAGTTAGTGATATCTCCACTATTCAGCCTTCTGTAACCAAGCACATACGCATGCGTAGTATTAGACATCCTAGGGCGTAGTCTGTATTTTTAACCTGTAATCAACACAATACATTCAGAGCCATATGTGGGACTAAAGAGTATGTGCCTGATTCTCACCTCTGTCCGTGCACCTGTGTCTTATTACGGGGTTTCGTGTAACCAGGCTCTCCCGTTGATAAGTATCTTTTATTTGCATTCTTATCTTTCCTGTCTTGTGTATTGCAGAGTTTGTTACTGATGTAAGCTCTGGCAATAGTTCTGGTT
The DNA here is from genome assembly GCA_037306005.1 of Rhinophrynus dorsalis. Lineage (NCBI taxonomy): Eukaryota > Metazoa > Chordata > Amphibia > Anura > Rhinophrynidae > Rhinophrynus > Rhinophrynus dorsalis. The sequence goes on from CM074728.1 coordinate 19,142,718, forward strand.
TCTTGTATTATTGCATGTCTCTTTTTATATACACCAGAGCAGTATGTCTCTCATACTGATGTTAAACTCTGGAATGAGCTCTGATTTAGTTTATCACGTCATAACCTGTTTAATTCTTGCATGTTTAATAAACTGTAGTTTTTATAGTTTTCACTGCAGTGTGTGTGTCCTTATCTTTATTCTGAAATTCCAGACCTCTAATTGTAACAGCACAGTCTAAGGTGACTGTGGTATCTTGGATCAAGGCCACCATTCACCAGGCATATGTGCTTAGGAGCGCATTGGGACAATACAACCTCAGAGAGGATATGGTACGCACGGAAGGACGTCTGACATCATCCAAATGGGACAGAAAATCAAGACACAAGAGGAAAGGGATACTATTTCATTTTTATGCTTGGCCTGGAGATACTGAGGATGAGCCATTGGAACCTGGTCCTGGTGGTGAGTTGTAAGATATAGAATTATTGTATTTCACCTACACGTGGTAAAAGGGACCTGACTTTAACCCTTACATGACCTGTGGCCAGTTTTTATTCACTTATAATAAAGTTGTGTAATTTTACCTTTTTGGAGTTTTAATACCCTACATACCCTATGCTATGGAGAGGTAATCTACTATTGTTTCATACAAATGAGTTTACTCACATGTTACTGCAGTAAAACGTTACTCACGCCCTCTAATATTTAGAAAAATAGCTTACGTATTTTATCATCATATATATGTAACCTGTCTTTTTTGGAACAACATATCTTTATAAAGACATTATAAGAGCATTCAATGACGTCATTGGCCTGGAGTGACGCTCTTGGAAATCCAGTTCAGGAGATTAACATTTTGGGACAGGTGAAACCTCCAACTCATGTGAGTAGATACCTCAAAGGGTGAAATGGGTTGTATTCAACCTTTATATGAGATTACTATGCTAAAACAATTTCCCTTGCGTTGTTTCTCTTTTTCTCCATTTTTCCTACTATATGTATGGTGATGTGGATAGCGATTGATGATATCCATTTTGACACAGCAGCACAGAATATCCTGGTGACGGCTCCCTACTATTTGAGTGCATAACAATTCTATTTGCTTTTGCTAGGAGAAAAGCATGCACCATTTAGGGTCATTAATCAATACACAAGAGTAGTGGGTGCTTCTTGGGCCTAAAAGAACCGGGACGCTGCAGAGCAGTTGTACAATGCAGCAAAGTGGTCATATTTTCATGTTTGCTTAAAATTAATAAGTTAATGTTCTAGCTTTAGCTGAAGCCAGATTTGGATAGAAGGTCCTACAAGCTGTAGTGCCTGTCTAAGAGCCTTTCTTGCCTTCATATCTAGTAACCTTTTTTTTTTAATTGGCTTGTTGTGTAGGTGTCTGTTGACACTTGAGGTTCATAGTTGTTTCTGTTTTTTTTTCTTTTGAGACCAGTTTGTATTTTGAAGGGCTTTTCTCTGCCTCCCTTGGATCTTGGTGGATTAGCTATGGGATATCCCTATGGGTCCTGTGTTCCACAATGTACTAAAGAGAAAAGGGGATTTTTGTGTGCTTACCGATAAATCCTTTTTTCTTAGTCCCTATGGAACACAGGACATTCCTTTCACAGAAAAACATGTTGTTTGTATTTCGGGCAGTGGTTTCCTGCCCTACTTTTTTTCTTTTGTCTTTGCTATACATTGAAACTGAGCATGATTGGTGGGGGTAAATTGGCTTATTTTATTGACTGAGTGGCTCTAACATGCAAGCTTTCAAGGCAACTAGATCTCTTCTTCAGGCACGATAAGAATAAGGGTCCCCTTGGATGCCTCTGTGCTACACAGTTCATTGCAAGCAATGCATTGTGCACCTCTCTAGCACTTGGGGGTTAACCCATAAATTTTATAGACTAGAATGTAGTCTTGTTTGCACCTTCTAGTCCACTTCATTGAGGCTTTACTAGAACCTGGGGGAATGAATTGTGGTCATGCTGATAAGTGGTGGAGTATGCATGTTGAGATTGTGTGAATGAGTTTTGAAATCATGTGTTGTGCATTCAGTCTTCATTCTTATTGTGCCTGAAGAAGAGACCTAGTCGTCTTGAAAGCTTGCATCTTAGAACCACTTAGTTAGCCAATAAAAGTATCATTTTTACTCTACTAGGGATCGATTCAATAAGAACCAGTAAACAAAGAAAAATCCCAACGGCAATTTTACAAGTACAGTATGCCATCCAATAACCCACGATGTCAACTGCTAAAGTAAAAAAAAAAATAAAAAAAAAAAGACAACGGGCGCTAATATATTGCCCTTTGAGATCATTGGAACACCTCTATCCTTGAGCTCTTCAATTCCGTGCGGTCAGTGCCAACGTACGATAAACTAATACATATACCGGCAAAAATGATGCTTCAACTTTTTTTGGCATACAGCCCACAATGAAGGAAAACAAACACAACTGAACAAATCTAAGCATTGAAACAACAGCTCACACAATACCTACCACATAGTACAATGACAGCAATGGAAAAATGCACCGCTACAATGCCAAGAAACTACTCTACAACTGTGCATGTCCAACAAGGAAGTTCTGGACAAACATCAACCCCAGACAACGGGTTCACAAATCAACCCCAAACAATCTGTGACACCATACCCAGACACAAAAGGGGTTACCACACAAAACAATAATGGACACATATGTGCACAGTACACATCACACACGCACCTGACATGTAAACAGAAATCACTACAAACCACAAGAGCCACACCCCATGGCCCCATCCCCCCACGAGCTGGCACAGCACCCAGCCTCACATTCTGTAGCAGCCAGTCCACCAATCCTGACACAGCACCCTGTTCTTCTAAAATTTGTCTTCTGGCAGGTAAATTTTAGGCAAATTTTATATACATCTATGTTTATACACTCTGCCGGTTACTCCTGCACATTCTTTTTGGCTCCTAACTTTTTTGTATTTTTGGCCCACTTCTGCTGGATTCCCCGGGAAAAACAGATTCAGAAGAATGTTTAAACATGCTTCCATGGTAAAACTGCCTTGGGAGCCTTATTTGCTAAGCTATTTATGCAAAATATTTCCTCCTTTACTCCACTTGTGCTAAGAGTTGGGCAGTGTGGGAGTGCATAGGAGATTTGATGTGCCATTCCCAAGCACCTTGTTTTTCCCAATGTACTAACAAGGAGCTGGGGAAATCAGTTCACGTGTTATAGGGGTGATGTTCAAGACATGATTGCATTAACGTCTTAAATCTGACAAATTGTATACACCGGTTTTGCTCTAAAACACTGTACATACATAGTAACATAGTAATTTAGGTTGAAAAAAGACTTGCGACCATCTAGTTCAACCCTTTTCCTATTCCTGTTTACCATCGTTGATCCAAAAGAAGGCAAAAAAACACAACAATACAGCAATTTCAAATTCTGCCCGAATGGGGGGGGGGGGAGAATTCCCTCCTGATTCCAAATGGCAATCAGATTTCTCCCTGGATCAACAAGCCCTAAGTAAAATATTAATCCTAATACTAACGTACATAGCCCTCTATGTTATGCTCTTTTAAATAAGTATCCAGGCCCTTTTTAAAGGCGTCTAATGTTTTCGATAGCACCACCTCCTCAGGCAGTGAATTCCATACCTTTATTGTCCTTACAGTAAAGAAACCCTTCCGCTGTTGTAGATTAAATCTCCTTTCCTCAAGTCTAAGCGGGTGGCCTCTTGTCCTATGTACAGGTGCAAAATTTTTAAGCTAAAGTGAAAATGCAGAAAATAATATGCATTACTGAATTTATGCATTTCACCCATTTAATTTAAGGTAAGAGAAGTGCTGATGTCCCATGCCAAAGTGCTTAGGGTGATTATTACCACATTGCATCCTTACGTAAGGACAGCCAACTTTCTGTTGTTTGAAATCTTCAAAATACTGATAAAAAATACTAAATAGTGTTATACTAATTGTCAGATATAATAAATTGCAAAAGAATAATGCTACATAATGTTACATACCTATTATCAGGTCTGTTATCTCTTTTTCCCTTCAGAAGTGCCTCCCACACATCTGTCAATCCTTTCCAAAGATGACTGTGCATCTCAATATATTTAATGATAATATACATATACTGTTTATCATATTATCAATTATAAGATCCTACAGAGAAACCTAAAACTCATTACAAAAGGTGTCCAAAAAAATGGGAAATTAGAATTGTGTGAATATTGGCTTGGCCTGAGGCTTTCTTTTAAAACTGCACCTTTAGAAGTAATAATGTTGTCTTTAGTTTTTTTTCACACATCAGAGAATTAATTGCAACAAGGAAAATGGATTTGTGGTGCATAGTGCTCAGAAAGAAGCAATGTGACTGGTGGACCTTAAAGACAATTTAATACTATTCCAATAACATTACCCTCCCCCTGCCCACACACACCTTAATGCCTTCTCCATACCAGTGTGTTTCATAGAAGAAGAAAAAGAAAACAATATGATGGCACTAATATAAAAATTATTTCCAGCCCACATCCCTGTCCTAAAGTAGCTCCTGCTGCTTCACTGGAATGAAATCATGAGTGTAAATTTCTAAGGAACTATTTCCATTCCAGTATACAAAATATATCATTTGATGCAGACTCATGGGAAAGGTGAGCCATACAATTGTAGGATTCATTAATTTACCTGCGCTGTTTTTAAAGGCTAAAATGTTTTTCTGACTCCAAAATGGTTTTAGAAATCATGTCCACGTCCTATCATATGTTCCTCCCCTGCACTAAGGTCATGTAAAAAATGCACGTTGCATTTGCTAAAGCAATATCTGATTGTTTCGATGAGAATGAGGTATCGAGCTAGCATCTAAAACAAACATTACTTATGCTCAGCTTCAGTACTATAACAATAAATATGATTTGTGAAACCTAAACCCTTGGGTAGTCCGCACACTGCAAAAACCATTGATTGATTAACTGTCACATGAAATAAAAATAAAAAGCAACAATCATAAATATTCAAATAAAGCCATGCATATATATCAAAAGCCAGTGTTAACATGCTAATAAACAAAGCAAGTTGCTTGAGAATCTCACTAAACTGGCTACGGGCACAACTGGTATACCCTCCATCTTAATTAATGCTTCTCATCTTACAACAAATAGCAATACCAATAATGCCCTAAAGTTTTACCAAACTCTATATAGCATAGGGGTTGATGATCAAAAGAAAGGAATGGTGTTCTTAAGAGAAGCTAATCACCCTAAACTCACACAGACTCAAATATAACTGTTAGATGACCTAATAAAAACCAAAAAACTAGAGTCAATCATATCCATTCTCAAAAAATCAGAAATACTTAGACATCATGTTCTTCCAATTGAATGTCTTTCTTCCCCAGTCCTTCCCCATTTATTGAAACAGAATCCAACAAAACTTTACCAAACATCTTCAATTTATGAAGAGTAATCATTCTACATAAACTGGTAGAAATCAAGGAGTCTTCTCCTCTTACCACCCAATATCATTGCTCGATACAGATTTTAAGAGGATACGGAAAATCATGGCAAACAGACCTAACCTGATCCGGCTCAAAATAATCTCCCCAGAGCAGACTGGATTTGTTTTTGGCAGATAATCAATTATAAGCATCCACACAGCAATTGCAGAATTCCTGAAAAACAGGTGCTTCTCTGACTATCACATCCTACAGATAAATTTAGACTTGAAAAAGTAATTCAATAAACTGTCATGGGACAATCTATGTAAACTATTGCAAATAAAGAATTCAGACCTCAATAATCTATACAATTACTAGAGCAAAACTTACCTCAAATAATGAAAACTGTCTATTGTTTGAATACTACAAAGGTACCAGGCAAGGCTACCCACTAGCCCCATTTCTTTTTAATCTAGTCCTTGAACCATTGACTAGGCATCTAAGAAATTAAGAGACCGCAGATACATGTTCCTGGGAGACTTTGAACATAAAATTTCATTATTGTCCACAGACAATACTCCCAGAAATTATCCAGACGTTATAAGTTTTGCTGTTGTACCTGGTTTTCAATCTGAAGAAATCCAAAACACTATGGATAACAAAACAACCACCCACAAAAGACAGTGACAAATCCTCCTTTAACTGGTCCGTGAACTCAGTCAAATTCTTAGGTATATAGCTACACAGATTGCTTCATCAACTATACAGTGCAAATGTCATACGAGCAATAAAAAATTGTCATTAGAACTACAAAATTAGAAAAATCTAATTCTAAATTTCATTGAAAGAATTAACCTCAAAAATGGTCTACTTAGCCTACATCATATATAAACTATAAATGTTGCCTCTGTATTTATGAAATCTAGATGTTACAATTGTACATCACAAATTGCAGGGGTTTATCTGGAAGAGCAAAAAATTAAGGTGTTACAGCTTACCTTGGTTTTAGCGTCATCTATAGGCACGAGGCTTCAAGCATGTAGCAGGCCTCTGTTTTATGTGTTTGTTTCCTATAGTCTCCTCCTACCTACTTCCTCCTACCTACTTCCTCCCTCTGAGCTGCTCCTCCTACCTACTTCCTGTGGAGGGGTTTAAAAGGCAGACTGAGTCCTGACTTAGTTGCCCTTGCGTTGTTGTTCATAGCAGTTCTATTACCTTGGGCTCTGTGGTTTGAGAGATGACACTGGGGGCAACACATTTCTTTTTAATATGACTTTAATATAGGGGTTAGTAATTATTAAGTATTATTATCCCTTTAAGAACAATTTAAAGAAAGCACTGTAACTAGAATGAGATATTAAAGACTTCAAGAAGGCTGCACAAAACATACAGTAGTAAAGGCGGGTTTGACCCACTTTGCAAAAAATAGAAATTTTAATTGAAATGATACTAATAAAAATGTTGAATAGTAATAATAACAATACTAATGCTAAAAGGAATCCATCTGCAAACACCAACAGAGAAGAGAGACTAAAGATTAAAGGGGAACTGGGTGCACAAGGGACTGACAAGGGACTGACAGCGCAGGCGCACGGACGTCACTGTGAAGAGACGTCCGTGCTTCCTGCTCCTGTAAAACGCCGAAATCTTGAGAACCGGGTAAGATTTCTGGCGACTAGCGCTACTAAGCAGCTAGTCGCCAGGTGAGCAGTAAGTGGACATGAAGTTATTGCGGGGTGAAAGTTCCCCTTTAAATCCAGTCAATCTTAAAAGGAATCTAACACCACGAAAGGGCCACAGAAGGTTTGAGAGATGACACTGGTTTGAGAGATGACACTGGAGGCAATACATTTTTTTTTAATACGACTTTAATATAGGGATTAGTAATTATTAATTATTACTATCCCTTTAACTCTGTTTTGCTGCTGATTTTATACATGACATCACAAATGACAATGACAATAATGACATTATAAATTACATATTATATGCAAAGTATGGGGATCGGATCTTAATGTTCTCAAATTAACCTCATACTGTGATTGATCAGATGAACTTCCACTTGCAAACTGAGGTAAATCTATTGTTCAAACACATTAAAGCAGGACTATCATGCACATACAAGTTATCCCCAATTAATTGTTACTATCTTGTTAATCATGGAAATAGCGTAATAAAGTTTCTTAAGTGCCGACATGAGTTGGAATCATAACTTCATATGAAACTTACATCAACAGAACTGTGCAGACATCTTGGCGAAGAGGGTTTTTTATCTCATTCATTTGTTAAGACTACTAAACAGATTTGTGTAAAGCACACAGTTTGTACAACTGGCAACATAAATTTAAATCCCAAACTTTAGGTATTGATTGTTCCATTCAGAGGTTATAAGCATGTGGCAATCATATTTAAAGGGATAGTAATACTTTGTTTTATCTTTATTTTATTTTGTAGGCATTAAAAAAACATGAAGAACGATATAAGTCTTATCTCTCAAACCTTTATGGTTTGAGAGATATTCACAAGCAAACTTTCCCCTCCCGCCCCTTTTACCTAGTGTAAGCCATCTCTTCTCAGATGTGGAATGCAGTCCATAGACCAGACAGGTAACAGCAGGGAACAATCTTCTTCCTATGAGAACAATGAAAGACCTGCCCCCCTTGACAAGTTTTTCAGGTTTTTCCCTTCTCTTAATTGAAGATTGTCCCTCTCTGCAGTCTACCTGGGCACCTCCCTTCTGATCTGGCTGAGCAGTGTTACATCAGTAAAAGGGGCGGGAGGGGGATACTTTGTCATTGAATTACTCTTGAACTACAACTCTGACAGAATTGAAATAACACTCTCCAAAGTCCAAATACTATGATGATTAATTACAGCTGCTTTTATTATGAAACATTACTATCTCTTTAAGTGCTGCTGTTAACTACACAGCTTTTAGTCTCATTAAATCTATTTAAACTACCTGTTTTGTTTGTTTTGCAAACAGGTTAATAATTTTAGAGATTTTTAATTTAGTAGCTGGGGAATCTAGTCAAAGCAGAGCTTTTCATTATTATTTACTGGCATGTCCAGAAAATCACTTCTCTCCACCTTCTTAGGTTGATAAAGTTTCAAGAAGAGGGGTGGATTAAATTTGATAATGTGATAATAATCATTCAAATTGTTTTAATATGGAATCTCCCGCTGAGTGGATGACTTGGAAAGCTTACAAGTCCTCTTTAAAATAGTAAAGAAAATGGAGCATATCTGAAAAATATTTCAAAAAAATATAAAACTTTTTCATGTTTAATTATTAATTTTAAGAAATATGTTATTAAAATGATAGTTCTGCTTTAACTTAGATCTTCCATTCCAATGTAACTATGGCAGACCAGCAACACAATAGTAATGGTGTTTTGCAGGGGTTGTGAGTTGTTGGACCTCCAGCTTTTGGGGACTATAATTTACTACCTCTAATGTCCTTTGTATAAAGCATCAGTTGCATATATTATGTATGCTGTAGGTGTATATGTTTATCATTTATTGCAAATAGATAGTTAATGTAAGTATTTATGGTGTGGTGTGTACACAGAATCTTTGGTGAGTAATGTGATTTGTTATATGGCATAATTTAACATTGTAACTCCATGTCAATGTAATCAATGACAGCAACAATAAATAAACTTGAATAGTTTGGCAAACCATCATTAGAAATGATACTGATGAAAGTAAAGAGGTAATTATATTATAATAGGTTCTAATGACTGACGAACAGAACCCAACATGCGCAATTCACAGTCCACAAATACAGTTCAAGAAAAAAGGTTCTGCAATTTACAACATGGGGTTGTTCAGATAAAGGATAAAAATCCCGGGAGAAAACTGTTTGCTATAATGAATGTGTCTGAGGAATTTATTAGAATTGATACTTATACTTGAAGCAGTTAACTGTCCTCTAGAAAAATAAAATCATACATATGACATCATATGACATATTAATCAAGTCAAAAGTGGAGCAATACTGGCATAAAAACACTGGACCTTATTTGTGCTCAGGGCCTCCAGCAGCAGACTTTTAGGAAGGGTATGGATAAAACCAATGTGGCCTCCCCAAGGCCAAATGCTTGACCCAGGGGAAGATTTGATGAGGACAGCCTGATTAGAGAGCTAACCTGATAACTATATTTAAAAAAGAGGGCTGGGAAGCCAATGGGGGGGGGGGGTCAACACTTGATATGTGCCCAGTAGGAGGGACTGCTGCCCCTCTTATGATGGCCTGTAGCCCTTTCACAAATTCAGGTCAAGCCTTCCACGTATCATTGCAATTATATTGCGTACAATTGGGGTTTTCAAAGATCTAGTTCAATTGTTTTCTCTCAGAATTTATTTATATGGCCATACTAGTTGAAGATTCCCGTGTACACTGGCCACAGTGCCAGTCGGTCACAGTGCAGTCATGCTCAGTCGTACTGCCTGTGACGTGGCTGATGCAGAGCGGGGTGCTCCAAATTCAGACAGTGGTCACACTCTGCGCAGTGACCACAGTCTGAATTCGGAGCTCCCCGCTCCGTATCAGCGGCATCATGGGCAGTCTCTGCTGACTGTGTCGTTACAAATTTTAGCGAATTATTATATAGGATGTTTACAGGGGCATATTTATCTAGGCAAATCCTGATAAATTATGTTGCTAAACAACTGCAATTTTTGTAATACATGATACAAAATATATTGCTAGCAATGGAACTTTGTGTTTGATAAATATACTGCAGATGTATTGCCTCAGATTTGCATGACTTTTGCTTTAATAAATACGATCCAAAGAATAGTAAGTAACTCCCACAATTCATTCTTGCAGTGGCTAGACATGAATTATGTCTGGTTTTCTTTTTCTGTTGACTGTGCTGTTGTACGTTTTGTTCCAGAGCACTTCGCGTCTGTGTTTCTCTGCCTAAGAAGGGTTAATTTAGACCTTGTACATTTAGGTCATATCCCATGCTCTTAGAGAATTTGTCAGTTTAGAACAATTTGCCTGTAACGCTACATTTGATTAAATAAATAGATCCATGCAGTCTTGGCAGTAATCACTGATAAATGAGTCTCACTATCTTCAATGCAGGAGGAGGACAAACAAAACATTAAGGTGTTCTATGTGGAGAGACTTGCAAAGGGTTTATGCACTTGTTAAACTCTTATCTCAGCTGAAGGATAGTCATTGTGTGAGGAAAGAATCTTCAGTTATAATTTTTTATGAATAAACACTTTTCACTACAAGAACGATCAGCTGTGTTGTAATTACCTATGTATTTTCCAGAGAATGTGTTTTAATTAACACTTTATTGTTGTTTTAGAGAAGAAATTTTATTTGATACATTAAAAATCTATTTACTTAACTATATATCATGCTGTGCTGCATATCCGATTAAAAGTGGAACTTTAAATATAACATGCATAGGAGAACTCCTTCTGTTTCATTTTGGACACTCAATCCTCCTGCATATGTGTGTGTTTATATATATATATATATATGGGGCTTAAAGGTTGAACTCCTTTGCTACTAGCCAGACCTGAAAAGTTACTCGCCACTGCAAGCCATAACATACCAACCAGGGCTGAATTTCTACTCGCCAGGGCTAAATTTTCACTCGCCATTGGCTAGTGGTGAGTGGAAATTTTGAGCCCTGAGATATATATATATATATATATATATATATATATATATATATATATATATATATATATATATATATATATATATATAATGCACAGGTGCACAATCCCAAAATGTAGTAATACAAATAGAAAAAAAGAGGGGCAGCACCCCATGGGATTTTTTAAGCTAATTTTATTCATCAAAAATATGGTCAAGAATATGCGGTTGACATTTCGGTCAAAAGACCTTTATCAAGACAATGTAACTACATCAAATGCATGTTTTTAAAGGCTGGAGACTAACCTGTTGGGCGCCAAAAAGAGGCCTGCGATGTCATCACCTGCAGTCATAAAGATGACTGCAGGTACTGACATCAACCCTACAGTAGCCAATCAGAAAGAGGTGGTACAGAAATGGTGATAATCCAAATAATAAAATGAAAATTAAAATACTAAATGAAAAATAGAAGAAAGCAACCCAAAAACAAACTAGAGATGATGTAGCAAAAATATATATGAATAATCAAACATCACTGTGTTTAGCAGTTTAGATGTTGTATAAAGGAGAACTATGTAAATACTGTTGTCAGGTGTGAACAGGTGGAACGCAACACTAGAAACAGTGGAAAAATGTAGTGTGGAGTGCCATTACAGTAATCTGACCAGACCTCCCTTAACTGGGGACACATAAGAAATAGGAATATTTCAGGACTCCACTGAAATCAAAGCAGCCCTGCAGTATGAATTTTTCATATGTGTCCCCAGTTAAAGGTGAGATCTAGTCATCCTACATTACAGCAGCAGTGCCACACGGTGCACACAACAAGCCAGAACCAGAACTGGCCCCGTGGACACTGGGAGACATGCCGCCAGCGGCTAAAAGATATACTCCAGAAGTGTGGGATGCCCACACATCTCAAAGCAACCCACATCACTGGAGGTATACATTGTCAGAACCAAGGCCAAATATGAGGCATGAAAAATAAAAATTGAGCCATCCAGACAGAAAATAGCCACAAGGGGAATGTTCTCAAGCTGGTCAGGTATGCTGTTAAGTGGTGCGGGATTCCCTCGCATCGTACAGCATCCCTGCACAGCCTAAGACATGTATCGAAAGAGTAAAAAGGAAAACAAATAGAAAGCATTTAAAGGGATAATAATACTTCGTTTTATCTTTATTTTATTTTGTAGGCATTAAAAAAACATGAAGAACGATATAAGTCTTATCTCTCAAACCTTTATGGTTTAAGAGATATTCACAAGCAAAGTATCCCCCCTCCCCCCCCGTTCAGCCAGATCAGAAGGGAGATGCCCAGGCAGAGAGGGACAATCTTCAATTAAGATAAGGGAAAAACCTGAAAAACTTGTCAAGGGGGGCAGGGCTTTCATTGTTCTCATAGGAATAAGAGTGTCCCCTGCTGTTATCTGTCTGGTCTATGGACTGCATTCCACATCTGAGAAGAGATGGCTTACACTAGGTAAAAGGGGCGGGAGGGGAAACTTTGCTTGTGAATATCTCTTAAACCATAAACGTTTGAGAGATAAGACTTATATTATTCTTCATGTTTTTTTTTTAATGCCTACAAAATAAAATAAATATATTACTATCCCTTTAAGTATGAATAAAGTTTAATGCTTAGTTCACCTTAGCATGACTGAGAAATGCCAGCCAACAAAACTGTACTCCCATGCATAGTACAGCATACCTGCAATGGGCAAGACAAATCCCAGTGGCTGCTGTCTTCTATTTTTCATTTAGTATTTTAATTTTCTTTTAGTATTTTATTATTTGGGTTATTAGCATTTCTTTACCACTTATTTCTGATTGGCTAATGTAGGGGTTATGGCAGCACCTGCAGTCATCTTTCTGACTGCAGGTGATGATGTCACAGGCCTCTTTTTGGCGCCCAACATGCTTTTGATGTAGTTACATTTTCTTGATAAAGGTCTTTTGACTGAAACATCAACCTCATATTCTTGACCTTATTTTTGCTGAATAAAATTAACTTAAAAGGTCCCACGGAAGCAGCCCCTCTCTTTATCTCTCCCTCTATAGATTATATAATGTATATACTTTCCTCTAATCTCAATCACCTTGTTATTTGATCAATAGTAAGTGTCAGTATTCCTTTAAGGTGCTGCATTAAAGCAAATCTAGATCTGGGTAAATCTAAACTGATAGCTAGTGCTTTTATCTCATGACTATGTTATGTTACAAATGGCTAACCACTGGTAATCTAGTAACCAGTGGTAACCACTCTTAAGGACAAGAGAAGTGTACAAAAGCATTATACCTCTACTTGTTAAAGGGATAGTAACACTTCGTTTTAACTTTATTTTATTTTGTAGGCATTAAAAAAACATGAAGAATGATATAAGTCTTATCTCTCAATCCTTTATGGTTTATGAGATATTCACAAGCAAAGTTCCCCTCCCCGCCCCTTTTACCTAGTGTAAGCCATCTCTTCTCAGATGTGAGTCTGGTTGTATGACAGTACAGATAACAGAAGGGGACAATTTTCTTTGTATGAAAACAATGAAAGCCCTTCCCCCCTTGACAAGTTTTTCAGCTTTTTCCATTATCTTAATTGAAGATTGTCCCTCTCTGCAGTCTACCTGGGCATCTCCCTTCTGATCTGGTTCAACAGGGGGGGGATACTTTGTTTGTGAATATCTCTTAAACCATAAAGGTTTCAGAGATAAGACTTATATCATTCTTCATGTTTTTTTAATGCCTACAAAATAAAATAAAGTTAAAATGAAGTGTTACTATCCCTTTAAAGGGTTATGCAGAAAGAAATGTAATACGCATCTTTCTCTGTTCAGTTCTGCTAAGAGCCCACTTCTGCCTTTGCTGAGGGACACAAATAAATCATCCCTTTGCCCTGATTACTTATGAAGCAAGATTTTGGTCAGCAGAATCACCGTGCCATAATTCTTCCTGCAGAGCTGGAGGTTTTTACTTTTTTAATCTTCCAAGAGAATGTGTGCTTTAAACATGGGAGATGGATGAAGGGAAACGTGCTATAAAGAGTTCTGCTGATGCCAAAATGTGTAAGGTATACAGGGGAGGGCTGGCAACTTGTGGCCTGGGGGGCAAATACAATTATGTGGTCCATTTCTACTATGGTTACAGCCCACTGTCGTATTCCACCCCCTTTTGTTAATTTTAAAATTGCCATTAATGTTGAGAGGTAAGGCAACTGATGCCACTTAGCTTACAATTGAAATGGGTGTACACTAGTGATACCATAGAGCTTACAAAAGAAATGGGTTAATGCCAGTAGAGTAGCTTCCTATGGATTGTAGTTGTGTGATGTCATTTGTAAGCTCTGTGGTATCACTAGGGTAGCTCCATTTACAGCAGATCCAGAAACAGTTGTTGTGAGAGCACTCACAGTCAGCTGGATACATCAATTATGAAACAGATCCACATGAATTGGTATAAAAAAACTTGCTTTTATTGTAAAATATAAAATACTTCTCGGGACACAAAGCACAAAGAAGAAAAATTACATAGAAAACGTCTTATGCATTTTGTGCTATACAGAGCTTAATCATATCTCCATTTACAGCAGCAAGAGGGAGATTCAGTGAGGCAGTGGCCCATCAGCCAAGATATATGACCGGCCCAGGGGGCAATTGCCCCTCTGCCCCCCAGGCCAGCCCTCCCCTGAAGGTATAGCTTGGTTAGAGAAGTCGGTTTGTAGTAACAACCCAGAAGGGTGTAGCTGAAAGCAGTGTTCTGTTTGACAGCCTAGCAATAGTGATTGCCAAAAGTTTTCAATTAAAGGAACATTCAGGGCTTCCATCAGAAGTTTTGGGGCCTAGTGTTATGCTGGAAAAAAGTGACACATTCGTTTTTGCATTGTTAAAAGCTTCGGGTTTCTTTTTGGACTAGGAATACCATAACAGTCCTCCTAGCCCCTTAATACATTTCATGCTGGATTTGAACTTCATCATAGTAACATAGTAAATTAGGTTGAAAAAAGACAAGTTCAACCTTTGCCTCAAAACCCAGCAACATGAAAATTATATAAGCCTTCTTGCTACAAAATGAGAATTAGTCTATTTACCAGAGCTTCCAGTCTGACCTACTAATACACAGTATGTATGTTCACTCTTGAAAAAAATGTATTTAATCTTTTCTTAAATGTATCCATTGAATCTGCCGTTACTACATTCTTGGGCAAAGAATTCCACAATTTAAAAGACCTTACGAAAAAAAAACCCTTCCTCTGCTGAAGCTGAAACCTCCTTTCCTCTAATCTTAGTGCTTAATTCATTAAAGGGATAGTAATGTTTCGCAAAAACAGCAGCTCCAGTTAATATTCATAGTATTTGAGCCATAGAGAGTGTTGTTTCAATGCTGTCAGAGTTGTAGTTCAAGAGTAATTGAATGATAAAGTTTCCCCCTCCCGCCCCTTTTACCTAGTGTAAGTCACCTCCCCTCAGATGTGGAATCCAGTCCATAGACCAGACAGCTCACAACAAGGAACAATCTTCTTACTGTGAGAACAATGAAAGCCCTGACCCTCTTGACACGTTTTTCAGGTTTTTCCCTTATGCTAATTGAAGATTGTCCCTCTCTGCAATCCACCTCGACACACCCTGCTGCTCTGAGCTGAGCAGTTACATCAGTAAAAGGGGTGGGAGGGGGAAAACTTTATCATTCAATTACTCTTGAACTACAACTCTGAAAATATTGATATAACAATCTCCATGGCCCAAATATTATGAAGATGAATAGGAGCCATATTTATTGTGAAACATTATCCTTGTAATCTAAAGAGATGCAATTCTGTTGCAAACCAACTGAATTATAGAGGACAATTAAAAAGCCCAAATTCTCACTATTTTAACCCTTTCAATTCCAGAGGGGTACGGAACGCATTGAACTGAATGGGTTAAATAGAAATTTTAACCACTTGAATGTCATAGAATTCTAAAGTGCACTGCATACAGTTCAAGGGGTTAAAAGCTGCATTTAAAACAATGGGAATTACAATTTGTCCCTTTTGAGCTTGAACAATAATGTCCATAACCATTCGAGTGCCAGAGGGAAATTGTAATGATTTGGCTACCCTTCTGTCAATAAAAGGATTTGAGAACATTTGTTACATTTTTTGGTAATATCATGTTATCAAATTACTCACCTCCTTGGAAGGTGTCGGGCCTTTTCAATTAAACAGTTGGCTTAATTTTTGAATTTGCATATTTTGCTAATGCATAATGGGTAAAGTTATATTGTTTATACTTTTATTTCACTGTCGTCCAATACAGGTCACTGGTACTCTGGGAGGCGTAAGTCCCCTTTAATAGGCAGGAACAACTATGCAAATGATTTGCAAGGGGCGGAGCCTCCCCTCTCACTTAAGCCACCTTCTGGCCAGAGCCACTTAGATTGATTTGTTCCTGGGTGCTATGCACACCAGGTAGAGAACATCTATGCTTTCAACTTAGTCATTTGTTATTTTTTTTATTCAATATGGAATACCACCATTAGGAGGGTGACCATGGCTGTGAATGCCCTCACCCGAAGTGGCTAGTGCAGCTCCCAGGGATTTCTGTGGACCTTATGCCCTGAAGAGGGAACAGCTTGAGTTAAGCAGCTTCCCTGCTGGGGAATTTGCCTCTGGGTTATTCCTCCTCTATCATGGTCACCTGAAGACAGAAGTCCTGCAAGAGAGGTGAGTCACCCATTGAGTGCTGAAGGTCCACTTGTCCCCACAGTGTCCCTTTGCTGGGCTTGTATTTGGGAGTTTGCAATGCACTCCAGCACTCATAGGGTGTTTTTATTTGCATTTCAATGTTTAATGCAATTTCTGTGGTATTCTCTGGGTTTTGGAGCTTTGGGTATTAGTTTACTTATGTTTCTTATGTGTTTTATACTTGTTTGGGCTATTTTTAATGTTTTATTAAATTTCCCGCTCAAACGCTATGGCTCCTTTACTCTCTATGGGAATTCACAGTGTGGGACATATCTCTGGAACCGCTTGTCTCAGCAACTTCAGAGATGGCTCATTTTAATGCTAGGCTCCTGCTCTATCATCCGGAATGTGTTTTATTTATGTGGGGTGTTCAGGGGGGCTTCGGGCACTGTTTGGGGTACTTGTAAAGGGAAAACTACATTTCCCATGAGCACCTGGTTCGCGCTCGTTTCTGATTGGCTGTCATATCGGCCGCCATTTTGTGAAACTTTTCCTAAGCGAGTACACTACGCAGGGACCGAGCCTTCTCTCTCCTCAACAGATTAACCCTTCGCTGGCCAGATAAGTCCGAATTTAGACATTTCTGGGGTGAAACTTTACTCATTTACACTTCTTCTGGGTGATAGTGTCATTAGTGGGGTATATTGACGCTGTGAGCATGTCTACTTCACTGGAGCTAGGGGCTAGACCCAAGTCTAAGGAGGATGGGGGGTCTGCTACCCCCATGGCGTTTTGCTCCTCTTGCCACATTGGGCTGTCTAGCGATAATGTGGGGGATCTATGCCCTAATTGTACTGGTCAAGATAGCAACCCTGGGCCTCCCAGCTACGCTATTGAGCCATCTTGGGTGAGGGAGTTTAAAGCTGCCACTAGGGATCTCAGATCCGCTCTTCAACTCTTTCCCTCTCAGGTACAGGGGGCTCTCCAGGTCTGGCAGACCCCCTCTACCATCAGGACCTCCCTGCCTAAGCCACAGGGGGCTCCTGATGTGACTGATTCTTCTGAGGAAGAACTCTTGCAGGATTCTGATGCTGAGGAACGGACTGTTATTGAATCTACCAGGTCCATTGGGGACCCCTATGAATGTGACCCTGAAGTTTCGGCTGAGGGTCTGATTAGAGCTGTTCTGAATACGCTCAACCTTCCTCTGACTCAGGAATCCACTTATGATCCTACTGATGTTTTTCAGAAGAAGCCATCTAAGCCTGTTGTTTGTTTTCCAACTAATCCTACTCTTGCCCGTCTAGTCTCTGAGGCATGGAAGAATCCTGATAGATCATCCTCTGTCTCTAAAAAGTTTGCTAAGCTGTACCCTTTTCCTGAGACTGAGCTGGCTAAATGGGTGCATCCTCCCAAGGTGGATGCCCCTGTTTCCAGGCTATCCAAGTCTACCGCTTTGGCTGTATCTGATGCCTCTGCCCTGCAGGATTGGACGGATAAGAAACTGGAACTTTCTCTTAAGTCCATTTTTGCCTCTATTGGCACTGCCATGCGTCCAACCTTTGCAGTGGCGTGGGTTAACAGGGCTATCGCGGCCTGGACTGAACGACTGACTGAAGCAGTTCGCCAGGATGCACCAGTGTCTGAACAGTTGCAGCTTCTTGCTAATATTACTGAAGCTCAGAATTATGTTGCTGACGCTGCTTTTGATGCTGTGCGCATGATGGCGAGGGCCTCCACTTCTTCTGTGGTGGCTAGACGCGCTCTTTGGCTGAAAATTTGGTCTGCTGATACAGCCTCTAAGAAAGCCTTGCTTTCCTTGCCCTTTCAGGGGAATTTGCTTTTTGGGTCTGAACTCAAAGAAATGATCAGTGAGGCTACTGGCGGTAAAAGTACTCTTCTACCCTCAGTCTTTAAGAAAAAGTTTCCAGCCAAACGCAATCGGTCCTTTCGTTCCTTTCAGACTGAGACACGCTCCTCGGCCCAAACGGGTCCTCCCACTACGCGCTCCTCCTCCAAGCCCAAACAGTCCTGGAAGCCCAAAGTTGCCCCCAAGGCCAAGACCTCCAAGACTGCTTCGGCATGACTCGCTGAACCCGGGTCCGCATCCGGCTGTAGGCGGTCATCTCCGCATCTTTCGCCGGACTTGGGAGGAGTCAGTGGCGGACCCATGGGTTCTTCAGGTGGTGTCAGAGGGATACAGGATCCCTTTCTCTTCCCTTCCTCCTTTTCGGTTCCATTTTACTCGTCCTTCTCAGGAACCCACAAAAAGGCGTCTGTTCGACGACGCTATTCAGGATCTCTTGGACAAAGAGGTCCTGGAGGCGGTTCCTCAAGGGGACACAGGTTCAGGATTTTTTTCCAACCTGTTTGTGGTAGCCAAAAAGGACGGAGGAGCTCGTCCCATTTTGGATCTCAAAGATCTCAATGCCTATGTGGTGACTTCCCACTTCCGCCAGGAGTCCCTGCGTTCTGTGATTGCAGCAATGTCTCCAGGGGAGTTTCTTGCCTCCCTGGACCTTCAGGATGCTTATCTTCACATCCCTATTCATCCAGAGAGCAGGCGGTATCTCAGGATTGCCTGCCACAGGGGACACTTTCAGTTTGCAGCGCTCCCCTTTCGGCTGACTTCAGCCCCTCAGGTCTTCCAGAGGGTGTTAGGCTCCTTGATAGCGGTGCTCCATCAGGATGGGATCAGAGTGACCCCCTACATGGACGATCTCCTACTGAAGGCCTCCTCAGCGGAGCTTCTCCGTCAGCAATTACAGATGTGCATGCACACCCTGAACCGTCATGGCTGGATCCTGAATCTGGACAAGTCGGACTTGATTCCATCTCAGAGGCTTCTGTTCCTGGGTCTCCTGTTCGACACTCGCCAATGCATGGTGTTTCTTCCAGAGGTCGTGGCTCACCAGATAGCCGTCAGAGTGGCTGGGATTCTGGACATGGACGAAATTCCAGTTTCCACGATCGACGCAGTCCCATTTGCCATGGCCCACTCCAGGGAACTTCAGAGATTTGTGATCCAGACGTGCAAGAATCATCCAGATCATCAACATCTGTCTGTTTCTCTTCCTCCTCATGTCGAGTCGAGTCTGCAATGGTGGTTAGATCTCTCTCATCTCCTGAAAGGGAGATCCTTTCTAGTTCCTCATTGGACCACAGTCACAACGGATGCCAGTCTTCGGGGCTGGGGTGTAGTCTGGGGTCGCTTCAGTGCTCAGGGGAAATGGGGTCTGGAGGAATCCATGCTCTCCATCAATGTTCTGGAACTTCGAGCTGTCCGGCTTGCCCTGAGGCACTGGGAGTCTCAATTGACCGGTCTTCCGATCAGAGTGGAGTCCGACAACGCCACGGCGGTGGCTTACATCAACAGGCAAGGCGGCACAAGAAGCGGTTCCGCCTGGTGGGAGGTCAAGGATATTTTGTCTTGGGCAGAAGATCACGTGCCTGTCATATCTGCAGTTCATATTCCAGGCGTGGACAACGTCATGGCAGACTTCCTCAGTCGTCACACCGTCGACAGCGGAGAATGGGCTCTTCATCCAGAGGTGTTTCACATGCTCACTCATCGGTGGGGGATGCCTGTGGTGGACCTGATGGCTACCAGACACAACAGGAAGGTTCCGGTGTTTTGCTCCCGGTTGAGGGACTCCCTTGCTCTAGCAGTGGATGCCTTGTCGATCCCTTGGGACTTCTCCCTGGCTTACATCTTCCCTCCTCTTCCTCTATTGATCAGAGTTATCCAGAAGTTGAAGAGGGAGCGTTGTCCTGTCATCCTGATCGCTCCAAACTGGCCTTGCCAGTCCTGGTATCCGGAGTTGATGGCCATGTCAGTGACGGATCCGATTCCGCTTCCTGCCCGTCCGGACCTACTTCTTCAGGGGTATCTGTGGAAGGAGGGTGTTCACTCTCTCCATTTGATGGCATGGCGGTTGAATCCTCGATTCTAGCAAAGAAAGGATTTTCTCCTTCTGTAGTGTCGACTATGCTCGGTGCTCGTAAGCCTGTGTCTTCCAAGATCTATCATCGCATATGTTCAACCTTTGTGACATGGTGCTCTGATAAGAAGTTATCCCTTGAGTTTCATCTTCCCACTGTCCTGGCCTTCTTGCAGGACGGTGTGGATAAGGGGCTCAGTCTGAGTTCCCTCAAAGTTCAGACTTCTGCCTTGTCTGTGTTTTTCCAGGAAAGGATTGCTATCCTTCCTGATGTGAAAGTTTTCTTCCAAGGTGTGACTCATGTTCGACCTGCCTTCAAGAGTCCTGCTCCCCAGTGGGACCTCAATTTGGTGCTGGGAGTTCTCCAGCGGCCACCGTTTGAATCCTTGGCTTCCATTCCATTACGTCTCTTGACTTGGAAGATGGCCTTCCTTTTGGCTGTTGTTTCAGTGCGCCGGGTAGCAGAGTTACAGGCTTTGTCTTGTAAACCTCCTTACCTGGTGTTCCACAAGGATAAGGCTGTGCTTCGCACTACCAAGGAATTCTTACCCAAGGTTGTGTCCGAGTTTCACATTAATCAGGAGATTGTGGTTCCCTCTTTCTGCCCTAATCCTTCATCTGACAAGGAAAGAGATCTCCATCTGTTGGATGTGGTGCGTTGCCTCAAGTTTTATGTTCATCGCACCGAGTCTATCAGGAAGTCTGACGCTCTATTCGTCATTCCTGAGGGGCCTAGGGCAGGGAGACCGGCTTCCAAAGTTACCATTGCCTCTTGGATTAAGGCTGCTATCCGTGAAGCCTATATGTTGAGGAATAAGCATGTTCCCTTCCGGGTGACTGCCCATTCCACCAGATCTATTGGGGCCTCTTGGGCCTACAAGAATCAAGCTTCTGCTGATCAACTGTGCAGAGCGGCCACTTGGTCCTCTGTGCACACCTTTTCTAAGCACTATCGAGTTGATGTACTGGCTTCGGCTGATGCCAGTTTTGGAAGGAAGGTCCTGGAGGCAGTCTTGCCTGTGTAGGTCTTCCGCTCTGTGATCCTTAGTGCTTCCTTACTGTTGAGCCCTGTGGCTCTGGTTTCGTGTGCTGTGTTAGTTCAGGGATTGTTCCCTTGGTTGGTGTCCGTTGACACTTACAGTTTGGGCTATGTGATTAACTGGGTCATAGCAGTTCCAGTGACTTGGGCCTTGCGCCTGGTCCTTGCCTTACTTCCCGCCTCTGGATCAGCTCAATGTTTGTACATCCCAGAGTACCAGTGACCTGTATTGGACGACAGTGAAAATAGGATTTTAGTCTTACCTGTTAAATCCTTTTCACTTAGTCCATACAGGTCACTGGTCTCCCACCCTGTCAAGGGACCAGTCTTGGCTCTCCTGTGGCATTCAGTGGGAGACCGTCAGGGCATGCTCACAGGAGTCTTTCTTTTTGCTTACCTGTGGTCAGTTTTTAGGGTCTCAAATCAATCTAAGTGGCTCTGGCCAGAAGGTGGCTTAAGTGAGAGGGGAGGCTCCGCCCCTTGCAAATCATTTGCATAGTTGTTCCTGCCTATTAAAGGGGACTTACGCCTCCCAGAGTACCAGTGACCTGTATGGACTAAGTGAAAAGGATTTAACAGGTAAGACTAAAATCCTATTTTTTCATCTTTACCTTTAACACTTTTCAATCCATGACACTGAGCTTCCTGGATCTCTGTTCCCAGGGAGATTTTGGTTGTGACTGTGAAAGCAGATATATTGATACAAGCACTGAGATCTTTATATGCTG
The DNA here is from genome assembly GCA_037306005.1 of Rhinophrynus dorsalis. Classification (NCBI taxonomy): domain Eukaryota; kingdom Metazoa; phylum Chordata; class Amphibia; order Anura; family Rhinophrynidae; genus Rhinophrynus; species Rhinophrynus dorsalis. The sequence continues at coordinate 19,165,107 of CM074728.1, forward strand.
TAGAGGCAGGCTTGTCTACATTGTTTAATTGTCTTTTTTCATAGTATTTTTTTACATTATAGCTCTCTCTCTCTCTCTCTCTCTCTGCTTTCACAGTCCCGTTAGTAAGCTCTCTGAGAACAAGTTCACAGAACTTCCTGTCAGGGGCATAACAGTGTAAAAAATGTGTGAAGATGAAATAATAGTATAGTTAATTTGTCTTTACATATCTATAAAGAATTCTTAAAGGGACAATAAACCCTGAATCTAAACTACCTAAAAAGAAATACCATGTGTCCCTTGCAACCTTTATTCTATTCCTATAACTCTGGGGTTAATACTTACTGGGTAGCTTTCCCGATCCGAGCCAATTCCCATAGGTTTGGTTGAAGGTTTCTTCTTCTAACTTGATTCAAAACTGGTAATATGGTAGCTGAAATCCAAATATTGTGTAATCATAGTAGCAATACTTGGTTTGAGAAGTCAGGACGTTTGTCCCTTCTCAGACACCTTATTACCAGATGCTGATAAAGTCAGGAGAAGAGGAAGCCTTCACTGGAACCTGGAGGAACTGCTATGGGATTAGGTAAGTGACTCAGAAAGTATTAACCACTGAGTTCGTTTACTATCATAGCACCAGTCAATTACATATTACCTTTCATTTTAGGTAGTTTAGATTCAGGATTTGCTGTTCCTGTAAGCTATGTGATATTATTCCACATCAGGTACAGAATGAACACATTACAAGAACATATAAAGAAGAGAAAACAGGGTTTGTAAAATGAAGATAAATGGCCTTAAATCAGTCAGGTTTTATATGGGAATAAAAGAATAAGGGAGGAAAGTGCTGAAAGCTATCTAATCAGAGTCTGAGACCTGAAGGAGAATTGGATCTTGTTTCACCTATACGGGCAAGACAGTATATCCATCTGTGCCAAGTTTTGTTGTATTCGGTAGTTACGTTGTGTACTATTTTAGCCTTCCCATCCTTCAGATATAGTTATATGGGGACCCAGTTGCTCCAGGGAAGGAGTAACTTGAGATATCTGCAGTTTGGGACTAAGGCATCTTGAGGGAGCTAAAATGTGCATGGTAAGTTTCACTATGGGTCTTATCTGGTTTATGTTTTCAGGTCCAAGTAGCGGGATTTTACAATCTTAAGGGAGTTCATTTATAATAACTACTTTAATAAATTGTGTTATGTTCTTCCAAGATAATTGCATGAGTAGATAATGCTTCCAACTGTGTGCCACCTGGCTGCAACCCCTCCAGCATAAATCAGAGGTATTTGGGGAGGCTTTATATAGCCTAAAAGGGGTTTAGTGCCATTCCAGTAATATTTTATCCATATTTTTCTTAGCAATTGTGCATATAGAAGTTTTAGAGGCCCTGTTCTATGTTGAGGGCCTTAGTGGACTTGCATGAATATGATTTTATTCTGTGCAGATGCTAGAATGGATTTTCTTGGTCTATACCTGTCTAATGCTAATTGACTAAGCTACAATTATCTGGTCTCATTTTTCTGTACATCTTTTAGGAGTCTGTATTCTCATGCCTCTTCTTCTGTGTGTTCATGGACTTCCGAAGAGCACATTGACATGTATGTATGCTCTTTTGGCATGCATCTTTGCACTTGTGTCAATGTCCTTTTGCTATGTGTGTAGGCCTGTACTCTTCTGTCACTTTGGTTATTTCTAGATTCTGTCTGGTCCAGACAACCCATTTTAACCTGGTTCCTTTTCTCCTTCCTTGCCCTATTGTGAGCCTAGCTTGTTTGTGTGCACCTCCTTACTGTTGTGAATTCCTGATCCTGACCTTAGCTTTGTTTCTCTGCATTCAATTGAACATTACCTGTCTTGGCCTCTGCTTTGAAACCTGACTCCAAAAGTATTCAGCTAACCCTGACTTATTGGCCTGCCCTCCACAATACTCTTGGATCTCTATTTGCTTTAGATGACCTAGAATTCTTCTTTGCTACGTCTCAGAGCATAAGTGTTCCTATCTAGACCTGATCCAGGTCCACCGGTGGCAGACTCCAATGCCTAGTTTCAAATAGGCCAGCATTTTTGCAGAGACTTCCACCTCATTCCAATCTTGGCAAGCCATTTACCAACAGGATGTAATAGAGAATCTAAAATTCCTGCTATGAGAGTCCCTCCTTCTCTTTCTGCTGCTTACACCTAAAATGATCCCCTTAATGCAAATTGCACCCAGTGGAGAGCAATGTACCAGTGTATTGGTGTTTTTGAGCCATTCCTTTGTTCCTTGTAATAATTCACATTCTGACAAGGCACAGAGGAAATTGCTATACATTTTCTCAATTTTCCTTTGCATAGTCTGGGGCAGGTATAAGGGGCTTGTTGTCATTAAACCTTTAGCAATTATGGAGTGTGTGTGTGTGTGCCAATATGAACTAAATATGGTTAATACCATGACATCTAGAATATCTGCTGGTGTTGGAGGCTAATATTAGGGTTACCACCCAGCCTTTATTTTACTGGCAGGCTGGTAAAAAATTGGCTTATGTCCAATGTTAAGTCTATGGACGGAATGCCATGGCCATTTTTTTGGATGAAAAGGTGGCAACCCTAGCTAATACCAGAGGAGCAGCTCTGACAGACTTGTATACCAAGTCCCCCCCCCCAGTCTCTAGCTGACTGTATGTCTATCCTTTTTTGGTTTTCCCAATTATTTGAGCTTGAGTAGTTTGGGTTGATTGAGTAAAATTCCATAAATGGATAAGTCGTTGGTTGCTGAGACTGAGCAGTCACTGAAATGAAGTGACACTGGGCAAACTAAGTGATGGGGAAATGGATTTAAAGGAGCAGTAAACTTTTTTTTATGAAAACACATATTTTATAGGGCATTTTCTGCTGAATAAAACAAGGTCACTCCCATCGCTGTCAGATGTTTTATTCAAAATTTATAGCAGTTCAAATAATCAGGAAGTGAATTTACTGTGTTTACTTCCTGATAGTTCTAGCTGACAGGAAGTGACAGGCAGTTTCTATCACATTCTATGGAGAACTGTATGTCTCTGACTTTCCTCTCCATTAGAATCTAACAGGAAATCTAATTAGAATTTGACCACTAGAGGGCACTGCTAATGTAAAAAAACATGGGTTTAAACTGTAATAACTCTGGAAATATAAATCTCTCGGCAGTGGGAGTACCCTTATTTTACTCAATAGCAAAATCCCTACAGTATATATTTTTTCATAAAAAAAGCTTACTGCTCCTTTAAGTTGGACAGAAGGTTGAACATTTGAAAGTTAAGATGGAACTTGGGAAAGAAGCCATTCACAAAAAGATATCCAATTGCTTTAATGTTAAGATGACAGGAAACCTTATTTTTGGCTTTACATAGTCAGCAACATCTTTTTTACACCTCTATGTTCCTGACAGGGAACTGTCCAAATGGGTTTTCCATAATCTTTCTATGTGGTACTGTGAAAGCTGAAAGAGTGAAACAATGTATATAAAAGTGAAATAATGTAGAAAATTCTTCCTCTACATCATGCAATGTAATATATGATGTCATCAACACTGGACAGGTGTGGAGTTAATTAATTTATCAGCCTTTGTTTGTTTTCTTAAAGCTTTAACCCAAAATTTTCAAGTTGTTCCTTCAGATATAATTTAAGGTTGACTTAAAGGGATAATAATACTTCGTTTTAACTTTATTTTATTTTGTAGGCATTAAAAAAACATGAAGAACGATATAAGTCTTATCTTTCAAACCTTTATGGTTTAAGAGATATTCACAAGCAACGTTTCCCCTCCCGCCCCTTTTACCTAGTGTAAGCCGTCTCTTCTCAGATGTGGAATGCAGTCCATAGACCAGACAGATAACATCAGGGGACAATCTTCTTTCTATGAAAACAATGAAAGCCCTGCCCCCCTTGACAAGTTTTTAAGCTTTTTCCCTTATCTTAACTGAAGATTGTCCCTCTCTGCAGTCTACTTGGGCACTTCCCTTCTAATCTGGCTGAACGGGGGAGATACTTTGCTTGTGAATATCTCTTAAACCATAAAGGTTTGAGAAATAAGACATATAATTCTACATGTTTTTTTAATGCCTACAAAATAAAATAAAGATAAAACGAAGTATTACTATCCCATTACTATTACAAAAGTTGTTTTGCCTGAAAAAAAATGGTGAGATGATGGATGCACAGTTTTCATAGCCTTTACCACGAGTCTTTCACAGCCTACTGTTGCTACAGCATTTCATTCTTTGGAGAGATTGATTAGTAGAACACTTGTTTTGTTGAGAAGGAAGTGCCCAAGAAAATATTTTATTATTATACGTGTTGCCATACCTTTTAAGGAGATGAAAACCATGTGACACCTTTGCACATGATGGTTCGTGTTTTGTTCTTGTAATACTGAGGACATCCTTATCAAAGATGTATTTTTCAGTAGTGAAAAGGAAGAAGAGAAGCTGGGCGGGAGATGAATAATCTAAACTGAAAAGTAGAAATAACTTTCTCCTCAATTTCCAGGAATCATTTCTGTGCTTTATAAACCAATCCACCTCTAATGGCCAAACTTAATGTGATTTACTGTGCCATCATTACCCTCTCTCCGTTAGTAATTATTTCTAAAATACCAAGAAACCTGTCCCTTTTTTTAATTCTTTCCCAAGGTCCTGCTTCTGATTTACAGCTCACGCCTTGCTGGATTCTCCTATCAGGTCTGACATTTGAAAATATTTATAGCCTTTTATCATTAATGACTTTCTGAAGGTGACCACCTTTTTTAACACGCTTTCCTCTCTTCAGTGTGCTTTTCAGGTATTAACTAAACCAATATCTACAAAGAACTTTATTTACACACTTTCACAAACGTTCTGCAAAAGACACCCTAAAAAAAATCATAACAGTTAGACACAAATAAACACAGACAGATTTACTACTGTGATATGTCATCACACACAAAGTTGTGATGAAATTAGAAGTGATATCACAGTGTTTAATCAGTTTCAGCCCTATAAGGCTGAAATGTGATGTGGATTTATGTATGTCCTAGGCCAGTGATGCATAGCCAGTAACACAGCTGTTGTTGATCTATTGCTTCCATCATCCTCAGCCAGCCATTGGATGATGAAAGATTATGGGAATTCTGGTTTAATAATAGATATGCCATAGGTTGCCCACCAGAGCAGTAGTCACTAGTGTGATTTGCCAAAAATATATTTACATTTTAAAGAAATAGTTAACTCTTATTATGGGAAAAACACATTATTCTCATAATATGGGTCATGATTAAGCACAGTTAGCGCAAAACGCGTGGACTATTACATCTTTTGCACTGCATGAGACATGAGATTCTACCTCTGCTGTCCGTTAGTATTTTGATTGTGTTTTATGATGTTTTACAATAAAGGATATATTTTTTATTTATTGTTCCTGAACGGACTGGTGCAGCTATTTTTCTATGAATAAAAACACATTTATCCCAGAGCACTCCCACTGCTGGAAGATGTTTCATTCAAAAATAATTTGTATTCAATCTTTTTTCATTCTTGGTGACCTGATTGCTAATTTGCAATATTCTACTGCTATCCACGGAGAGCTTTTGAACACACACTAAAGCTCTCCATAAACAGCAAAAGCAACAGCTCCACCTGGAAACCAGTCTAGAACATTGCATTTTAGTTTGCATTTAAGAAAAAAGTTTCAGCTTGTGTGTAAAGCATTTCTCCATCAGCGGGAGAACTACAGTTTTATTCAGCAGCCCACCCCAAAACAAACATACAAACTGTGTGTAGTGTATCAAGATTTGGGCTCGTAATTGAGTCTCTATGAAGAGAGTGCAAATCTATTCTGCTGTATAAAGTTGATTAAAAAAAAAAATATATATATATATATATATATATATATATATATATATCTTTATCACCATCTTCAGCCATTGTCGATCCACTGCAAGATGAAGACCTCCTCAGCAAGCCTCCAGTAACTTAGGTTCTGTGCATTTTGTTGCCACTGAGTAACAACAAATTTGGTAATATCGTCTACCCATCTTGTCTTTGGTTTTCTTCTTGGGCATTTTGTATCGAATGGAATCCATTCCAAAATCTACCTTCAGATCTTCATTCTATGTGGCCTGAAATACAAAGGTGTACAGGAGCTACCAAAATGTGCTACATATTTCAGGATTTACAGTGCATAATCAGAGACTAACAAGTAACCGAAAACATAAGGTCATTTATAAAACTGTGGTTAATTCAGTTGGTTAAAAGAAAGGAAACAAGGAAACTGCCCACAAACCTATCAGCCAATCAATCCGTTACTCAACATCGTAACAAGATAGATTAACCTCATTGTGACTAATTCCAAGAAAACACAGACATTTGTAATAGCTAGCAAGCATGGTATCCTTTATTGTCGGAGTGCTTCCGCATCCCTTATGAATGAAGACTTCTTTTCCGGTGGTGGAAAACCACAGTGATACAGCACCTGTATATCTCTGTATTGAATGGCAGTGAGTTTATATCCTGCTCCATGTAAACCCTGTTGTTACCTTGTGCCAGCCTGGTAGCATCAGTGCTTATATAGTTATGACTTCTATGGTGTTTAATTTGCTAATTTTGTATTGGAAGTGATTAATATAAGCTCCTGAATTATAGATTTGGTTTTTCACCTTTAAAATGGTTGGCATCTGCCAACAATACATTGGTTCAGGGGCCCTACAATATGGAATAAAAAGGTGATTTGAGTAGGCATCCAGATAAGACCCTTATTTGTTTATGGAAGCTTGTGATAGGATCATGGCTGTCTACACATTCCTCAGGATAGCATGATTAGATGCTAGAGAGGTATCCAGGGCACCCAGGGAAGAAGATTATAGAAAAATTAACTTTCACTGGCGCTTTACTGGTTTTTATGATTTGCCCTAATGTGGCTGTTTCATTTTTTAGTTACAGGGTAGTTGTAGTCAGAGATATCTGGTACACACTGAAACATTTCTTATTCTGAAGAACAATCCAGTTGGCCTAACCCTTTGAGTTCCAGGTGGGGGTGCCCAATGCCTTTCTTTGCAATGTGTCAGGCCCCACTCTGGCACTCAAAGAGTTAAATAACTGTGTATTCTTCTGAGGAAGGGTGAGCAAAAAAATTGCACCGTGGGAAGAAGTAGTGGAAAATATCATGTGGAGCACTAGCACCATGCACTGCCTTTTGGCAAACTCAGCACTTGACTCACAACACTTGACACCTTCATACCCTATTGTCTGTCACCTATTACCCATTCAGACTGTAATCTTCTTGGGGCAGGAACCCCCCAATCCTTCTGTTTCTATGACTGCAACACTGATCCCCATTTATTTATTGTAACATACTACTGTTGTTAGGCGCTGTGTACACTGTGTGGTACACTGTAAATCTATATATATAAAACGCTAGCCTGCGAAGCTCCCTGTGTGCTAAACGGCACATGTGCAGTAGAGACTGCTGGAGCTATCAGTCATGCGCAGTAGAGACTGTTGGAGCTATGCAGTCATGAGCAGTAGAGACTGTTGGAGCTATGCAGTCATGAGCAGTAGAGACTGCTGGAGCTATGCAGTCATGAGCAGTAGAGACTGCTGGCGCTATGCAGTCATGAGCAGTAGAGACTGCTGGAGCTATGCAGTCATGAGCAGTAGAGACTGATGGAGCTATGCAGTCATGCACAGTAGAGACTGATGGAGCTATGCAGTCATGAGCAGTAGAGACTGATGGAGCTATGCAGTCATGCACAGTAGAGACTGTTGGAGCTATGCAGTCATGCACAGTAGAGACTGTTGGAGCTATGCAGTCATGAGCAGTAGAGACTGTTGGAGCTATGCAGTCATGAGCAGTAGAGACTGTTGGAGCTATGCAGTCATGAGCAGTAGAGACTGTTGGAGCTATGCAGTCATGCACAGTAGAGACTGATGGAGCTATGCAGTCATGCGCAGTAGAGACTGTTGGAGCTATGCAGTCATGAGCAGTAGAGACTGATGGAGCTATGCAGTCATGCACAGTAGAGACTGATGGAGCTATGCAGTCATGAGCAGTAGAGACTGCTGGAGCTATGCAGTCATGCACAGTAGAGACTGTTGGAGCTATGCAGTCATGCACAGTAGAGACTGTTGGAGCTATGCAGTCATGCACAGTAGAGACTGTTGGAGCTATGCAGTCATGAGCAGTAGAGACTGTTGGAGCTATGCAGTCATGAGCAGTAGAGACTGTTGGAGCTATGCAGTCATGCACAGTAGAGACTGTTGGAGCTATGCAGTCATGCACAGTAGAGACTGTTGGAGCTATGCAGTCATGCGCAGTAGAGACTGATGGAGCTATGCAGTCATGCGCAGTAGAGACTGATGGAGCTATGCAGTCATGCACAGTAGAGACTGTTGGAGCTATGCAGTCATGAGCAGTAGAGACTGCTGGAGCTATGCAGTCATGAGCAGTAGAGACTGCTGGAGCTATGCAGTCATGCGCAGTAGAGACTGTTGGAGCTATGCAGTCATGAGTAGTAGAGACTGTTGGAGCTATGCAGTCATGCACAGTAGAGACTGGCTTCATGGGCTGATCCAGAGTGGGGAGCTTCGGACAGCTTAAGCCTGTCTGTGCTCCCAGCTCCGGGGCAGCAGCGGAGACAGCTGGGTGACAAATTGTCACCCAGCAGCCTCTGCTGCTATCCCAGAGCCGGGAGCAGAGACAGGCTTAAGCTGTCCGAAGCTCCCCACTCCAGATCAGCCCGTGCATATGGGCCTTCTAACTAGTAAAGATATACATACATACAAACATGCATGTTTCACCTCCTGCAGTATAGCTGCTTTTGCCTTCATCTTCCCTTGGTGATCCTCCCTGCATGAATGAATGGTGTGTGCATGCATGGTGGAGTGTATGTATTTGTGCATATGTGTATATGTGTGTGCATGCTTCAGAGCCAGAAGGTGAAGCCCTTTTGGCAAAGAAACTTGCATACCTTTTCCTTCCAGTGGAAACTTCCATGGAAAGATAAAATAGTTCTCATACTCCGCCAAAGTTCCCTGGAGGAACATTACTTTTTCCCCATGCCTCTTTTGACAGTATTAAATTGCCCCTAATATAAGAGCTGTAAATTCAAAAGATTTGCTTTTAATGGTCAAAAAAAAGCTATGATTTTCTCCTGTTTGTGCAGATGTCCCAGAATTATTTTGTGGGTATCAGTCTGCTGGGGAGGCACTGTGTAAATGAGAATATCATGCCAAGGCACAAGAACTGTAGTATTTTATTGATCAGTTCTAAACCTTCTGCCCAAAGTGGCAATTAAATTTCAATTAAACTGACTGAAAGCATCATATTAAATTTCAGCTCTTTACGAGCTAACGGAGAAAGCTGCAGGACAAATCCTGAGTATCATCACACTCTGTTCAAATCATATTATCCTGTTCATTCACAATAAAAGTGACAGTTTTAGGTATACTTTCAATATTTCTTGAATATAAACCCTCTAATGAACACACTTTATTGCCTTTAAATCAATTATTATTGGATATTTTAATAAAGTGAATTGAGCACTATGTTTTATACACTGCTTAGAAGTTACTATATTTTGCAGCTGGCTAGGCAGAGAACAGGGAAGGTCTGATTAGTATGTCCAACTTCTAAATGTTACGTCTTGAATTTAATTAAACATTTACTTGTATAGAATCGAAAGTATTTCATCCTGCCACTTTAAGGGATGCTAAATGTTAATTAGCTACTGAGTCCTTCAGCTCAAGCAGTGTTTCTTAGCATGGACTGAAGGAATAGTAAATTGTTCATGCTGTGTTTAAAATTCATTCAATAATTTATCAGCAAGGTATATAGGTCTTTAAAATTGTCTTCTACATAAAATACATTTTTCATGTAATAGTGGTGCTTGTCTGTCTTTAGGGCAGTTGTGCACATCTTCCTGTATTAAGAATGCAAAAAAGATTATAAAACATGGTGTCATTATTTAGAGAAATCTATCTGTAAATAGGATTAACATAGTATACCTTAAGGAACTAATAAAAAGCTAAATTGCCCCAGTTAGGTTTAAATTAAATAAGATCATTACCTTGTGCTTATGGATGAAAGACGTATAGAACAAATAGAAAACATTTTTATTCTAGATATCAACACAAGCAGAAAGTGTAAGCCTGGAACCTAGTGTATTCCTATAACAAAGGCAAAGATCCAGTAGGGTGTGTAATTGTGCACTGGGATGCCTACTTGAAAAATGTAATATTAGCTATCTGTGTTGGATCTTACCACTTGATAGACCTTATCCATCTAAGAGAAAATTAGATAATAGATAAACCCAGATACTGAACTATACAATGTAACTCAACACAGGCCAGCTGCATATCCATGCTTAAAGGGATAGTAATGTTTCATAATAAAAGCAGCTCTAATTAATCATCATAGTATTTGGACTTTGGAGAGTGTTATTTCAATTCTGTCAGAGTTGTAGTTCAAGAGTAATTGAATGATAAAGTATCCCCCTCCCACCCCTTTTACTGATGTAACACTGCTCAGCCACATCTGAGAAGAGATGGCTTACACTAGGTAAAAGGGGCAGGAGGGGAAACTTTGCTTGTGAATATCTCTCAAACCATAAAGGTTTGAGAGATAAGACATATTGTTCTTTGTGTTTTTTAATGCCTACAAAATAAAGATAAAACAAAGTATTACTATCCCTTTAAAGCGGAACTTTCACTTTGTATAAAGTCGCCCTCCAATAATTAAACATATGGCGACTAGCTTCATAATACTTCTATCACCTCCCAGAAGTGCCAGTTTCTAAAGTAATCCTTAATCTTCGGAGACCAGAAGCCAAGCATCAGTGAAGACATCTTGTCTTAGAGACGTCTGCATGCCTGCACTGTCAGTCCAGGTCTCCTCTAAGAGGCATTGCACTGTGCCATATGGCACGGGCGTGCAGAGACCATTAACCTGGCTGTCAGTCTCCAAAAGATTAACGATTACTTTAAAATCTGGCACTTTTGAGAGGTAATAGAAGTATTATGAAGCTAGTTACCATATGTTTAATTATTAGAGGGCAACTTTATACTAAGTGAAAGTTCCGCTTTAATACTCTGTCTTGTCTGCAGACCTGGTGTCTGTTGGAGATCACAGCCACATCTGGCTCCTTCTGGACACGAGATCAGGAGCTTCTGTCTGTAAGACCAGCACGTTCCAGAATGAGTAAGTAGTAGACTAGTTCAATAGGATTTTGTAGCAGCCTGGTTCACGCTTCAGCTTTATTCACATGGCCTACTGGAATATTCCATCTCTTCTGATTTGTTGTTCATGTTGGCTGCTACCTGAGCAACATGTATTTCAACCAGCTCCCTGAACACTCAGGGCTCATTCACTTGGCATGTCCACTGATTAATCTTTCCTCTTTACTGTGAGACCTCCTGGTTTTTGACCCGGGCAATGTTCTGGACTCAGTTGACCTCTTGGATTCCTTCATTCTAGTGTTCATGCAGAAGACAGTTCTGTGCAGCTCATCTAGATCTTGACTGTCTTTTCTTACATCATTCCTGGATATCTGGACCTTCACTGTGTGGACCCTCACTGTGAGGGGCTCTGTCTCTAACCTCAGACCCTCCACTGTTGTGGTTTTGTATGGGTGCTTGCTCCCCAAAACTATTTTCTGCTTGTTTAGAAGAAATTGTCTGCAAACTAAATTGGGACAAAAAAGGGCTTAAGAAGAATGGAGACTACCTCCATCACTTACGTTTTGCAGATAATATCATACACTTTGCCAATAGTCCTAAAGAACTGCAAGAAAGTATTTACAAAATATAACAGGAAAGCTATATGTTGGTCTGAACATGAATATCAACAAAACACAAGTTATGTTTAACAAATGTACCATACCAAGGAAAATCACAGTAGATGGACAATAACTAGTAGAAGTAGACAACCATGTTTACCTTGGACAGGAAATGTCAACAGATGGAAACACCATGATGGAAATTGAGGAATAACATTGGGATGGCAAACATTTGGAAAACTTAGTGGTACTGTCTTTAAGACAAATGTATAACTCTACCTTAAGTGAAAGTTTTTTGACCAATATGTCCTCCCAGTTCTTACGTATGGCTGTGAAACACAGACAGTGAATGCCAAAGCCATACAAAAACATAATATTACTCAGATAAGTATGGAACGTCCAATTTTGAACATAACAAAAAGAAACCAAAAAACACATGCATGGATTTATCAGCAAACAAAGTCTATGACATCAGTGAAAGAGTAAAGCACCTGAAATGGAAATGTGCAGGCCCCATAACACGAAAACCTGACGGCAGATGGAACAAACACATCTTGGAATGGATTACACTCAATTCTAAACTGCCAAGAAGAAGACCAAAGAAAGATGGGTAGATGAAATTACCAAATTTGTGAGTACACAGTGGCAACAAAAAGCACAAGACTGAAATAGTTGGAAACCTGCAGTGAACCGTCAATGACTGAAGATGATAATGGTGATGTTGATACATATGCCTTGGCCAGCTTATTTTGTGTTTCTATTTTATAAATTATAGGTATTTTCTTCACCAGCAAATGTGTGATCCTGGGCACTGGTTTATGGGAAGAGTTAGAGTGTCGCTATAATCGATATTAGGGGTGTCTGAGTTGCCTTTGCAGTGTGCATCTGAAATGTATAACTGGCCCTAACTAAATTGTGACGGTACCAGTGGACCCCCCGTCTGGGTGTCCCCGTCAGTCTCTACTTCCTTCAATCCTGAGCAAGGCTACTCTGCTAGAATATCACAGATTTCCCCACAGTCACCAGGCAAGACTAGTGTACTGTTTTAGAATCAGCTCTCTTTATTAAATGGAACACACAGCTTATATACACTTACAGAGACTTTTATCAAGATCAGCATGCAAACTAGGACTTGGAACACTGTTTCTACTCTTGCAAACCAAGCACACATAGAAGACTGTTTCAGTGAAATAATTCTTTTTTACTATGCGTTCTTGGCTCTGCTGCAGAGCCACCTGACTGTCATATGACATGCTTCCCCTGCAGTCAGCTACAACGCTGACTTCAGGGAAGGAGGAGGGAGGGGGGAACTTTGCGGGCGGTTATCTCTCAAACCATAAAAGTTTGAGAGATGACACTGTGGACAATTAAATTCTTTTTAACATGCCTACAATATGGGGATTAATAATATTTAAGTATTAATATCCCTTCAAATAAACAATGCTTGTGTGACACAGTGTATGCAATTGAAAACAAGAAGACAAACAAATATTCAACCAGCTATGCGTTTCATGATGACATCTTATAAAAGACAAGCCTTTAATTTTTCATTTTTTAATAATAATTTCAATAGGGATTTAAAGGTGCATTAGAGTAGGTACCTGACAGATCTTTGAGGTACCTTGAAGGGGTTGGCAAGCTTAACATTCTTTGGTCAAATTATGGACTAAATCCTCATATTTATCAACTCAGTTATTATATATATGCCTAAGTTAGGGCACACATTTATACACTGTATGGACGAGCTCAGGTTTGTTTTTTGTTTTGTATGTGCACTTTGGGTTTTGGCCTAATGTTTGGGGTACTGGAGAACCCTCTTATTCCTTGCTGTTGTCTAGATGCCATTTATTTTATATCTTTCTTATTTAATTCACTACATGTATATATTATGGTGAACTGACACTGTGGACTTTTTTCTGTTTTTGCTTTTGTTTCTACAACTCTTCTTTGCTCATTCTTGCTGCTTTTCATGTACTTCATTTAATGTCAATAATAGCTTATTGAATTTTATAACACGTTTACAAGAGAATGTGATCAAAGAAAGGGAAAGGGGCAAGAGGGGATACAGAAATGAAATAGGAAGGGAGAGGAAGGGGGAACAATGTCAATAAAATACACAGTCATATATAATTACATGTCTAAAGAAAAGTACACCCACCAATGAATCAGGTAATTCAGTATACTCAGGATGGAAGAGGTCGATTCGGGGGGGAAGGAGCACCCCTTCAAGGTACTAATCGGGGAAACTCCGGTCCCTCCAGAAACAACATCCAAGGCATCCAAATCTCAGTATATCGAGCTATGTCTTCCGGGGAGGAAGAATCTAAATCTGCCATTGATCTGAGCTCCTCAACCCTCTCCACCCAGATAGAAAGAGCAGGGGGGATCTGCCTTTTCCAGTACAGTGCTATCAAACCATTAGCTGCCACTAACAATTGGGGGAGCAACGATTTCCTATACCTAGAAGGACTCAACAGAGTGTGGTGAAGGAGGAGATGCTCAGGTCTGAAGGCAGGGGGATTATCCAAGAGATGCTGAATGACCTTATAAATGACTGTCCAATAGGGGACAATCAATGGGCAGTCCCACCAAATATGAAGCAGAGTACCTGGGGCCTGATTACACCTCCAACAAAGGCCGGAACTGGATGGATCGATCCTTTGCATGGCTACTGGGGTAAAATACCACCTAGATAGAAGTTTATAAGCAGATTCCTGCAACTTCGAAGAGATTGAGACATGATGGGTCAGGTACATCATCTGTTTCCACTGCTGGTCTGTAAAGGTAGTTCCCAAGTCCTCCTCACACTTTCCCACATAGGACGGAGTCTGAGATCATCCACTGTTCAACAGCAGCAGATAGAGGCGTGATACTCCATGACATAAGGGGACATCTTGGACACACTCCTTTTCGAAGGATGTCAAAGGTCGAGTGATCTGATGCCGCTGAACAATGGAGTTCACATAATGCTTTAATTGATGGTAACGATATTCCTTAAGAAACGTTGGGCAAGCACTGCCCAAAATGTCCGTCAATTTTCTCAGTTGATCCCCTGACATAACCTGACACAGATGCTAAGAGGACAGAGGGGCAAGAGGCACGAACTTCATTTAATTATCAATAATAGTACACATATAATGATAATTCATATCTATTTTTCTCTTAAAGTTTCTTAGAGGCAGGTTTTTTGGCCTGTTTTTGCTACCTTGTCTGTTTGTAATTGTTATTTCTGATGTGGAGGGGTGAATTGTCTTTTTACCCCTAGGCTAGTGTACACAATTATTTTGACAAAATGTTTCTATAGAATAACAGCATTTTTACATTTCAATCACTTCAAAGATACTAAAATCTTTCAACACCATGAAATGTTCTATTGCTTACATGACTTAGTACCTAGTAAGAAAAATGTTTTTCCAATGGTATGGGTTAACATACCATAATGGGTGCCTGGAGCATGGCTACCAGTGATCAAGGCTGGGGAAGCAGACAGTGTATGTGTGTGATAATTTAGGTACCAATGGAACAAGGCTGGAGTGACAGAGTAATGTGTAGCTCAGTAGTTATCAGTAGAACCAGACTGGGGGGGTGGGGCAGACAGTGTATATGGGGATCTGCATCTACCAGCAGCAGTGGAGGTATACTAGGGGGTCAGAAAGTGTATGTGGGGATCTGTGACTACCAGTGGGCAAGAGGCCAAGGTGGAGGGGCAGACAGTGTATCAATGCCAGGGTGGGCATCAGGATGGGTCCCAATGGAATATTGCAGATGTACATAGTATAGAATCAAGAGATGCTGTGCTTTGTGCATTTTTCATATATATGATCGCTCCCATACATATGGGAGCGATTGTGCACATTTTAAGAGGTATAACTTGCCCTGATGTGTAGGGAAACTTGTTCCTTACATGTAGGGCAAGTTTGAAGCTTCTTCTTGCACCTGGAGTGCAGGGAAAAGCTTCTAAGTGCAACCTCATATTTTTTATGAGGTTGGCCATGCAGGCCCAGTTTGCAAATTACATGAAAATTAAGAGGATGGGACTCAAAGGATTAATGACCATTATACCAGAAGGGCGTTCAATGCATTGTGAAGCAATGTGGGGGAGAAAGATTGGGTGGAGTGAAACAGAGACAGAGAAGGGTGGGGTGGAAAAAGAAGGGGAAAGAGACGTGAAGAAGGGAGGGAAGGAGAGCCTCTTCTGTGGCTCTCTCCTCCCAGTCTAATGTGCTGCATGCTAGGAGAAGACTATATGTGACCCAATTTGTAGTAAAATCAGTTATATAGGAGAGACAGGAAGTAGCTGATTGTACTGAGGAATAATGTCACACAAATATGCTCCCTGTGCACAGCACAGTAGGGCCAGGGAAGAGGGACACAGAGGAGAGGATATTAAGATATACATGGGGGACTGGGAAGAACAAGTGGATGCTTGAAACAGATGAGGCACATTATTAACTGGGTATCTGTGGATGCAGTACATTACAAAGGATATCCGCACTCAGAGTTCACTCCACAATTTGTTGTATGGATAAGTTCAATATTGCTTTAAAACAATTGTTATCCCGGGGGTGCTCTCATTCTGTCCACCTCTCTCCACAGTGAGACAAGTGGGCTGTGCTGAAGAAGAGGACAGTGTAGTCCTCGAAACGTTCTTGAGCCCCAATAACACTACTGCCTTGCTGTAACTACCATATGAGCGGAACAGAGTGTAATAAAACACATTTGCTGATCAACTACGAGTGGTGAGTGCCTCATTCATCTATATATTGGATGCAGTACATATCTGTCCTTTATAACATTTGCTGGATAATGTGGCTTGTACTGTGTAAGGGAAGCTAAATGACGCCAGGTTGTCTTTAGCTGTCTTTCTGTGTCTCTCCTTCCTGGATGCGGCTAAAGAAGGGTAGCTGGTCTGGTGAAGCTGGATGGCTGGCTGGAACACTGGAACATAGGGCTTCAGAATGGGAGTCAAAGTGGACTCTTTAAACCATTCAGGAATGAAGACTCTGTACTCCTGCTTAGTTCAGAACAACTAACTCTTTATTAGGTGAAACCACAGCTTATTTATACATTTCAAACTACATTGACTTGGGTACAGTACATGGTGCAGTCATGACACAATGGGTGAGTTTACAGGGATAATGCAATCACAGTACAGTAGGCATAATACAGATACAGTGGATACAATAGGTCACAGCAAATGGTAACAGGCATCACACAATGGGAGCATTAAAAAATAAACTATGTCCCACAAATCCTATCTCTCAAACCGCTATGGTTTGAGAGATATTCGCACTGAAGGTTTCCACCTCCCTCCCCTTCTCCTGATGTCAGCTGTAAAGCTGACTGCAGGAGATTTGAGTTGTGCAACTCGAGGAGGCTCTTCAGCAGAGCCGAAATTGCGTTATTTAAAAAGAATGACTTCATTGAAAAGGTCTACAAATTGTGATTACAAGCCAGGCACACTTTGTAGACCTTCCCAATGAAGTAATTATTTTTCAATAACGCGATTTCGGCTCTGCTGCAGAGCCGTCGGCTGGTCCCCAGACCGGGATCTCCTGCTGTCAGCTAGACACTGACGTCAGGAGAAGGGGAGGGAGGGAGGAAATTTCACTGAGAATATCTCTCAAACCATAAAGGTTTGAGAGATAGGATTTGTGGGACATAATTTATTTTTTTAAGCTCTATAAAAGTATAACATTTTTTTAATGGGACATTAGTGTCCCTTTAAGATTATTTGTATATAGCAATGCATTCTTAAAAATGTGTGTTGTTGTCTATCTTGATTCATTCAAATGACATTTAATTTATATCTATTTGTACATCCTATATAATAATTTGCTAATTTGTGTGTAACGCCGCGACATGCGCAGTAGACACTGCTGCGCGTGCTGCAGTCATGCGCAGTAGAGAATGCCCACGCAGCGGCTGATATAGAGCTAGCTCTGTATCAGCCATGGCGCGGGCAGTCTCCACTGCGCGTGACTGCCCCGCGACCGGGTGCCAGTGGCACTGTGGCCCGTGTAACGGGCTCTTCATCTAGTTTGAAAATATTCCACAACTTCCTTAACAGATGACAGCAGGCTTAGTGGGGTACAGACCAAAGTGTTATGTGCATGTATTGCTCCTTCCTTAACCCTCTGAGCGCGAGAGTGGTACACAATGCATTGCAAAGGGTTAAATATAATTTTCTGCACATAAAGGATGTTTTCTTTTTTTTTAGTGTTTACAAGATTTTTTCAACACCACTTTAGTGCATAGATCAATGACTATAGTCTCACATGTAATTCTGGGGCAAAGTCCGGCAATATATGTATAAAATAGAAAAATACATTTCTCCAAATGGGTCTTTCATAAATATCGGCTGTACACACAAAGAAAAGAAACAATTCTGGAACAAACCAACTGCACCATAGGGACAAATGTAAATTCTCACTGATTTAATTGAGGCTTTTAACGGTTTAAATATTAGTTATCCAGTGCATTGTGAAACAATGCATTAGATACCCCTCTAGCATTCAAATGAGTTAAAGGGATAGTAATGTTTCATAATAAAAGCAGCTCTAATTAATCATCATAGTATTTGGACTTTGGAGAGTGTTATTTCAATTATGTCAGACTTGTAGTTCAAGAGTAATTCAATGACAAAGTGTCCTCCTCCCGCCCCTTTTACTGATATAACACTGCTCAGCCAGAGCAGAAGGGAGGTGCCCAGGTAGACTGCAGAGAGGTACTATCTTCAATTAAGATAAGGAAAAAACCTGAAAAACTTGTCAAGGGGGGTAGGGCTTTCATTGTTCTCATAGGAAGAAGATTGTCCCCTTCTGTTATCTGTCTGGTCTATGGACTGGATTCCACATCTGAGAAGAGATGGCTTACACTAGGTGAAAGGGGCGGGAGGGGAAACTTTGTTTGTGAATATCTCTCAAACCATAAATGTTTGAGAGATAAGACTTATATAGTTCTTCATGAATTTTTAATGCCTACAAAATAAAATAAATATAAAACGAAGTATTACTATCCCTTTAAACTACCCAACTAAATGAAAAGAATGTTTAGAAAAAATGTTTTTGTCTCCTTTAGTGCATTCCGTTTGCCCCAGAATTACTACTGCTCCTCTGTTTTGTACTTACACCCCACTATGTGGTTGTATTGTGACATAATAGCTCACGTGTGTATTTATACGTACTTTGCTCTAGATCAGTGGTTCTCAACCTTTCTAGTGCTGTGACCCTTTGATAAAATTTCCAAAGTTGTGGTGACCCCTAACAGTAAAATTATTTTCGTTGCTCCTTCATTGCTGTAATTTTGCTACTGTTATGAATCGAAATATAAATATCTGATGGTTTTAGGTGACCCCTGGCAAATCGTCATTCGACCCCCGAAGGGGTCCCGACCCACAGGTTGAGAACCACTGCTCTAGATCTACAGGAAATATGTAACAATTGATAATTTACCCACATTTTGAATTGTGTGGCCAATGCACCAGTTTATATACCCCTTTACTGGTCTGACCACACCCACATTTAATTGTGGGTGTGGTCAGTGTAATCTCAATATCCCTGCACCAGTTTATATATCTCTTTACTGGCTATCATTTAATCCCATGAATGATAGTGAAGCCTCAAATGCATTGTGAAGCAATACATTGGAGCTCTATATGACTACCACGGGGTTAATTTTTTATGCTTATATGTTGCAGGCTAAGGATATTTTATGTGCCATTCAGGCTAAAGATATTTTATGTGCCATTGAGACTGCAGCCAGATTCTTTTGAGTTATGGGGGTGTGGTCATGGGTGGAGCTAAGAGCTCCTAAGGTTCCTTGCCAAGGGGCACCTGAGATATAAATCTGACCCTGCATGTACCCAACAAAATGTTATTCCTTCACCTTCTTTATTGAAATTACTATTTCTTACTTTTGTTTATGAAATCGTATTTTGGTAGGGTTAATCAAAGGATGTATCACATAAATCTTCTGGCTAATGATGTGCATCCAGTTAAGTACATGTAATTAAAAAATTTCTTACATTTGGCGTAGATATAATTAACCAAAAACAGGGGAAAAAAAATCTTATTGCAGTTTCCTTGAGTAGAGTATTTGGACCTTGATGCACGACTCCATTTCATCTATGAATTACATTGTCTGAACCAGGTGAAAAGATTAATTAACACCACACAAGCGTGCCAGCTATTAATAGTTACATCCCAGAGCCATTTCCTTGGCAGGATGAGAGCCGTGTCTATGTCTCTTCGGCATTCACGTCCTTTGTCATTCACTTCCTCTTTAATCTTGTTTGAGTATCCGGCTCACTCGTCCTTATTTTATTGACTCAATCACAAGGAGATCTGTCACTTTTTATAAAAATGGTCACCGCAGAATCACATCAAGCAAAATCGTGATTCTGCACTCTATAATTTACTACCTTTATGAAATTGCAATTTCAGGCCTCACTGCTTGTTTTTTTTCTAAAATGTACTTTAAGAATTAGTCAGTCCATCCACAAATCAGCTGAATTTATGCACAGTTGTAATACAGTTTATGGCCTCATGGTACATTGCTTCAAAAACAGCAGATGTGAAATTATGATAAATATAATGAGTGTTTTTTTGCCTGATGTAGTGAAGTAAGGAATGGCCTGTCCTGTGTTTACCTATTCCATACAGTACATTTAATGTCTTAGTCAGGGCTGCTGACAAAGTCTGATTAATGGCCTCATCTCTTTTATTAAAGATAAGGCTAGCACTGCATTCAGGAGATAGCAGACACACCATTAATCTTGGTAAAATGAACAGTCAAATAATCACAAGTCAGAAATGAAATCTACATACATTAACACCGACACTCAGCCTAGCAAGATCGACCATAAAACAAGGAGTGTGAGTCAGGGTACACCAGACCTTTTCATTTTCTACCCTTTCTTTATGTTTAAAGCAACAGTCAGCTGTTAAACACATTTTTTGTGCAGCTTTTTACTGTTCTTTGAGTGGCTCCTTTCTTTATCAAGGTTACAGACAATGAGTCTAATATATTGAGAAGGACTGGAGCAGTTAGGGGTTAAACCGTCAGCACCACAGGGGACAAATACAACTGCCATTCATTTAAATGCAGCTTTTAACCCCTTGAAAGCTAGATAGGTCACCAGTGCATTCAGGGTAAAAGCTCCATCAAACTCAAGGGGGATTTGTTGAATTTTTATTGGTCTCCTATAGTGCCGTTGGAAAGATCCAGAATTGCTGCAGTTGTAATCAAAAAATTAACCTTAACCCTTTCAGTGCAAGAGGGGGTACACAATGCATTGCTTTGCAATGCGTTGTGTACCCCTCTGGCACTCAAAGGGTTAAAATAAGATTATTTATTTATTTATTTATTTTCACCCAGGAGCTGACTGCCTATCTTTATTATTTGTATTTTCTTAAGATTATTAATTTTACAATTATAATTTATCAGAAATGTATCATATTCATCTCTCTATCTGCTCTCATAAAATGGCTTTTAATCAGTAACAATGTATTATTTTTAGACAAAGGTACCAAGCTGTGAGACACGTTCATTAAATGTTAAAAAATCCTGATGTCTTTTAACACTATGTATGCCCCCACTGGCACCTGAAGAGGTAAATGCTGGCACCATCGCTGGATTACAAGAGATTAACCTATTGAATGTCAAAGGTGAGTACAAAACATTTTCATTTTTTAGGACTTTTATTTGTTTACTGCCCTTATTGGCGTCAATGTGTAAATCATGTGTGCAGAGAAAAAAATGACTCTACAAAAAGGGTGATAAATACATAGAACTGATTCCCAGCAGAAGTGGTAGAGGCTAAAACAGTAAATGAAAGTAAGACCTCTTGGGGTAGATTTATGGCTATTCTATCAATGAACTGTCAGTTTTTTTTCAATACATAGGGAAATGTCCAGGCTATATGGGACAATTATATACAGTCAAATTATAATACCAACTAAAGGGATAGTAATAGGTTGTCTTAAGAAATTCTAATATTGTAAATATTATAAATAGAAGTACAATAACCCACCTCCCGTCTCTCAGACCTTTCCTTTATAGTGTGAGAGATTGAAGCATCTAAAGTTCCCCCCTCCCGTCCCTTTCAGAGACGTCAGCGCTCTATGGGAGAGAAGTAGATCCTGGTCATTTGACTGGCCAGAGGCTCTTCAGCAGAGCCCAGATAACACTTAATAACATTTAAATGGAATGGTCTACAAAGGGTGCCTGGTTTGCAAGCACACTTTGTAGACCGTTCCAATGAAGAATTTCATTCTACATAGCGCTATCTCGGCTCTGCTGAAGAGCAGCCAGCCGGTCAAATGACCAGGATCTGCTTCTGTCCCATAGAGCACTGACGTCTCTGAAAGGGGCGGGAGAGGGAACTTTAGATGCTTCAATCTCTCACACTATAAAGGTTTGAGAGACGGGAGACAAGTAATTGTACTTCTATTTTTATTATCTACAATATTAACAACCTATTACTGTCCCTTTAATTGGTATTATAATTTGGATGTATATAATTGTCCCATCTAGCCTGGACATTTCCCTATGTATTTAAAAAACTGACATTTCATTCTTAGAATAGCCATTAATCTACCCCAAGAGGTCTTACTTTCATTTACTGTTTTAGCCTCTACCACTTCTGCTGGGAGTCTGTTCTATGTATTTATCACCCTTTTTGTAAAGTAATTTTTTCCTTATATTTTCTGAATATTCTACCCACCACGTTTAGGTGATGTCCACCTGTTCTAGGTTTCCTTTATTCTGAAAACAATTCCTTCCTGAAATCTGTGAAATACCTTAATAAACTGAAGGTTTCAATCCTAAAAAAAACAGGTATGTTCATGGAATTGTTATGTAGCATGTGGTACACAAAAAACAATGATAAAATCTATGTTTTCAAAAAATGTATAGCTCAGCAACCAACATGCAGAAACCGTCATTTAATAAAACCTCAAGAAGCAGATGCAGTGTCGATGTATTAAGAGCATGGAGCAAGTGACAATTAAGTGATGCACTGGAAGGTCATAATACTGATCTATGCTTGGAATTAATCACAAAATACATTAGAAAATCACTGTGACCTACAAATTTTTGACAAAATAATTTTTCATCATGTTGGCGATTCTTTAGTCTAATATGCCTGCTAGGTACAGGGTTCAAAGCTGTCATTTATTCCCCATCTCCTTGTGACAAGCAGCAACCTGTCTTCAAGACAAAATGAACATTAGCTGCGCTCACTAGACATTAGCCAGGCTTAGCATATAACTAATGATAATAGGCAGACAGAAATGTTCAAGTCTGAAATAATGTTCTCTTTGTTTAAGAAATTTCTTTGAGGCTGGAAAAAAAAAGAAGCATTTCTTACTAAGATGTAAAAAGGTAAAACCATTGTTTGCACTATTTTATGTTATCGCAAATATTAGTTTGCTATCAGTGACAAAAACATACCTTTAGGAACTTACATATCAAGCTAAAGATGTGTAAATCTAGAGCAAACTAATTGCACAGTGGGAAGGGGGGGTGAACATTTCACAGATTCTTATGGTTTTAAATGGGTCTTTTAACGCCATTGAATGCTAAAGTGGTGTCTTTGTTGTTATTAGGCAATGAATCAGAGAACTGTCCATCATTCAAGAGGTTAGAAGCTTTGTTTAAATCAATTAGATGTTTTCCTTAACCCCCCACCCCATGGTACAGATGGTTTACTCCAGAATTAAGGCCGTATTTTAAAACCTTGAATACTAGAGACGTATCCAATGAATTTTGAGTTCTCCCTAGAGCGGAAATGGTTTGTCCCAGAATGCCTCCACTTTTTCTTTGAATTTATGGCACTTAGTAAAGAAATTGGCATATAACAACATTTTCTCAAAGTACTGATGACAGACGACTTTTTTTTTGAAAAGTGGAGTAGCAATAGTTGTGTCTAAATAAGAAGTGTTTCACAACTAATGTATAAAAATATTTGCTAATTGATCCAAAATTAAAGGCAGTTTTAGCCATTAGAGGGATAGTAATGTTTCACAATAAAAGCAGCTCCAATTAATCTTTATAGCATTTGGGCCATGGAGAGTGTTATTTCAATACTGTCAGAGTTGTAGATCAAGAGTAATTGAATGGCATACTTCCCAAGTGTCCCTCTTTTAGACCCAAATCCCTCTGTCCCTCTTTCCCACTCTGATGTCCCTCTTTTTAGGAGGTCAGACTGTGTGGTGTGTTTATAAGTGTATCATATTGCTCCACAGCAATAAAACTCATATTATTGTTTGTTTTAACGCCAGTATATGTGTTTATAAATTAGTCTAAGCAAATAAAATACTTTGGTCTTGTTATAAGTAATTTATTAGGCTACACAAGGAGGTGTTGCTAGGTCATGAAATAGACTAAACATTCTTGGTAATGCCCCTCCCACCACCCACACCCCCAGCCACACCCCATAAAACACAAGTGTCCCTCGTTGGCAATTTGAAATGTTGGGAGTTATGGAATGATAGCACTGCTCACCTCAGAGCTGCAAGACTGTCCAGATGGATCTCAGAGAGTGATCTTCAGTGAGCATAAGGGAAAATCTGAAAAACCTGTCTAGGAGGCAGGGCTTTCCTTATGCTCACAGTAAGAAGATTGTCCCTTGCTGTGATCTGTCTGGTCTCAAGACCAGATTCCACATCTGAGGGGAGGTGGCTTACACTAGATAAAAGGGGCGGGAGGGGGGATACTTTATCATTTAATTACTCTTGTACTAGAACTCTGACAGTATTGAAATAACACTCTTCATGGCCCAAATACTATGAAGATTAATTGGAGCTGCTGTTTTTGTGAAAAAAAATTAACTCCAGGTGTAACCTCTTCTTAACCCTTTGAGTGCAAGCGAGGTTTGCAATGCGTTGCATACCCCTCTGGCATTAATGAAAATATACAGGATGATAAGTGATAGAGTGTATAATCTATTTGTATGAAAAAATATTTCTCAAGAGCATATTTTCTCTGATAGAGCAACATTTATAAACTTGATTTTACTTTTTTTTATAAATGTGACCCATCATTCTGAATTTTGCTAACAGTTCTTAACCCTTTGAGTGCCAGAGGGGTAAGCAAAGCAATGCGTTGCCTACCACTCTGGCACCCCAAGGGTTAACATACACTAAGAAGGGTTTTTATACATGCCCTCCTTTTGGCTTTATGCAAAAAAAGTAAAGAAGAGCAATATTGGAGCAAACCAAGAGCACCATAAAGGAGGAAAGAAAATGTTGAAAGTCCATTGATTTAAAAGGGGCTTTGATCCTCATTGAGGGCCAGAAAAGTCTCTGCATATAATAATTTGCTAGGATGTTTGTCAGAAGCCGTCATGCACAGTAGAGACTGCCCGAACACACAGAATGCTGGGAGTTCTATGCTGGGAGCACAGAATGTTGGGAGCACAGAATGCTGCTGGGAGCACAGAATGCAGGGAGTTCTGTGCTGGGAGCATGCTGTGCTTTCGGGCAGTCTCGACAGTGCATGACTGCGTCGGCGGCTGGATGCAGAGCAGGACCGGCCTCTTAACCTTTGATTGCCAGAGGGGTACGCAATGCACTGGCACTCAAAGGGTTAACATCACCTGGACCTTGGCCCTTGTACACGGGCTTTTACATTAGTTGTGAAATAATATAATGGAGACCACTGTAACATGAAATAAGTGTAAAGCTCCATTTAAATCAGTGAGAAGTTGTATTTCTCTCTTATGGTACATTTGGTTTGCTCCGGAATTGTTCATTTTCTTTTGTACATAAGCCCATTGATGTCTTGTTTGGTAAAAATGATTTCCCCCCACCTTCCCGTCCATATCACATCTCATCAAATGCTCTATAACCTTTTTGGCGTTCGGGATGTCTTTTTTATGCAAGGTTACTCGTGTACAGCATGTTTGCTTAGTTTTGTGGGGCAGGATTATGCAGTTTGTGGATAAAAGGCTAATAGGAATTTCCTGGTTTCAGCCACATTATTGAATTTCAGGAGGGTTAGTGAATGTTGACATAGAGTATACAGGAAAAATGAAGTCATTTAAACACAATTGTACAAGTTTAGGGTCAGTAACATAAGACCTGTTGGATTAATGCAGCCGGGTTCATTTTTTTTAATTTTTTTTCCCCATTACAATTGGCCATGAGCCACAAAATACTCACACTATGACATTTTCCACATTGAAGTTAAAGGGATAGTAATACTTTGTTTTAACTTTACTTTATTTTGTAGGCATTAAAAAACATGAAGAATGATATAAGTCTTATCTCTCAAACCTTTATGGTTTAAGAGATATTCACAAGCAAAGTTTCCCCTTCCCGCCCCTTTTTCCTAGTGTAAGCCATCTCTTCTCAGATGTAAATCTGGTTGTATGACCAGACAGATAACAGAAGGGGACAATCTTCTTCCTATGAGAACAATGAAAGCCCTTCCCCCCTTGACAAGTTTTTCAGCTTTTTCCCTTATCTTAATTGAAGATCGTCCCTCTCTGCAGTCTGCCTGGGCACCTCCCTTCTGATCTGGTTGAACAGGGAAGGGATACTTTGTTTGTGAATATCTCTTAAACCATAAAGGTTTGAGAGATAAGACATATCATTCTTCATGTTTTTTTAATGCCTACAAAATAAAATAAAGTTAAAACAAAGTATTACTATCCCTTTAAACGCTTAAAGGACTTGCTCTGGAAAAAAAACATATGTGTGTGTGTGTTTAACACTTTACATGACAGGGAGTTGTCCCTCACATTTTTGAAGCAATGCTTTTGACACCTTACTGGCATTCAAAATGTCAGTTTATGTCATCTTTAAAAGGATAGTAATGCCAAATAGTATTGTAGCTAAGGAAAAAAAGAAATCCATCGGTGCAAGTCCTATCTCTCAAGTCTTTATGGTTTGAGAGATCGAACATTTTAAAGTTCCCCTTTCCCTACTGTAAAGCTGACAGTAGGAGAATCGAGTCGGCCGACTCAAAGCGGCTCTTCAGCAGAGCTGTGATACTGAAATCTAAAAATAATTGGAACTGTCAACAAAGTGTGTCTGGTTTGCAAGCAAATTTTGTAGATAGTTCCAATGAAGTAGTTCTTTTTAGATTTTGGTATCTCAGCTCTGCTGAAGAGCAGCCTGACGGCCCCAGACCAAGATCTCCTGATGTCAGCTAGATGCTGACATCAGGGAAAGGGGAGGGGGACTTTAAAACATTCTATCTCTCAAACCAATGCAATGCATTCCATGCCCCTCTGGAACTCAAAGGGTTAATGCTGTAATGCTAGAGATGTATCCAAACGGATTGCTTGGCAGTGCTTTAGAGACCTTTCTAGCATTAAAGAGGTTAAAGCGTTATATCAGCCAATGAGAATTTAATGAATGAAATTTGTCACCTATGGGGAGCTTCGTCTCTTCCTAGTTCATCAGCCTCAATGTGGCCAATTGTGGATACTGTTTGATGTCTGTCCCCTAGACTGGGACAACATTGTTAACAGGAATACTTTTAACTTGTTTGCTGTGGTACTTGTTGAACTGGGATGCAACCTTTCAGTAGCGACATGAGAATCTCGCGCTGTCATGCAGTGCAAGATTCTCATGTCGCCATTTTGATTATGGTGACATGGTCACTGTGCCATTTGGTCGCATGCTCTTTCGTGTGTGACCTTTTAAAAGTAAACTCAAATCTGGACCAAACTAAAAGTATCATATGGAAAACATGAAAAATCCTTATGATTTAAATGGAGCTTTTAGCCCTGTTGAACACTACAGGAGTCTCCAACTCATTGCTTCTCAATATAGTGGATCCCTCTCTAGCATTTAAGGAATTAAAAGCCCCACTTAAATCAGTGTAGGTTTGGGGAATTTTTACCTGTCCTCTATGATGCAGTTGCTTACTTCCAGTATTTCACCTCTTCATCCAACTGAACAGGATCCTTAACTCTCTGAGTGCCAAAGGGATGTGCAGAATATTAAAATGTATTGCACACTCCTCTAGAACTCAAAGGGTTAATACCTGGGGGGAGGCTAGGAATAATAATGAATGGCCATCTTGTATTACTAATCTGCAATACTAGCGGTTTGTACAGTTTGATGTGGGTGATGGTTAGTAATGGTCTGAAGGAATGAAATAATATATAGCAGTGTTTGGATGGGGGGGGGGGGGCGGTAGCCGGGGGGGCCCAAATGATACAAATAGGCCATATCCAGGCCCCGTTCCTCTCATCTTCTGGTGCTCCTGTGGGCAGTTTTCAGAGAATCTACAAATGCAATATAAAAAAGGCACGTCACATTCAATTGCCAGATTTCAGCAATGAGAAAGGATCCGCTTTCATTCAGAGTGGCATGTGACAGCTGAAAATCAGAACTTTTAAATGTCAGCAGGCTCACGTCAAGAAAGATTGTGGGAAACTTTTAAGAATATTTTACCCTTTCATTACTGGGCAGACTTGCAACGTGATACCATACCTCCCAACATTTCAAATTGCCAAAGAGGGACACTTGTGTTTTAGGGGGTGTGGCTGGGGGTGTGGCTGGTGTGCAGGGCATTACTGAGAATTTTTAGGCTATTTTATGACCTATTGACATCTCTTTGTGTAACCTAATAAATTGCTTATAACAAGACCAAAGTATTTTATTTACACAGACTAATTTATAAACACATATACTTACTTTAAACAAACAACAATGTGAGTTTTATTGCTGTGGAGCAATGTGATGCACTTATATACATACACCACAGTCTGATTTCCTAAAAAGAAAGACATTAGGGTGGGAAAGAGGGACAGAGGGATTTGGGTCTAAAAGAGGGACACTTGGGTGGTATGTGATACTCTCTGATACAGATTAAACCATTGGATATTAGACACTAAAATAAGAACTGTAATCAATGTTTATGTTTCACCTACCTAATGCTAATTTAATCTAATTACATTAAAATTTCTTCTCTGTATACTGCTTGTACCAAGGGGAGTGTGGTACTGATGTGTATGTTTGTGGCTTTGCTATACACATATTTTAACTCTATGTACTAAGAAGACACAGAGGAAACTGGCAAATATTGACATACATGGGAACTTTAATTTGTGGCGTCCCCGGAGGGGAGTATTATTGCCTCAAATCACTGTCAAAAGGGGGTGGGGTTTACCCATGTGTGGGGCGGGGCTTTGCAGGGCATCACACAAGTGGGTGGGAAGTGGGAGAAACTGGGTGGGAAGGAGGAAAAGTGGAAGGAACTGGGTGGGAAGGAGCAGAAGTGGGCAGAGTTTTAACGCAAGCTCCCTACATCCGGAGAGTTCCCAGGTATGTATATGACTCTATTTCCCTGCAAAAGCTACAGGCAGTGGAGTAACGATATGGGTCGCACCTGCGACCGGGCCCGTCACTCCAGGGGCCCGGCTGCCCCCTGCGACCTCCTCGCCCGCAGCAGTCGGTTAGCTGATCTCCCACTTGGCGCACCGCTCTAGTAATACAGAGCGCTGGGAGATGACATCATCTCCCAGCCTTTGTATTACTAGAGCGGCGCGCGGGAGCTTCAGTTGTAGAAATCTGTGCTGAAGGAGGCACAGATCTGTTAAGCCACACCGCTAGACCACCAGGGACTGGAGGTAGGGCCAGGGGTATTGTGGAAGGGGCAATGTGGAGATAAAGGGGAAATGTAGAGATGAAG
The DNA here is from genome assembly GCA_037306005.1 of Rhinophrynus dorsalis. Classification (NCBI taxonomy): domain Eukaryota; kingdom Metazoa; phylum Chordata; class Amphibia; order Anura; family Rhinophrynidae; genus Rhinophrynus; species Rhinophrynus dorsalis. The sequence continues at coordinate 19,194,501 of CM074728.1, forward strand.
GGGCAATGTGAAGATGGGGGCATTGTGGAAGGGGAAATGTGAGATGAATTGGAGATGGGGGCATTGTGGAAGGGGCATTGTGGAGATGAAGGGGCAATGTGGAGATTTGGGGCAATGTGGAGGTGGCCAATGTGGATGAGGAGGCCAATGTGGTCGGGGGGGGCCCATGGCAATTCTTGCACCAGGGCCCGGTGGCTTCTAGTTTTGCCTCTGGCTACAGGGCAGTTGTTTCAGGGCTTCCAGGCGAAAGAGTCTTAATAATGGTGGAGTGTGGACACAGGTATGTAGTAAGAAAATCCTATATTCAAGTACTTACCAGCAGGGCTCAAAATTTCCACTCGCCACTAGCCAATGGCGAGTGAAAGTTCAGCCCTGGCGAGTAGAAATTCAGCCCTGGTGTGTATGTTATGGCTTGCAGTGGCGAGTAACTTTTCAGGTCTGGCTAGTAGTAAAGGACTTCAAGTTTTAAGTCCTGCTTACCAGGAAGGGTATCTGAATTATATCTAAACCTGCACCCAAAGGCAAAATATCAGATGTGCCAGAGGATTTGTACATTCCCCTTTGTGATGCAATGCTTTGCAGACGTCTCTAGCAGCCAAGTGGTTAACAGTAATTAATGTATTGTTTTGCTGATGTACTTCACGTCACAATGGAATTGCCCTGGGAATCTATTTCAGTGAGTTTGGAACATGACTGTTATTGTTTATTATTTTACTTAAAATGGAACGCCTACTTTTTAAGAAATAGGTGCTTCTGAAAGTGCTTTTGCAAGCACATATATTTATGTTAGCCATTTCAACAATAGTTTATTTTAAGTTTAAGATAATAAGCTAGTACTTCTTGGTAGGAAGTGACAGTTGGGATGGGGAACAGTAAGGCAGTTACATTTATTGTAAGCAATGGTTCCAAATACTAAAGGGCCAACATAAATATAGGTGCTATTGAAAGTACTTTCAAAAAGTCACAGAGTTGTTACAAAGTGACACTTCCACTTTAAAACAGAGATGTGAAATATATTTCTTTCCACTTCACTTCAAGATACAATGCTAGATGGAATAAACCAATAATGGTGTTATATGTGCCGGGTGAGCTGAAGGTAGTATACTTTCAGATGAACAAACAAAAAATGATTTTCTTACATTTCTAGCTTGGAACAAAACATCTTAAAGGGATAGTAATACTTAAATATTACTGATCCCCATATTGTAGTAATGTTAAAAAGAATGTAATTGTCCCCAGTGTCATCTCTCAACTCTGACATTATTTAATTCAATTAAAGGGATAGTAATACTTAAATATTACTAATCCCCATACTGTAGGCATGTTAAAAAGAATTTAATTGTCCCCAGTGTCATCTCTCAGATGGGCCACTTCATGGGCTCTGGTGGCCCACATTTGGCCAGTGGGTCTCGTGTTGGACACACAAGCAATAAGTTAAAGAGATGCAAAACTGGAGCAAACCAAATGTGCCATAGGGGACAAATAAACATTTGATTAAAAGGGGAACTACCACCCAATATAAAGTCTCCCCTCAATAATTAGGTATGTGGCGACTAGCTTCTTAATAGTGTTATTATCTGTTACAAGTACCACGATCTGAAGTAATCGTGTTTCTTCAGAGACCAATGGCCAGGCTTGCACGCAGACATTTTGGCTTAGAGACGTCTGCACTGTCCGTCCCGGTCTGATGTAGGAGGCATTGCATGGAGCCGAAAGGCACCTGAAAGGACTGACGGTGCAGGTACACAGACGGCTCTACAGCAAGAAGCCTGGCCGTCAGTCTCTGAAAAAACAGGATTACTTCAGATTGTGGCATTTGTAGCTAATAATAACACTATTAAGAAGCATGTCGCCATATGCCTAATTATTGGGGGGCAAGTTTATATTGGGTGGTAGTGCTTTAAAATGGTTTTTTTAGAGGTCTCTAGCTTTCAAGGGCTTAACCCTTTGAGTGCCAGAGGGGTACGCAACGCACTGCGTATGCACTAAAAAAATCTTAGTGCGTAGGCTCCATAGAATAACACAGGAAATGGAGAAGTGATAAACTGGAGAAGTAATTTCCACTTTATCATCTCTTTATCACCGCTTTATCACTGCTTAGTGAAGACTCTCAAGGGGTTAAATAATGGCCAGTTAGATGCTTGTAAACTGGCCTCCAAAAATGTGTGTTGAAAGGCATTGGGTTGCCATAGCCACGCCCACAGCCCTGAATATGGGAGTGGCCATCACAGCTGAGATTCACCTCAAAAGCTGGAGCTCTAATCAGTTGCCAACTATGCCTAATGGCCCTGTGTACATGGAATTAGCATAAAGTGCCACACCATGCCATCAAATTGTAAAGGTTCTTTTCTCAAAATCTATTTCCTTTACAGAAAAAAGGTCTAGTACCACATATTGGCAGATTTTAAAAATAAACTAAACTTGTCCACATTAATAAGGACAATTTTGTATGTACATGGTTTTGCACACTCTACATTAGTCACCTCCACTCATAGAGAAAGATTTCTACACTCTTGGGATCTACAACTTAAAGGGATAGTAATGTTTCATAATAAAAGCAGCTCTAATTAATCATCATATTATATGGACTTTGGTGAGTGTTATTTCAATTCTGTCAGACTTGTAGTTCAAGAGCAATTCAATGACAAAGTATCCCCCTCCCATCCCTTTTACTGATGTAACACTGTTCAGCCAGAGCAAAAGGGAGGTGCCCAGGTAGACTGCAGAGAGAGACAATCTTCAATTAAGATAAGGGAAAAACCTGAAAAACTTGTCAAGGGGGGCAGGGCTTTCATTGTTCTCATAGGAAGAAGATTGTCCCCTCCTGTTATTTGTCTAGTCTATGGACTGCATTCCACATCTGAGAAGAGATGGCTTACACTAGGTAAAAGGGGCGAGAGGGGAAACTTTGCTTGTGAATATCTCTCAAACCATAAAGGTTTGAGAGATAAGACTTATATCGTTCTTCGTGTTTTTTTAATGCCTACAAAACAAAATAAAGATAAAATGAAGGATTACTATCCCTTTAATTCTCACACCATGAGATTTGTAATACAAATGGTCAGAAACTCCCTGAGGACAGCTAAACATACTGTTATCTCAGACAGGATATATCAGTTTATGTTCTTATTAGTTTTCAAAGAAAATACCTTTAGCATCCGTGTTGCACATTAATCTGGCTCAATACTGTCTAATTGCATTGGATAGATTAGATTAAATTGTTAAAACCTCTACAGTAGATGAGAAACTAATCCTGAAGGCAGGTTGCTATATTATTCCCAACAATTAGGCGATACGCTTTGTGTGAAAACGCTATAGTGATAAAAAGCTCTCCATCTCGTCTGGTATTCTGTGCAGCCATATTCAGTGTGTGAAAAAGATCCAACAGAAAAACATAGAAGCATGTTCTCTAAATGGGGGCTTTTTTCACCATTTAATCTGTCTCTCCCATTATGCTGGGTCTCTAATCCTCTGCTTTCAGGACATACACTGGATCTTAGAAACTCTGTTGTCTCAAATTCTATGAAGTAAGAATCAGTTCCTACATGATTTGATTTCATAATTGCTATGAAATATGGATTTTAGGGATGCACCGGTACCATTTTTTTAAGACTGAGTACGAGTACCGATACTTTCCCCAAGTACTCACCGATACCAATTACCGATACTTTTTTTTGCAATGCCATTTGACAGTTTTCCAAGGGGTGGTGAGAGGGTGCAGTGGAACTGAGTGGGAGATGGGGGGGCTGAGGGGAAGCAGGGGAACTGAATGGAAGAAGTGGGCGGCTGAGGGGAACTGAATTGGAGAAGTGGGGGGGCTGGGGACAACAGAATTGAAGAAGTGGGGGGGCTGGGGAGAACTGAGTGAGAGAAGTAGGGGAGCTGAGCAGGAGAAGTGGGGAGGCTGAGTGGGAGATGGGGGGGCTCTCAATGGGGCTGATGCATGGCAATGGGGCTGAAGCCATGGCTTTCTGCAAAAGAACAATAAGATTGTGCCAGGGTCTACCTGGAAAGCTGCAAAGAAGTTTACAGCTTGTCCAGTCTGTGCCAAGCTGCAGCTTCTGCCTGCCTTACCCTCCAGCTACCCGCTGTAATTTCCTCCTCTGTCAGGTGCTCGCTGTTCTCTCGCGAGCCCCGGCAGAGGTCAGCATCAGAGCTTTGCCATGGTAACCCACGGCAACGCTCCAACGCTGCAGGAGGGAGAGAGGCGCCCGGAGAGCATTGTCAGCAGCTCCCAGGGCTCCCTCTCTGCAGCATCGACCCTGACAAAGGGTATTGGTGCTGGCATCGGCTGCATTTGCGTGAGTATGAGTACTCGCGCAAATGCCGGTATCGGCACCGATACCAGTGTCGGTATCGGTGCAACCCTAATGGATTTAAAAGGATAGTAACACTTATGATGCAAAATGTATATAATGTAGGGTTTATACTCTTGAGTAAAACAAAGGTAATCCCATGGCTGAGAAGTGTTTTATTTAAAAGTTATTACAGCTCAAGCTTGAATTTTTTTAGGTGCAGTATCTTAATGGCCTGAAATTATACAGTGGCGCTGTTCCTACATCATCCTATGGGAAGCTCTGGTCAATTGACCATAAACGTCCCTAGGATGGTGTAGCAACAGCACCACTGTAAAATTTCAGGCCACTGAGATATTGCTCCTAAAAAAAATCCTGTTTGAGCTGCAATAACTTTTGAATAAAGCACTGCTTAGCAGTGTGAGTGCCCTTGTTAAACTCTGGAGGATAATCCCTATAATATATATATTTTTCTGCGTTCTAAGTGTTACTATCCCTTTAAAATGTGTTAATTTATGTTCTCTAAGGGCCCTGTATCCAAAACACCACCTCTTCTAGTTCCTTTGAGCCACTTCCAGTTTCTCTGTTGCCAGAGACATGAACTCTGTGTAGGCTTGTATATTAAGCTCTTAGGGCACGATGGCTTGGCTTAATTCTCCATGCTTTCCTTCCTAGCCACCCCTGATCAGCTGGAGGGGACCCTTGCCTCTTCTTCCATATAGGACCTCAAAGGGGCTGAACTCTGTAGACTCTTGATGGGCCAACTGCAGCTGCAGAGCTGCAAGCCTGTCGTACGACAGACTTCCCCTGCATTCAGCTCAACGCTGACTTCAGGGAAGAGCGAGGGAGGGGGGAACTTTGCCTTCAGTTATCTCTCAGTTATCTTGCAGCTCTGCAGCTGAGCCGAAATCCCGTTAGTGAAGAAGAATTATTTCACTGAAACGGTCTTCTACATGTGTTTGGTTTGTGCTTGGTTTGCAAGCACATGTAGAAGACCGTTTCAGTGAAATAATTCTTTGTCACTAACGCGATTGTGGCTCTGCTGCAGAGCTGCATGATGAAAGACAGACCGGATATCCCTGCAGTCAGCACAACGCTGACTCCAGGGAAGGGGGAACTTTGCCTTCGGTTATCTCTCAAACCATAAAGGTTTGAGAGATGAACCTGGGGGCAACTAACTTATTTTTCAAATACCTACAATATGAGGGATAGTAATAATAAAGTATTACTATCCCTTTAAGTTTACTTTTAGTCCTTCCCACATACTGTACTCCACAACTACACTCTGGAATGTAGACTACATATGTTATTTCACAATTCATGAACTATTTAATCTTGTAGACCTGTTTTGGTAACCTGTGATCTAAAAAAATCTGTCTTATTTTGTTCCATGTTACTACCGGTAGAGCAGTTATACTTGTGACATCTGTATATCCCTGGGATCTCCCTAAATGGATCTAACTTTTTCTGATTTCTAAAGACATCACTCAGGGTCACTATATCTTTAATGCACCTGTTTTTCCTAAATACTTCCTTGTCTGATCTCTAGTTTTGGGTCCTGCATTAATATGGGCCAATGTTTTTGAGATTTTTTTTTTTAATCTGATGACTTTTGGTATTATAAGTGGAAACAAAATATGCCAACTGTCCTTTTTGTGATTGTTTGCGATCTTTCTTAATAAAGAGGTATTTTCTATCCATTTTGTTAACTTTGTCCAAAGCTTCTCTTTAACTGAATTGTTAGAGGACTTTTGCTGCTTCCTCCTGAAAATCCACCTCTTTACTATAATTTCTTTCAAACGTTTGTAGTTTTCCCAAAGGAATATTATCTGTCCACTGTTTAGCATGGTCACTATACACGTGCAGGTAATCATTACTATCCACAAGCTTCCGATAGTTCCTTGAGGGAACTCATCCATCATCAGCAAACAGTGTAACATGTAAGTATTCTATTTTCTCCTTTTGAAAATTTCCTGTAAACTTGAGACCCATATCATTCTTGTTAAGGTAACCAAGGGAATCCTCGAAGATTTCTTCAGACCTTTTCCAAACAATAATAAAGTCATCTATATAGCACTTGTAAAGGGCTATATATTTCTTAAAAGGATGATCATTCCATATGTTGGATATTTCCCAGAAACCCATGTATAAGTTTGCAATGGATGGTGCAAATGCAGACAGGGACAGATTTGCCATAAGGCAGAGTAGGCATCTGCCTACAGGTGCACCCCACAGAGGGGCGCCTGTCACTGAAATCGATTTTTTTTTAAATATTTTTATTCACAGTGCTTGTGCTGTGCACAGTTGCAGCAGTAACCAGTCACATAGTAAGATCTGTGCCTTCTTCGGCACAGACCTGTATGCTGTTGCTCCCTCATTGGCTCTTTAGTAATGCAGAGTACTGGGAGATGACATCATCTCCCAGCGCTCCGCATTATTGAAGAGAAGACCGCACGGGAGCAAAAGCATACAGTCTGTGCAGAAGGAGGCACAGACTTTTCCTGCCGCTGGACCACCAGGGAGGTAGGAAATGGATACAGAGGGCAATGTGAAGATGATTTGAGGCAGTGTGGAGATGATGGGGGCAATGTGAGGGAAAGTTGTAGCTCATGGGGGCAAGTTGGAGCTGATGGGGGCAATGTGAGAGTAAGTTGGAGCTGATGGGGCAAGCTGGAGATGTTGGGGGCAATGTGAGGGCAAGTTGGAGATGATGGGGGCAAGATGGAGATGATGGGGCAATGTGGAGATGATGGGGGCAATGTGAGGGCAAGTTGGAGCTGATGGGGGCAATGTGAGGGCGAGTTGGAGCTGATGGGGGCAATGGAGCTGATGGGGGCAAGGTGGAGATGATGGGGGCAATGTGAGGGCAATATGGAGCTGATGGGGGCAATATGAGGGCAATATGGTTATGTGGGGGGGTAATGTGGAGATTTGGAGCATTGTGTAGATGTCCAGTGGAGATGGCCAATGAGGGAGGGCTTCAGATTTCTGTGCCTACAGGCTCCTGAGATGTAAATCCGGCCCTGATTGCAGAACCCATATCAATAGCAGTTTTCTGCAGATAAATTTGAAAACAGTTATGTTCCAAAATATACTCAACACAAGCTAAAATAATTAAATAGATTTAGAGATGGTGCTATATGAAGAAAGCTAAAATAAATTCCTGTTGTAAAGGTGGACAAACTTTTACCTCTTTTAAAAATATTGAAAAGCTACTTTACATAGATTGTGAGACATACATGTTTATAGGGCCTGAACATCACAAGTTACCCAGGCATAGTCTAAACCTTCTCCTCCTCTACATCCCCCTTCTAAATCTAAACTCCTTTTGATCCCTCTGTTCCCTGTTCCTCTCCTCTAATTTCTCTGTTTGAGTTGTTTGGCCTCCTCCCATACTAACCTCTAGAAGGAGTCCTTGGTCGTCTCTAAAAAGAGCTGTGTCACATTTTGTTTGGGTCTGGCTTCCCCTCTCCTAAATGATCTATCTTCCTCAATACTATTGGGGTGGTACACTTCCTTTTCTTTTACTTCTTTAAACTAATTTCTCTTCTGATTCCTAATACATGTAAATCCTTGATTACCACTATGATACTATTGTCTATATGGTACTCTCTGGTGTCCTTTTCGGTTATTCCTATTGTCAAAACAGTTACCAGAATATGATACAGCATATCTATTAGTACTATATTGTTGTCCATAGTGCTGGTATCCATTATGTGTACCCTGATGTGGATACACTGTTCCCTCTCCCTTTTTATGGTGTTGATTTGTATTAAATTACTACATTTATTAGTGCTCTCTCTGTTTTTTGCACTTCTTATTGTTTCCAAGTGTCGAATTGATAGTGATCCAAGATCCTTATTGAAGATAGCTGCAGATTTAAGACGGGTTGGTGGCACCACTAATATTCATATCGATTTTAGCATTGCATCTATATCATACCATTGACCATTTAATCTCCTCATCTATTCATCTCCATTTCATCACCTGACTATAATATAGCTGAGAAACTAAAGTGATTAAGGAATATGTTTCCGGAAATTCATTATGAACCTGTGTAAGACTGATTTTATCAGGTTTTAATTACTATTATTCCTTTGAGAGTTTATATTTACAGTTAGCATTTAATTTTATTATTTTTCTTATTTTTCAATATCCTTGAAGTTGGTTATCATCTTACTCTGGCGACTGTGGAGTGATACCTTTAATGCACCTTATTATCTATTTGGATTCCCAACAAATCCTAACTCCTGCCATGAGTCACGTCACCATTCTGCACACCACCTACCTGTCAGGTAAACACCAAATCTCCAGCCTCCCAGAAGCATCAGTGAACAACTTAACAAAATCTGTCTGCAACTGAGGCTGGAAAAAATATTGTAACCATCCAAGAAACTAATCCAGGTCAGCCTTGATGGAGGTAGTCATAGTAATGAAATGATGAGACAATCGCCAAGAAAAAAACCTTCCGCAAAGGCATTATGTGACTCATTACCATAAACCTACGGTGGTTCAGTGTCAGCTCTTGGGTAGTGGACTAGACACTGTCCTCACGTCTATCTCCCCTCTGACTGAGGAAGTGTTCATTATTACTACTAGTATTCTTATTATCTATTGCTCAATAAACTGGTTTAAATTCACTTGTACTATTTTGTGTGTTTCTTTACTGAGAGTCCGTGACATCTATTGGGTAAACAAATCCATTCTGACCCCAAAAAACAGTTCGATATCTCACTGGATTAAGATCCTGTCTACACTTTTAGTTGAAAGCACCTTTCCTCTAGTTTAATGGATGATCCCTTGTTTTTGCTCAATTTTTTTATTAAATAGTTCCCCAGAGAATTCTTTGTGTCATTGAATAGTAATCATATTAATTCCTAGATGTCTCTTCTCTAATTTAAACAACCCCAGCTTCAGCTATCTCCCTTTATAACTAAAATGTTCCAATCCATTATGAGTTGTATTTTTTTGTTTTGTATTTTTGTGTTTCTGTACGTTTTCTTGTTCAATAATGTCCATTAAGAAATGATGTCCAAAACTGTACACACATTCTAGATTAGGCCTTATCATGGATGGATAAAGATGTAGCATTATATTCCCATCCTGTGCAAATATACCCCATTTTATACACAATAGGACCCTACTGGCTTTTGCAGCAGCCGAGTGATACTGCAGACTGTTGTAGTCTATTGCCTATAAATACTCCCAAATATTTCTCTAAAATGGATTTCCCAAGTAGTTTTACATTTAGTGTATATGTAGCATATTTGCTCCTGAAACCAAGATGTATAATCTTACATTTATATTTTAAACCTCATCGGCTACTTTTCCTCCCATTCACTCGGTTTGTCTTTCTGCAGAGAAAATTAAATACTGTTCTTTGTGTATTTCTTGCAACTAGGAAGAGAGACATAACATTCAGTCAGAAAATGGTAGCTATGTGGAGGGAAATAAATGCAGAAGGTTGTAAAGAAGGTTACACCACATTAAGTACGACTGTTAACGTTAAACCAGTGGACACTGGTCTGTTTACAGAGGATGAGGTGTTACTAATATAAAAAAATAGAAAATGGATAAATCAGTTGGTCCAGATGAGATTCGTCCAAGACGGGAGTAACTACAGGGGGTGCAGGGGATGTGGGCCAGCATCCAGTGGGGTCCCATGTATCATACGGTACAGTCGCTTTCAATTAAGCATATTTTTTCAACATAGGTTTGTGTTAGGGGCCAAAAATCTGTTTGCACCGGGGCCCTCCAATGTCTAGTTATACCATTCAAGAATATTAAAAGAGCTTAGTTATGTGCCTGCAGCATATTTAGCTCAATGTTTTAACTGGTATCTGTTCACAAGAGCAGTTGAAAATTACTAAAAACTGCCACTTTAATGCAACTGCAATTACAGGCTAGTGAGTCTGACCTCAGTAGTTGGGAAAATAATGGAAATGCAATTGAAAGGAGGAATTGTTCCATATCTGAAGTCTAGTGACATGCAGTATCCATGGCAACATGACCTTATGACAGGAAGATCTCACAAAACAAATTTAGTTGAGCTTTCTGATTATGTTACTCAAGTTATAGACAAAGGTGGGACAGTAAATATAGTCATTTTGGACTTTAGTAAGGCTTTTAACACTGTGCCACATGGGATGCGGATACACAAGATACATAACTTAGGACTGGACTCAAAAGTAGTTGATTGAATAAAAAATGGCTGAAGTACAACTGACATTTCATCATAGTGGGTGGTATTCATTCAGATGAAGGACTGGTTACTAGTGGAGTGCCACAGGGATCAGTGCTTGAGCCTGTTCTCCATTATTTTAATTAGTGGTATTATTAGTGGTATTCAAAGTACGGTGTGCTTTTTTGCAGTTGATACAAACGTTTGCCACAGGATTGACAAAAGTACAGGATCTTAAGTTTAAAACTTAGGACACAGAAACCCAGATTTAATGGTACTTTTCTGACAAAACATCTGGGGAAATGGGCATGGGAGGTATTATTTTAGATGGCTTGACCAAGCAGTCCCAGGAAGGTGTGCAGAGAGCTCTCCGGTCCAAATTCGGAGAGCCCCACTCTGTATCAGCCACTGCGCATTCGGGCAGTCTGTACTGCGCATGTCTGCATCGCAAGCAGTCTCTACTGTGCATGACGGCTTCTGACAAACATCCTAGGAAATTATTATATGGAATTATTGGTTGGGGACTTTATATGGGGTGATAGTCCTGCTTTAAACAGGGATACAATGAAAATCTGGCAAATTGGTATGCCCCAAGGATTAATCCCTTAGTGACAGCCACGTCCACATGCAGTTGTCACCTTAACGCTCGTCATACAAAAAAAAATTGCCAAATGATTCCAGAGTCCCCGAACGGCGTGCAGCCGCACGGAGACCCGGACTTCCAGTACTACTTCCGGGACTTACCAGGTACGTCCTCTGTCACTAAGAGACAGTTTTTGCGGGACATACCTGGTAAGTCCATTGTCCGGAAGGGGTTAACGTTGAGACACTTTGCCCTGGGGAAACAAACAGATGCATTCATGAAGCTATTCTGGAGCAAACCAACTGCACCATAGGAGCAGAAAACCATGGCCCTTTGATTTGAACACATTTTTTAACCTGTTAAATGCCAGAGAGGTCACCAATGCATTGCTTTACAATACTTTGGAGAACTCTAACATTCAAGGGGTTAAAGTCCTATTTTAACCAGTGGGGATTTGGGGGAATTACTGATTTACCCCCTCTATGGTGCAGTTGGTTTGTCCCAGAATTGCACCTCTGTAATTTCCTGAATACAGCCCAAAGCCTAGAGGTGTCCTCATAACTCTCAGCAATGCTCACACTTTCTTGGTTTGTTGCCTCATTGATGCACACCTATTGTATATTCCAGTTTAATGGTGCAGCCAAAAAGGATCTGTCGTGTCTTCCAGCGGTTCTGTCTCTTTCCTGATCTGTGCCAAGGTGGGAGAGATAACAATTCACTTATTTGTATATTCACAGAAGGCTGTTGTTGAATTCCCCACTATCATCCCTGCCATCACTATCCTGACAATGTTAATGATCCACTATAAAGGATCCTCTCAGCTGTGATGTGTGACAAACATATCGGTTTCAATGGGAGAATTCGACAGTTAGGGACACAGCCGTGGCACATTCTTACTTCAAGAGCCCTGTACATATTGAGAAGGGATTTCTGTGGTTTGACTTGGGAGGAGAGATGGGTTATTTTTGTTATGTATTTTTTTGAGACTTAAAAAAATTTATAAAGAAGTGGAATGCCGGCAGGCGGCAGAAGAATTATGGATAATGGAAGATTTTTGCCTCAGGGCACAGGGCCTGCTTTGCCTATTCCAGCATAACTAGAATATTTATAATTCAAATACTTATCTTTAATAATTAAAATACCGGGGAATATTACAGACAAAAGATAGAGGATTTTGTGTACATGCATTTAGACATTGTGCATTGAAAGCCCTCAAGCTGAGAGGATCCCAGAATTAGGTTTAAAGAAGGTAATTGTGGAAATAAGATTGTTTTATGTTAAAGAAACTGAATTTTATATCACACCTTGTTCGTGTTTTCCTGTTTTTATTATCATGTACACTAAGAAATTCTTAGTATATATTTTTTTGTATAACTGTGTTCTGAAGGGTTTGTTAGTTGTAATGATACAAAAATACATACAAAGACACACAAACATACATACATATTATACATAAAGACACACGCACATAATATCATTCATACATACATACACAGAGGCACGGAGACACAGACATTCATACATAGACACTAATACCTAGAGCAATGGTTCTCAATCTTTTTTTGCTCGGGCACCCCTAACACATAATCTACAACATTCGGGGCACCCCTAACATATTTAATGTACTTTATCAAGGGCATAAGAAGGGTACAATACATAAATATACAGTTATTATTAGGTTTTATAATCATAATAACAAAACTAAATCTATTGTGCATAACAATCTCTATAAATCTTTATTTAAAAGTCCATTTTTGTTAGTCTTCATAGAAAACATGGGGCACCCTAAGTTGATGTCTGTGGCACACCAAAGTGCCACGGCACCCTGGTTGAGAATCATTGACCATACATATATACATACATACATACACAGTGGCCTGAAAGGGTGACGCAAGAGTGCACAGCATTGGTCACCCACATCATTGTAAAAGATTGGTGAGTTGTTGCAGTGGTTAGGATGCTCCAGACGTGTTGCTAATGGTGGTTGTTGGGGAGTAGGAGGTGGGTTATACATGTTGTGGGTATCCAGCTGTTGACCCTTTGAGTGCCAGCGAGGTATCCAATGCATTGCACACACTTTGGATACCTCTATTGAACTCAGATGGTTAACCATATATTTCCTGAAAATAATTATATTGTTCTTCCACTTCTTCGCAGTATAATTGGCAATATATAACAGAACACGCCTCATTATGCTGCTGCTGTCACTCAAAGGGTTACATGCGTCTTTTAACCTCTTGAAAGCTATTTAAATCAATGGTAATTTTTATATTTCTCCTATGATGCAGTTGGCTCGCTCCATAATTACTCAAGTTGGTTTTAGCACATCAGCCTAATTATTTGTTAAAACAAACAGGTATGCAAAAGTCACAAAAAGTAGTTCATTCTTCGATAAGCTCTGTGTTATCTGACATGTTTCCACAGACAAAGAGACAAAGAGGGCCATGCTCGCTCTTAACAGAGAGATTGTTTGAAAAACACACACCTCAATACGTATCACTCTCTCCTTGCTGACTTTGTGACGCTGTCAATTATAGGCTAGATGTGCAGCTGAGTGGTGTGTCTTGTCTGCAGCTTTAGACAGAGTGAGCTTGCTTTGTTTACAAGCTTGTTAGGATTCCAAATGACTCTTGGGCTGTCATTTTTGTTTAACCCTTTGAGTGCCAGAGGGGGAGGGAACGCATTGCTAAGCAATGCGTGCCGTACCCCTCTGGCACTCAAAGGGTTAAAGGAAGTAATTCTGGGCCCTTCATCTTAACCTTGTCACTGTTCATTGCGATTAGCTGCAACATAGTGAGATGTTTAACCCCTTGAATGCTAGAAAGGTCTTCAACCTTTTAATGATTCCATGTTCTCCAAAGCCTGGCAAGGCAAGAAACACATTTTAACTCTTTGAGTGCCAGAGAGGGAATGCAGAGCAATGCATTGCATAATCCGTCTGGCACTCAAAGGGTTAAAGCAGGGGGCATTGGAGGATTTCTGTTTGTCCACATTGGTGCTGTTTGTTCCGTAACTGTTTTCCACTTTAGTTTTCTGCATAGGATCCAAGGAGTCGGTGTCGACAGGTCCCCTAGGATGAATGATCCTATAACCCTTCCTATAAGTGTTCCTATAATGCTGGTGTACCAAAAAGGGATGGGCAATTGTGGAGCAAACCAAATGCACCTTATGGGACAAATTAAAATTCCTATTAATTTAAATGGGGCTTCACAATGAGATGGAGACCTCTCTAGCATACAAGTGGTGAAAAGCCATATTTAAAGGGATAATAACATTCAGGAATTACTGTAACATTGATTATTCTACATCCTTTTGTATAACGATGCAGTGGCATAACAATAGGGGTCGCAGGGGTAGCAACTGCGACCAGGCCCGTCACTCCAGGATCCCGGCCTCCCCCTGCTTAGGCACATACCTCTATTAGCAGCTGAGCTCCCTCTCTGTCTCCTGTACTCTAGTAATGCAGAGCGCTGGGAGATGACATCATCTCCCAGCACTCTACATTACTAGAGAGAGGACCATGTGGGAGCTCCGAGCTGTTAATAGAGGTCTGTGCAAAAGGAGGCACAGACCTCTTCTGCCACTCTGCTGAACCACCAGAGAGGTAGGAGATGGACACTGAGGGTCAATGGGGGCATTTCAGAGGTGGTCACTGGGGGTACTGTGAAGGTAAACATTGGGGGCAATGTGGAGGTAGCCAATGGGGGCAATGTGGAGGTAGCCAATGGGGGGCATTGTGGTCAGGTGGGGCCCCATAGCAATTTTTGCACCAGGATCCGGTGGCTTCTAGTTACACCTCTGTACTAATGTGTAGCTTTGCAACCACCCATAACTTTGCCATTTTTGTTTTATTCTATAATAAAGTGTCCCCCTCCCACCCCTTTTCCATACGTCACAAATCTTACCATAAGGGTAGCAAGCAGATCTGGACAAATAGCGACAAGGGACAATCTTCTTTCAGCATAAGGAAAACCTACCCTCCTTCATCAAGGGGGCAGGGTTTTACTTATACAGATAGAAAGAAGATTGTCTCTCGCTGCAATCTGTCTGGTCCGATGACCGAATTCCAGATCTGAGGGGATGATTTGTGACGTATGGAAGAGGGGCGGGAAGGGGACATTTTATTACAGAATAAAACTAAATCGGCAAAGATTTGGATGTTACAAAGCTGCCCATTGTTATACAAATGTATGTCCAAGAATCAAGCTTACAGTAATACCTAAACTTTAATATTGTAGATATCCTATATAATAATTTGCCAAGTTGTGTGTAATGCCCGACACGCGCAGTAGACACTGTTGCGCGTGTGGCAGTCATGCGCAGTAGAGACTGCCCGCGCCGCAGCTGATACAGAGCTGGGCGCTCCGAAGGAGCGTCCAGCTCTGTATCAGCCAAGGCGCAGGCAGTCTCCACTGCGTGTGACTGCCCCGCGACCGGCTGCCAGAGGTTCTGTATCAGCCGAGGCGCGGGCAGTCTCCACTGCGTGTGACTGCCCCGCGACCGGCTGCCTGAGGCACTGTGGCCCGTGTAACGGGCTGTTCAACTAGTAAAAAAATAAATGAATTGATGGAAGTCCGGTCTGTCAAACACGTATAGTTTGAGCGATATACACTTCTAAAGTTCCCCTTTCACAGACATCAGCTCTCTAGCTGACAGCATGAGATTCTGGTCGTGCATCCAGACTGCCGCTCTTCAGCAGAGCCGAAATAGCAATATCGAAAAAGAAATACTTCATTAGAATGGTCTGCAAAGTGTGCTTGCAAACCAGGTACACCTTGTAGACCATTCCAATGAAGTATTTCTATTTAGATAGAGCTATATTGGCTCTGCTGAAGAGCCGCTGGCCGTTCCCAGGACCATGATCTCATGCTGTCAGCTAGAGCTCTGACATCTGTGAAAGGGACGAGAGGGGGGAACTTTAGAAGTGTATATCTCTCAAACTATACATGTTTGAGAGACCGGACTTACATCAATTAATTTATTGTTTTAATATCTACAATATTAAACTTTGGTAAAAGCAGTCATTACTAATCCTTTAAGTCAGTGGAAATGATATTGTGAATACAGGTTATTTTGTGTCAGTTCTGTTAGGTACGCTTGGGATGCATTATATATTGCAATAAAGTCAGGTCACCAGGAGCAGGTTTGGTCATATTATCAGAGTGTTGATACAGATGTTTTAGTTGATCTAGAAAATATTGCTAAAGTATTTTAAATGAATAACATAACAGCCCCTGGCAATATAACAAAGTCTGACAAAGAATGCTTTAAAGGATTAATAGACTCTATTATGAAAAAACAAACAAACCTGTAATATGGGTAACATGACCACATATCCATTTAACCCTGTGATTGCCAGGGGTATGCAACATATTGCAAAGCAATGAGTTGCGTACCCCTCTGGCACTCAAAAGAGTATCAGAATGGTCTCCAACTAAATTTCAATGCACTGGATAAATCCCTGGCACTCAGGTTAAATCACTGTATCACGGTGCCCATGATTGGTGCTGTCCAGTGTCAGTCACTTGCTGAGTATCATGATTGGCTGTCTGTGATTAGCCCTCCTCACACAGCCTTTTTAAACCCAGGCTGAGCACTTCCAGGTTGCCCTTTTGGGGTGTTTCTGACTCCACTCTGCCTGACCTGCTTGTCAGGCTTCTGGGCCTGTTCCTGCTGTACTTGCTGATCCAGTGTTCCTGTATGCTAGTGTTCCTGTGTTCCAGTGCTCCTGTGTTCCAGCACCTCGCGGGTTAATCTTACTGAGTTCCTGAATCTCCTGCTCCAGCCGTCGCTCTGGCGACATTGTTCTTCTCGCTGCTGATCATATTTTGTTGGTTTACTCCACTAAACCTGGTTGCGATATACATTGTTGGCCCCAGTGTGCGGATGCTGGTTTACTCCACTAAACCTGGTTGCGATATACATTGTTGGTCCCAGCGTGCGGACGCTGGTTTACTCCACTAAACCTGGTTGCGATATACATTGTTGGTCCCAGCGTGCGGACGCTGGTTTACTCCACTAAACCTGGTTGCAATATACATTGTTGGTCTCAGAGTGCAGACGCTGGTTTACTCCACTAACCTGGTTGCAATATACATTGTTGGTCTCAGCGTGCGGACGCTGGGCTACTCCACTAAACCTGGTGGCGATATACATTGTTGGTCCCAGCATGTGGACGCTGGTTTACTCTACTAAATCTGGTTGCTATATACATTGTTGGTCCCAGCGTGTGGACGCTGGTTTACTCCTCTAAACTGGTTGCGAGATACATTATTGGCTCCAGCGTGCGGATGCTGGTTTGCTCCACTAAACCTGGTTGCGATATACGTTGTTGGTTCCAGAGTGCGGTCGCTGGTTTGCTCCACTAAACCTGGTGGCGCTATTACCATTAATCCAAATGTGCGGACATTGGTTTGCTCCTGAACATCCAGTACTGTGGTCCGGCGCCGTCCACTTCCTTGCAGTTGTCTGAGTATCCCTGGCAATAGACTCCTGCTGAGTAAGACCTCTATACTTATGCTCTATGCTGTCTTAGTCACCTGACAGCTGATCTACTCGCTCAGGCTGCCCTGCCCGGTATTGGTGAGGCCGGTAGAACCTTGACGATACCATCCTGTAGGTTGCCTCACCCGGTATTGGCAGGGCCGGTAGAGCCTACTCCAGTACTCCTTTGGGCTGCCCTGCCCGGTATTGGTAAGGCCGGTAGAACCTTGTTATTCACCATCTTTAAGGTTGCCTTACCCGGTATTGGCAGGGCCGGTAGAGCCTACATTCAGCATTCCGTGGGGCTGCCTTGCTCGGTATTGGTAAGGCCGGTAGAACCGGTATATGTCATCTCATGGTTGCCTTACCCGGTATAGGCAAGGCCGGTAGAGCCTGTCATTAAAACTGTCACTTGGGTTGCCTTGCCCGGTATTTAGGCAAGGCCGGTAGAACCTATTATATGTTATATTGCTGTTGTATTGTTATGTATGTTTACCCTGCGGGGACTGCCTTTAACTTTTAATAAAGTTAAGTTATTTTACCAAACCTTAAGTCTGAGAGTCTTCAAATCCATGACACACTGTCACTTATCTAATTCTGTAGGACTGTACAGGAATCATTGCAACCCTGCAGTGGGGGTTTAATAAGTGCCCCTTATCTAAAAGGAAATGTTGCCACTTTAAATATGGGGCTTTTGATGCTGTGCAAAACAAGGGTACACATACTTCCTGGAGATGTTTTATTCAGAGGTTATTACAATTTAAACTGTCACAATGTGGTGGCACTGTTACATTCTGTGGAGAACTGTAGTAAGTGGGTCGCCTCTCCCATAGAATATAATAGCTGTCTGGACCCCAGAAGACCTGTAGGGAAATTCTCTGGACACTAGGTGGCACTAGTAATATATAAAAAATGTTTCAAATGTAATAACTTTGGAATTAAGCAGTGGGAGTACCATTGTTAAATTCAGTATTGATTTTTTTGCATAATAAAGATTTCCAGTGATTTCCTTTAACTCATCCTCTGTTAGAGGTAATTAAAACTCATTACAAGTGCACCATTCTCCTCTTTCAGTGAAGTGCTTTGGGTGATTTTAAAGGGATAGTAATGTTTCACAAAAAAAAAGAAACGTCATGAAATCCTGCTTCCGGGACAAGACGGCGGCTCTGCAGGAGCGATGTCATCTAGATGTCTAAGTATAGTTACTTCATTGGAATGGTCCACAACGTGTGCTTGCAAGCCAGGCACACGTTGTAGACCATACCGATGGAGTAATTATACCTAGATATCTAGATGACATCGCTCCTGCAGAGCCGCCGTCTTGTCCCGGAAGCAGGATTTCATGACGTTTCTTTTTTTTTGTGAAACATCGCTCCTGCAGAGCCGCCTACAGTCGGGCGACCGGATTCTGCCTCTGACAGCTTTACAGCTCGTCAGGCAGAAAGAGGAGGGAATGGAGGACTTTATTTTCTTATTTATCTCAAACCATAACGGTTTGAGAGAAAGGAGTAACTAGACTGAATGTTGTTTTACTGCAGCTACGATGTAAGCGATACTTTTATGGGACTATACTATCCCTTTAAGGGTTTATATGTACAGGTAGCCATGCAGGGCCATACAAACATTTTTTCCTCTATTCTCTACAAGGTGATAAAAAAAAATCAATCTAGTTAATCTTGAATTAATTATCTGCTTAAATATGGTAATTTTTGTGACAATCATGCATTAATAAGGTGACAAGGTCGCCATTTTAATGCAGGATGCATTTTACATGTTTATTCTACAGGACTGTACAGGAATCAGTATAAGCCTACCGGGTGTGTTTATCATTAGAGTCCAACATTAAAATGGCTATCTGATCTTGTGTGGGCCCTAAAAATTCAGGTAAGATGGCCAGTCATCCCTTTTATTATGGCTACTTATGAACTAGGCTTTCTTCTGTTCCTATGCAACCTATAGGGTTGCCAGATCATCACTTTAAGATTGTATAATTATGAAAAATCAGGCTGCAGGGCTGCAATTATTATTACTGGGCATCAGTAGTTCCCATTTATCCAGGCGTTTTTCATACATGTCCAATGAATGATTTGGCAGTCCTATATACAGCTCTGCAATGTGCCTATTGTATAAGTCCTGGTCATAAAAAACAAACAAATATAGGGCGCCCCATAGCATAAAACTGTTGGTACTTAAAATCAAGCAAAGAATGTTGTTGTACTCACAAATAAGGTGGTCAGAAGTCAATCTGACAAAGCTGGCAGATGGAGAAATTCCCGTCTCCACTCGGGTACATCAAGGGAACTAAAATCACAAAGAAAAGTAATAAAAATAGAATAAGGGATACTAAACTGCTCAAGAGGATTGGAAATATTTATTAAAAATATTAAAATTTCCATGAAATGGAGTCCAAAATATATTGAATATATAAAAATCTGTTCAATAACAGGTCTAATGCGTTTCGTAGTGCAAAACCACCTGTTTATCAAAGACAAACAATATAATCAATTTTTATCCACTTGGAATGCCTGCATGAATTTAAACCCTTTGAAGTCATATGTCTATTTAATGCTGACATTTATTCTTTTCAGGTAAATCATTGTTACAAAGGTGAAGATAAGAAGCAAAAAGAAGAGAAGACAGATGATAGATAAGAAGACAGAAGATGTAGAGAAAGAAGAAGATGAAAGATAGAAGATGACAGATGAGATGTATAGTAGTTGACCAGGATGTTGAAGACCCCACTGGACATCAGGATTACAGGTAAGTGTTTATTTTTATGTGAGGTTAACTTAGCTGGATAAACCGTGTGAGTGGCAGTGAGGTATGCAAAGCTGTGCAATGTGTTGCATACCCCAATAGCACTCATAGGGTTAATTCTGCTAGCATTACACACATTGTTTGAGTACTTTAGATGTATTGATATGGGGCTTAGGAACCAATATCAATACATCCATTGGTCACTATCAATATGTCCACTGGTCACTTAGGGTTTTTTTTGTCTTTTTTTCCCCTTCGATTCCTACGGAGGCAGGCTTAAAGGGATAGTAATACTTTGTTTTATCTTTATTTTATTTTGTAGGCATTAAAAAAACACGAAGAACAATATAAGTATTATCTCTCAAACCTTTATGGTTTGAGAGATATTCACCAGCAAAGTTTACCCCTCCTGCCCCTTTTACCTAGTGTAAGCCATCTCTTCTCAGATGTGGAATCTGGTTGTAAGACCAGACAGATAACAGAAGGGGACAATCTTCTTCCTGTGAGAACAATGAAAGCCCTGCCCCCCTTGACAAGTTTTTCAGGTTTTTCCCTTATCTTAATTGAAAATTGTCCCTCTCTGCAGTCTACCTGGGCACCTCCCTTCTGCTCTGGCTGAACAGTGTTACATCAGTAAAAGGGGCGGGAGGGGGATACTTTGTCACTGAATTACTCTTGAACTACAACTCTGACAGTATTGATATAACACTCTCCAAAGTCCAAATACTATGATGATTAATTAGAGCTGCTTCTATTATGAAACATTACTATCCCTTTAAAGGGATGGTAATACATCCAAATGAATAATCCGGATATTGAAGCTATGCTAAAAAGAAATTTATTGCCCCCAGTGTCATCTCTCAAACCCTTATGGTTTGAGAGATAATAGCACGCAAAGTTCCCCCTCCCTCCCCCTTCCCTTAAGTCAGCGTTCTAGCTGACTGCAGGGAAATCCGGTATTACTTTCATCAGACTGTTTCTGTGAAAGAATTCTTTTTTAAAAATGTGATCTCGCCTCTGCTGCAGAGCCGCCTGATGCACATAAGACTGTCATACGACAGCTTCCCTTGCAGTCAGCTACAATGATGACTTCAGGGAAAGGGGAGACAGGGGGGAACTTTGCACTCTATTATCTCTCAAACCATAAGGGTTTGAGAGATGACACGGGGGCAATACATTTATTTTAGCATAGCTACAATATGGGGATTGGTAATTTGGAAGTATTACTATCCCTTTAGACATGTGTTAGGGTTTTTGAGCCCAAAAAAAGTAAGTCTAGATTTATGACGATAAATTGGGGGTACTTAACTCACGTTTCTGTGTAATGCATTGAAATGAATGGGGAAATGAGACTTGTTATAATGGGGGTTCCAATGGACGCTAACTTTAGTGCTAAACATGCAGGGTTTTTTGGCCGGTATTTTTTCATAACACAAGTAGTTGAATGGCTTACCGCACTTGAAAAAATTCCTTAATTGCTCAAGGACGTAACATATTTTTGGGGGCAATCTCACAGAAATATTTTGGAAGCAGCATAATAGAACCTATTGTACATTGGGGCAGATAGTGCCCCCGTTTGGATACTGGGCTCTGGGAAAAGCTACAACCCCTATAGATAACATTTCCATTTTAGATGTATTTCTTTTAAAAGTGGAAGAATAGCCAGGTAGATATGCAGGAAGACGTTTTTTTGCATAGGCCACACCTTCTGAGATCATTTCAGAACCAGTGCTGACAGCAGTGACTGCTTATCAACTGCAGGTGATGAAATAACTAGTCACCAGAGAGTAGCGTTAGTGAATTTATTTATGCAAAAGCAGGATAAACTGATAACTGAAAATCAAAGGTGTGAAAATGTAATCCTTCTCATTAGACACTGAGAATGATTAACAAATAATTAAATACAGTACTGTCTTTGTTTTTTCATTAGTCAACCAGTTCTAAACTGAGCAATACCTATTTGGGAGTGGATGCAAGCATATTTTGTCCCTGTAGTCCAGTTTATGAACATGTAAGAGTCAACTACTCCACAGATTGTGCCACACACACACACACACACACACCTCATACAGTCTGGTTTGGGGGAGACTAATAGCCATGTTCAACTAGCTCCAGTGATGCACCTGAGGCAGTAGCAACACAATAAGTAGCCCCCAGTATATGTGGAGAAAAGAAGTTGGCCAATAATTCTTCTCCACCTGCCCCTCCTCCAAAATCACGGGTGTGGTGCAATGTGCACAGTGTGTGTGGTAAATAACACATGGGGGCACAACTGTATCCAAATACCATGACACCAGATGCCAAGTACTGCTGCCGTCACTATATCCCTTGTCGACACCCCACTAAGGACACATGACAACTTGCTGACAGTTTAATAGTAATGATGAACCCTCCCTGCTGCCACCTTAGCATAATCTGGGGGATGGAATTTCCTCATTTGCCACTTGTTGCCCTGCTTGTGATTCTCCTCCACCACACTGCCATGTGTGGTCAGTGAACCACACAGTGTGCATTGGGTGAACACAAACTGCCACATCCTAACATCTACAGAGTAGCTATCATTTGGCGGGGGAGGTAATGATGAATGAGGTGGATTGGCAGAAGATGTATTTACTCTAGAGGAAGAACGTGATGGTGATCTAGTTGTTTTGCTTTTTATGGAACTTCCAGTCTCTTCCTGAGTTTCTCTATTCTTCCTCCTCTTTGAGCTGCACCTTGCCTGTGTTGCCTTTCTGTAGAGTCAGGGTGTACAGCAAAAGTGGTGCTCGATTTTTGTGGTGGGTGTTTGGCTTTAACATGTTTGACATAAATTTCATGGTATCTGTGTTTCATGTGTGTTATCAGGGCGGTTTTGCCAAGGTGTGTTCCCTCCTTCCCTCTTCTCACTGACTTGTCACAAACTGTGCACGGTGCAGTTGGTGATGACTTCACCATGCCTGGCCCAAGAAAAAAATAGTCTCACGCTCATGACTTCAGGGGATAGGAATAGGGAACAGGTGGAGAAGAATGGCCTCTTTCTTCTTGTCCTCCACATTCCCCTTCACTGTCTGGGGCAGAGGATGATGTTGCTGCTGTTGCTGCTACTGCCTCAGAATCAGCACTGCAACTAAGATCAGGAGTATTGCTGCTGCTGGCAAGTGGAACCCGTCCTAGTCCTAGCATCACTTGTTAACCCCATTCCCACTGTGTCCACGGTTGTCTGTGGCAAAAGAGCCTGCTCCTCAGCATCCTGCTGCCCTTGCAACTCAGCAGCAGGAATTAGAGACGTTTCTAAATTCCAAAAGCTCACTATTAGTGGTGTTGGTGGTGGTGGTGGTGATGCTCATCCTCATCCCTGTCTCCCATCCTTCTCAGTTTGGGCTTAAAAGGCCATCAGTCTCACTTCCACCCCCAGCTTCTCCACCATCATCATCACCATCATCACTAGTCCCTATGTGCTGCTGCTGCTCTATTACAGAAATCTCACTGCTGGTTGGAAGAGGTGACGAGCAATGTGACAGAGGGTCCCCTAATGTTACACTTGCCATTTCTTGGTGACGTGAAGAAAGCAGACTGGCAGCTGTAGGAGCAAGCACAGGCAGCTGATCTGTGCTCCTGGTGGTGGTGGTATTATTGCTGCGCCTGCTATCTACCACCAGTTCTGGCTTCTTCTCCACCTGGACACTGTCGTGAAGGGAAGGGGACTCCCTGTGCCAGAGGAATGGAGTGAGCTCTCTTGACCGCTAGTCTGGACACTCTCAAATGCTTCCCCTACCACTCCCCTAACACTAGTCCCACCGGCTGCTTCACAATTACTGCTACTATTACTAACACCAATCACATCAAGTTCAGCCCCAGAGTCTTCCTCCTCACAGTCAGTAGTAATATGAGGATATTGATCACCCCCTCCTTCACTCCTAACACTAACAAGCTGCTGGACTTTCTTAGTAGTAGTATTACTAGCGTGTATGACGGCAGGCAAAGTACTAGTTGCAGCAGGTTCAGCACTGGCAGCAGGCACAGAACTGATGAAGGCAGGAGCAGCATGTCTGACTACAGGCATAGTACTGGTGGCAGCAGGTTCAGCACTGGCAGCAGACACAGCACTGGTGCAAAAAATGTGAATAAGATGTACAGCCACAATAATCAGATGTAGGAGGACACCAAACTCTATTGACTGCGCCACTCATACAGGGAGAGATACAAACACTCACAAAAGAATAATTAAATATCAGTAAGAGAAAAAAGAGAGACAATTTGGCTAATCTGAAACTGGTTTAGATCCAAATATACCAGTTCAATACCAAACCCTACAATATAACACAATAACCATAAAATATAAACACAAATTAAAAATATATAAAAATATATAAAAATATGATATATATATATATATATATATATATATATATATATATATATATATATATATATATATATAAACCAAAAAAGTATATGTAAATATCCAAGTCCTCTTTCCAAGAACAGATCTCCGTTATTTGCAGTATAATTTCAGATCCACGCTGCACGCCTCCTATGGGTTGGGTTCCCACATATGAATAAAACTAAAACAAAAGAAAAAAACAACACAGAAGCGGTGCAAAAAATCCTCTAAGTGTAGTATAAACTGGAAAGGGATCCTTCACCAACACCACAAAGATAGGAGAGCTACTCACATTCTTAAGAGGCGATAACCTGCCTCTTAGTATAAACACAGGTACTAGCTTTCACCCCAGTGTGGTGTGATCAATCCTCGGTCTGCTCCTCTTTTCTCTAATCTTCGCTCCATCAGGGATTCAGCATATATGTGGAAACTGCCACTCTAACACAGGGCAAACAATCGCCCAGTATTTTCCTTGGCAGTACCTAATTTTCTGAAATAACTTTATATCATTCGGAGAAATAGTAGACCAGAGGCTGAATATGAATATACAAATATTCTTCAAATTTAATAAAAAGTAATTTAAACAGTGCCAGACAATGCCCAAATAGGAAAAATGAAATATGCCTGACGCGTTTCGTAAAGCTAACGTTACTTCATCAGAGACTTATATCATAATAAATTCTCTATGTTTCTCCTCTTATTTGAATAAAGCATAAGCCAATCAGTCCTCAAACTTTCCCCGCTACACAGCTGATCCGACCTACCAATAGATAAACATGGCTGACAATGGCGTGCGTTCCAAGCATTTACACTTCCTCTTACTCATAATCCTTTAGGTGTAAGCAACGTCCGTTACGTCCCCTCCAATCGACGTTAGTACAAGTGAGTATCACCTTCAGAACCAGTGCAATGATATCAATGCAGAGAGACCTTCTCAAGCACCTGATGGACATGAGCATCAGTGTCCAATCGGCGCATTGCTATCCCTCTGACATATACATCACAGCAAATGGCCTTCTGGGTAATACTAAAGTTAACAATTCCTAAGTTGGATGTCACATGAAGTGTAAACCACCAATCCCATGACGGATAGCTCACCACTTGTCTATCCATGTAAACAACGATAATCAGCTATACAAAACGAGGACGTTTTGGACTACATATAGCTCTCAAATATCCAAAATACAAAGGGAACATTATTCTCTTCAAAGACCAAAAAATTTAAACACAATATACATAAACAAAATGACCCCAAGCTAAAAGTTAATATAAGTATAGTATAAACTTATTACCATAGGAGGTTATATAAACACCCAAAATATAAAATAATAATGATGTGCTTAAATAACAATATATACATATATAAATTAAAATATTCTTTGTATGTATGTATGTATCTTTATTTATATAGCGCCATACATGTACACAGCGCTTTACAGAAGTTGAAATAATACAATACAAAAACGACAGAACTGGGGTTAAGAGCATTAAGGTTAAGTACAATCATTACATTATTTGTGAGGGAAAGTGCAGCAAGGGAATCATACACTAGGAATGGGACCCTGCCCCAAGGAGCTTACAATCTAGGCTGAATTCATATTGACAAACAGAGACACTAGGAGGAGTATTATAAGTGCAGGTACAAGGTGTGGTGAAAGAAGTGCAGAAGGATTCTGATGTGACTGTCAGTGTGCAGAAGGAGGACATCGCTATTGAGATGCCTCCCTGAGCAAGTGGGTTTTGAGGAGTTGCTTGAAAGTGGTGATTGTGGATGATTGGCGAACAGTGATGGGGAGGGCATTCCAGAGTCGAGGAGCAGCCAGTGAGAAAGATTGTAGTCGAGAGATGGCTCGTGTTGTGTAGGGAGAGGACAGGAAGAACCCTTGAGAAGACCGTAGGGGACGGGAAGGGGTGTAGCGGGAGATAAGGGCAGAAATGTAAGAGGGTGCTGAAGAACAGAGTGACTTACAGGAGAGGAGGAGAATCTTGTAAGAAATACGATACTTTATAGGTAGCCAATTGAGGGATTTCAGGAGGAGATGAGATGGAAGGTATCTGGGAGCAAATGTGGTGATTCTTGCGGCTGAATTGATAACAGATTGAAGTGGAGAGAGATGAGAAGCAGGAAGACCAGAGAGTAGAATGTTGCAGTAGTCAAGTCTAGAGAGAATGAGTGCCTGAGATAGAGTTTTAGCTGTTGATAGGCAGAGGAATGGACGTATTTTTGCAATATTTTTTAGGAAGAAGTGACAAGTTCTAGTGACAGCTTGGATATGGGGGGAGAAGGTTAATTTAGAATCAAGTATGACCCCAAGACAGCGTGCTTTGGATGCTGAGTGTATAACACAGTTTCCTATTGTGATGGAGAAGGGGGTTGGTGGATGGGTTTTAGGAGGAAACACCACCATCTTTCCTATAATAATCCCACCTATTTAATAATTAATAGTTAAACCAACAAAGAGAGCCAAGAATACCCAAGGAGAACAAATAACTCAATCATATATAGTGAAGGTCCAAATATTCATTTAATCCCTTAACATCCACTAAAGTCCCCAATGTATAAATCCAGTAGGCTTCCTGCCTACAAAGTTTTTGAAACCTATCATTTTGCGGTGGTACTCAGTCAATGCCCATAACTTTAAAGTTGGACATTCCCCCACTATTACAGGTGATAAAATGTTTTGAGACTCCATGATCTATTTCCCTTTTTATTATTTTCCTTTTATGTTCCCCTATACGTTTCCTAAGCTCTCTTGTAGTGCAACCAATGTACATGACCCCATAACCACAATGAATTAAATAAATAACAAAACGAGTGCCACAATCAACCAAATATTTCAATTTATATATTTTTTATGTTCTACATGCCAAAATTCCTTTTCACCCTTTTTCATGAAAATACAAGTAGCACATCTATTTTTATTACATTTAAAGTTACTCATTGTTTTATCTGGTGTATTTACAGGCACTATTTTACCCTCACGAAAAAAATCCTTCAGGTTCATATATACCACATTCTTTTCTTTAGTAACCCCATTCAATTCTTTAGGTCTGCTTGGTGCTATACATGTCCTGATAGTATTTTTCCTCCTAAATGTGACCAGTGGTTTATAACTTGACACACCCTTCAACAAGGGGTCTTGTAATAATATTTTCCAGTTCTTGGAGATAATATCCCCAATTTTATTCCCAAAGTTGTTATATTTTGTTAGAAACGAGATATCTCTAATCCTATCTACCTGTTTTTTCTTTTTCTTACCTGTCCTAATCAGTTCATCTCTATCCAGATCAATAGCTCTCTTAAAATCCTCATGTATAATTTTAGGTTGATAACCTTTCTCTAAGAATGCAGTCTTAAGTTCTTCACCCTTCTTCATAAAATCCTGCATTTGACTGCAATTACGTCTGAGCCCGTGATATTGGCCAAAAGGGATATTTTGCAACCGTTTCCCATAATGGACACTATCCGCCCTCAAATACTGGTTAGAGGCCGTTTATTTTCTATAAATAGAGCTAATAATCGGCTGATCTACAACACATCTGACAGCATGCACAGCACTAGTGGCAGCATGTCTGATAGCAGACATAACAATGGTGGTAGCAGTAGCAGGTGCAGCACATCTGACAGCAGGCACAGCAATAGTGGCACCAGGGGCAGCACGTCCTGCAGCAGGCACAGGCAGCTGACCAGTCGTGCTCTCATTACTACCCTTTTCTTCCTCCCTTGGCATTCATTTCCCTAAGATCCCTAGGGGTGATTTAGGGGGACTGGACACCATTGGTTCTGTAGTGCTCACTTCTTCCTCCTCCTTCTCCTCAGACTCAGTGGACACATAAGGGTCCTTCCAGTTCCTCCTTTTATTATTTTTAAACTTTCTCATAGTGATAGCAGTCACTATGAACCTCTCCTGCCTCAATTTTCCAAACAGTTACCATGGAACAACATAGCACGTCTACCTCGCTCTGTAGCTGCTTCTCTTCTGTTCCACTTCCTGGAATTCGTCACGTTTTTATAGCGAAAAGTCAAAAAAACACGTAAATCAATGGGCAGAATCTTTCTAGCCATTGAAAAAATGGCGAAGAAATTTGGCCAATAGGAGAAAAGTACGAAAATTTTAATTACTGGTTTTAAATCGGATTTTCCCATGAAAAAGTGGACAACAATGGGGTTTTCACGGAAATTCTCTGGGGAACATGGTGAGTTAACAATGTGTATCTGCTAATGCCTGTGTCAGATATTAACTAGCACAAATTAATGGTCAAAAATGACCAATTAAGAATGAGACTGTCAGGGTATATAACAGGCTCTATAGGACCTTATCCTATCCATGTGAAATCTCTTATCCCTGACAAGTGTCATTCACAGAGAAGAAATATCCTAAAGCACATCACGTGGATTCTGTCCAGATAATAGTTCAACTAAGACATGCCAGGTAATTGTACTCTGAATCAGAGAATTAGCTAATAACAGATAGATGTTCCAGAATACTTGGGCTTTATCAGTGAGGTGTAGCTGTTTTCTCTAGGCACTTGTGAGAAAGGGGTCCATGTCTGAATTCCCCCATAACCCTGAAGGAGACCAAGGCTAAGGGATATTTGCAAATAAATAGTAATGGTCACAGATGCTCAATTAGGAACAAGCTTGCCAGGGTATGTAGCAACCTCTATAAGACATTATCCTACAAAGGGTGTGATATCTTAGGTGCCTAGAAAGAACACCTACATCTGCCTGACGAGACCTATTGAGATCAAACATAATTTTACGGTTAGCTGCGTCTTGCTTAAAGAGGAATTGCTCAGCACTTTGTGGTTGGACTGTCACTATTGGCAGGACCTTTATGATGTGCTTTTGTATATTTCTTCTCATTGTATGGTACCCGTATGTTAAAAAAAATGTGCCCTAGGTAGGATAAAGTCCTATAGAGCGTGATGTATACCTTGAGAGGTTTGTTACTAGTTGAGCATCTCTGACTTTTAATTTGCATATGAAAATAATCCTTTACCCTGGTCTATATAGGGGAATCCAAACATGAATTCTTCGCTCTAAGGTGCCTAGAGAGAACAGCACGCCTCACTTGAGGAGGCCTAGTAGGCTGAAACATACATCTGTGGTTATCTGCATGTTTTGTTGATAGAGGAACTGCCTCACACTTCATGGCTGGAATGTTGTTTTTGGCAGGATCTGTATGATGTGCTTCAAGATATTTTGTCTCTGTATATGACATCTGTGAGCTAAAAGAGATTACACTAGAGGTTGGATAAATTCCTACAGGGCCTGCTATATCCCCAGGCAGGTTTATTCCTAGTTGAGCATTTCTGACCTTTAATTTACGTATGGTAACCAGGAGATGCTAGCTTACCTGATATCCTGTGTTTATTTTAGATTACCCTAGCACACCATGATGGACCTGTGCAGTATACCAGAGACCAGTGCCACTGATGGTCCAATATATCAGAAACAGGAAACCGTGGTATCCGCACATGAAAATAGTTCTAAGCTCTACTGAGCATTTTCATTTAAATCACTGTGATACACAATGTTTCAGGGGACATGCCCCTTAGTCAGGTGTAATGAAACCCCTTCACAAACCTTTCTTATATACAGAAATTGGGCCAAGTTCAGATTCACAGGCGTCAATTAAATATAATTAGTTTAATTAACAAACAAGACAAACATCAATTAACATATCATTAAAAACACACACATGTATATGCTGAAACCAAATGCCACATCTGTATTTCATGATGATCATTTGTATCATGAATAACCTACAATAATTGTAAAATACAGATATTTAATGCTTAATTTAGTTTAAGTGGAAACAAATAAACATGTAGCTTTTACAATAATTAAAAAATTACATATTCATAATGTATGGATAGGCACTATCACAAAAATGGCTAATTTACTTGTATTTTATAAAATTATATAAATTAATGGCACTAAATTACACAATCCTAATTTTTCATGAAGGGTAAAGAACAGGTATAAAAATATTGACCTTAAACGGACTAATACATTAAAATAATAATTATTTTCATATTCTCTTCATTTCTTTGCCCTAAAGAAGATAAGGGAAGAGATAATTAATGGAATTGAGGTACTAAATAATGTACTACCGTAAAATCTCAGGTATAATACGCACCTGTGTATAATACGTAGGTGCAAATTATACCCAAGATTTTGGGTAAAATTGTAGTTCCTATGTACAATACGCACCCCCATCTGGAGGCAGTGGGCGGCATCCCTGCGCTCACCGACCACTTCCTCTGTGCAGCAATAGTGTATAAAAAACCATTAAATGCCCACCTTGATAACCAGGATTCCCCCTCTGTACTTATAGGCAGCAGTCAAACAGGGACAGCGGGCGGCGTTCTTGCACTAGCTGCCCACTTCTTCCTCTCCCCAAACTCCTCTGAGCAGCCCTGTCAGGACCTACCATACATTCAATGCACATGCGTGCGCGCATTGAATGTATGGTAGGTCATAACAGGGCTGCACAGAGGAAGCGGGCGGTGAGCGCAGGGATGGCGCCCTCTGCCTCCAGATGGGGGTTGCTGGACTTAATATTTTAGTTTAATTTTTTTACTCTTGTATAATACGCATCCCCCACTTCACATAAGGTGAAATGGGGTAAAATTGTGCGTATTATACCCGAGATTTTACGGTAAATACAAACTTTAGATAAA
Source organism: Rhinophrynus dorsalis (assembly GCA_037306005.1). Classification (NCBI taxonomy): domain Eukaryota; kingdom Metazoa; phylum Chordata; class Amphibia; order Anura; family Rhinophrynidae; genus Rhinophrynus; species Rhinophrynus dorsalis. The sequence continues at coordinate 19,225,853 of CM074728.1, forward strand.
ACAATGAAAACTGTATTCTTCATTAAGACCTATTGGAGATTTGGTAAATAATTTTTTTTCTATCGACTTCATGTCATGTAATAGCGTTTGTTCTAAAGTTTCTCCTCTTTTAGAAATTTTAACCACTTCAAGCATGAGCCATCATAGTTGTGAGGCATTGTGTCCCATTTCTTTGACACTTTTGGTAGCTGGTGCAACAGATATTTTTATTTATATCGCAATTAAGAATGGATCTAAGCCACAAAGACAGTTAAACTTGTATATTACATTTTTACTGTTACAAATGTGTAGTTTAATGTCATATGCTTTCAAAGGGTGATAAATGAATTTACTCTTAATTATGCCATTGCAATACATGCAATTCAAACATGGAAAAGTGCCCTTTTGAAGGGTGCCAAAAAATGTTTAATTATATTTTAAAACTGGATTTATGCCTGCTCGGATGTGGTGACCACCAACATTTTTGGATCTTTTGTATGAAAAGAAAGGGTTTTCTTTAAAAAGATAGTAATGTTTCCTAATAAACGCAGCTCTAATTAATCATCATAGTATTTGGACTTTTGAGAGCGTTATTTCAATTCTGTCAGAGTTGTAGTTCAAGAGTAATTCAATGACAAAGTATCCCCCTCCCTCCCCTTTTACTGATGTAACACTGGTCAGCCAGATCAGAAGGGAGGTGCCCAGGTAGACTGCAGAGAGGGAAAATCTTCAGTTAAGATAAGGGAAAAACCTGAAAAACTTGTCAAGGGGGGCAGGGCCTTCATTGTTCTCACAGGAAGAAGATTGTCCCCTTCTGTTATCTGTCTGGTCTTACAACCAGATTCCACATCTGAGAAGAGATGGCTTACACTAGGTAAAAGGGGCGGGAGGGGAAACTTTGCTCGTGAATTTCTCTCAAACCATAAAGGTTTGAGAGATGAGACTTATATCGTTCTTCATGTTTTTTTAATGCCTACAAAATAAAATAAAGATATAATGAAGTATTAATATCCCTTTAAACAACGTACCATGATCATTATCTTTTGGATAATCTTTGAGTACCATTTTACTATTTTTCTGTATTTGTAATGAATTGGAATTGTATGTACTAACAAAAGGAATTCTTGCAGGTTTTTTTGGGGAACTTTTAATATCCAAAAGGGTATCTCTATCCAATGACACTACCCTATCCATGTCTACAACCTCTACTGGCAAAGTTGTCAGTCATCTCTTCCACCCCCTTTTTACACAGATCTTTATGAGACACAATTCTTATAACTCTCAATAATTGGCTTCATGGAAAGCCATTTATTATAGAGTGAGGATGAAAACTAGTTGCTAGCTGAAAATTATTTCAATCCGTGGGTTTAATTAACAAGTCTGTCTGAATCTAGTTATTGTATTTCTCTACAGTTTCATCCAAAAACATTCACCCTCAATTTACCATAAGTCAAGGTGAATTTTAATGTTGGATGTACTGTATTTATAAAAAGATTCATATCCATTAAGAAATAAGAAAAAGAAGTAGGGAGGCGCTCATAGGGTTAAAACGTTTTTTTAAAACCAGAAGATATATCAAAGAAAAATTGCACTCACATGTTGGAGTGGCCACATTCAGATCACCTGTGGCTGATAGACAAGTGGGGGATATTTCACTGCCCTCCACACAGATATTAGTCTCAGCAGCAGCTCCCTGAGTTGCGACCTTTAAGACAAGGAGAAAGAACTGCAGAAACACAACATACACAGCAGGGGCTTTCTTAAAGCAAAACTACCACCCAACACAATCTTTAGCTTCACTAAGTCCTCATCCGGCAACTAGCTGCTTAGTAGCGCTAGTCACCAGAATAATTACCTTATTTAATAGATTTCTGCTCTCTTCCATGGGTGACAGGCAGGACGGAGCGAGGACATCTTGTTATTGTGACGTCCGCGCGCCTACTAAGCAGCTAGTCGCCAGAGGGGGACTTAGTGAAGCTAAAGATTGTGTCGGGTGGTAGTTCCGCTTTAAAGATGACACTTGTTCTTATGTGCAGATATAAAAGTTTTGATACTCACAATTAGAGGTTGGAACAAAGACAACCGGTAATCACAACAGGGGATTTTTAATCCTGCCCCTGTACAGGCGCTCCACAAGGTTCCGCTCAGAATGTCCAAAATGAACCAGGATAACACACCATTGATGTCCAAAAAAAAATATTTATTTAAAATCTTATTTATCATACAAAGAAATAAATGATGATACAACTAATAAAACACACCAACGCGTTTCAGGATTGAGATCCTTTCTTCAGGGTGATAAAAAGCCTATGCCTATTCAGAGAGTAAAACTAGTAATGTAATTTTACAATGAAGATAGCAGTGACTTTGGCACAACTCATGTTACCTTTAGAAAGAAGTCTTCTTACATGCTGACCATTATGAATAATTCTGTTGAAACTTGTTCCAACCTTGTCCTCTCTGATGTATCTAAATTGAAATGGGATAATGATTGGCAGAAATGGTATAATTTATCCAAAAAAGAATTCACACATTTACAGGAATTAAAAATGAATAAAAACATTGTCATTCAAAAAGAGGACAAAGGTGGAGCAATTGTAGTAATGGACAAAACACTATACGTTGAGAAAGGAAAGTCACAACTAACTAACCAAACCCGTTATAAAAGTTTGAGAGATGCCGCTGGGCTCATTTAACTCAGTTATTTACTGGCTACAAGATGCAGGATAGTAATTTTTAAGTATCACTATCCCATGAAAAAAAGAAAATTGGTGAGTTTGTCAATGATGCATTCATGGGGAATATAACTGAAAAAATGTTCGGAATTTACTGATAACTGATATTCCTGTAACACCAGTACTGTACCAGCTGCCACAAATACATACAAATCTAGATAAACCTCCTGGGCATCCAGTAGTGTCACGTACAGGATCGGTGTTGCAGCTATTAAGCATTTATCTTGATTATATGTTACAGTCATTAAAATCAGATAATTATAATACAATTATAAAGAACTCCTGTTTTGTCCTTAAAAAAAGCAATCAATGAGTTTGTCAATGATGCGTTCATGTTTAATATAATTGATAAAAATGTTTGGGATTTCCTGATAACTAATAACACCATACTGTAACTACTGGCAAACATACATAAAAATCTAGCTAAACTTACAGTGTGTCCAGTAGCGGCAGGTACAGGATCGGTGTTGCAGCCATTAAGCGTTTATCTTGATTATATGTTACAGCCATTAAAATCAGATATTAAAGTTTGCTTTTGTGACACCAGAGATTTTTTTTGCTGAAACTGAATGATTTACAGGACTTACAGATATGTTCCTTTTTTTGTGCACTTAAGATATTCCGTCACTGTACACATCGATACCACCTAGAGAAGGCATTGAATGCATTGAGGAAGCCTTACACTAACATGGCTATGACGCAAGAAAGTGATCTTTTTAATAAAGTTATTGAAATCTGTATTAAGTAAAATTTATTTTATGCTTGATGATACATTCTACCTACAAACACAAGGGATATCAATGGGTTGTAATGTAGCCCCTATATATGCAAATATCTTTGTTTCATTCATGAAACAAAATATATTCTTTGAGACACAACTCGCCACTTATCTCAAAAACTATAATAGATTTGTGGACTCTATTTTCTTTAATTGGCATGGATCAAAAATGTGTTAATGGATATGAGTCATTTTATCAATAAAATACATCCAACTTTAAAATGTATGTATGTATGTATATCTTTATTTATATGGCGCCACACAGTGTACGCAGCGCCTTACAATAGACATATGCTACAATAAATAAGAGGGGATGAAATAAGTGTGACATTCATAGAAACAATGGGAGAGAGGTCCCTGCCCCAAGGAGCTTACAGTCAAAATGGGTAAAAGGAGACAGACAATGGGGTAAGAAGTTGTTAAGTGCTGAGATTACAAGTGCTGAGTTTGGCCGAAGGCAGTGCATGGTCCTAGTGCTCCAGAAGATAAGATATCAGGGTAGACTTAAAGATAGAGGGGGATTTTTCAAGAGGTATGGAGTTCCATAGGTATGGAGAAGAAAGTGAGAAAGGTTTGAGATGAGAGAGGGCAGAGGGTGTGGATGGTGCAACAAGAAGTGCTTTGTGTGCTGAGTGAAGGAGGCGGCCAGGAACATAAGAGGAGATGAGGGAAGAGATGTAAGGAGTGGCAGCAGTGTGAAGAGCATTAAAGGTAAGAAGAAGGACTTTGTAATTGATGTGCTTCTGAATCAGGAGCCATGACAGATGTCTGAGAATTATGTGGGGAGGTTCAGTTTTTGGTGAGAGTGTAGTGATTTGTGCAGCTGAGTTTAAAACAGATTGCATAGGTGAAAGATGAGTAGTAGGGAGGCCAGTTAGTAGAATATTGCAATAGTCTAAGTGGGACAGAATGAGGGCATGTATAATTCATCTTGACTTATGAATTGAGGGTGAATTTTTTTGGATGTAACTATAGAGAAGCACAATAACGAGATTCAGACAGAATGAAGAATGCAGTTTTCAGTGTTTTATCTAAAGATTGAATTTAGTCCATTATTAAAGGGATAGTAATGTTTCATAATAAAAGCAGCTCTAATTAACCAACATAGTATTTGGACTTTGGAGAGTGTTATTTCAATTCTGTCAGAGTTGTAGTTCAGGAGTAATTCAATGACAAAGTATCCTCCTCCCGCCCCTTTTACTGATGTAACACTGTTCAGCCAGAACAGAAGGGAGGTGCCCAGGTAGATTGTAGAGAGGGACAACCTTCAAGTAAGATAAGGGAAAAACCTGAAAAACTTGTCAAGGGGGACAGGGCTTTCATTGTTCTCATAGGAAGAAGATTGTCCCATGCTGTTATCTGTCTGGTCTATGGACTGCATTCCACATCTGAGAAGAGATGGCTTACACTAGGTAAAAGGGGCGGGAGGGGAAACTTTGCTTGTGAATATCTCTTAAACCATAAAGGTTTGAGAGATAAGACTTATATCGTTCTTCATGTTTTTTTAATGCCTACAAAATAAAATAAAGATAAAACTAAGTATTACTATCCCTTTAAGTGCCTTGATAATGTTAACTATCTCTTCATTATCTTCTTTAGGGTAACCAAATTAAGAGAATATGAAAATAATTATTATTGAAACGAATTATACCTTTTAAGGTCAGTATTTTATACATGTTCTTTACCCTTCATGAAAAATTAGTATTGTGTAATTTAGTTCCATTTGTTTATTTAATTTTGTAAAATGCAAGTAAATTAGCCATTTTTTTGTGACAGTCCCTATCCATACATTATAAATATGTAATTTTTTAATTATTGCAAAAGGTACATGTTTATTCGTTTCCACTTTAACAAACTTAAGCATTAAATATCTGTATTTTATAATTATTGGTGATTATTCATGATACAAATGATCATTATGAAATACTGATATGGCATTTGGTGTCAGCATATACTTGCATGTATTTCTAATGATATGTTAATCGGTGTTTGTCTTGTTTGTTAATTAAACTAATTATGTTTAATTGATGCTGGTGAATCTGAACTTTGCGCCAGTTTCTGTATTAAAGAAAGGTTTGTGAAGAGGGTCAGGTTTACACCTGACAATGGGGCATGTCCCCTGAAATGTTGTGTATCACAATGATTTAAATAAAAATGCTCAGCAGAGCTTAAACTAATTTTCATGTGCGCATGCCACTGTTGTCTGTTTGTTACCTGATATCCTGTCTAAATTTCCAATACACCCTCCATACTTAAGTCCCTCCCTCCAGAACTTAGTTTCCTGAGGGGCTTCCAGTGATAGATATGCAATGCATGGCAAGTTCCGTCTTATCTGATTGAATAGCCATGTTAGCTGATTCCCAATTAGCAGATATTTAAACAAGCCCAGTGAGCCTTTTCCCTTGCCCACACTAGAGTCCATCTGGTGTTCCAGAGTGCTCCATAGTTTGTGTGATTTCTGTGTACCAGACACGGTTTGTCCTAAACTGTGTTTCTGATTTCCATGTACCAGACCCTGTCCCTGTTTACTCCTGTATATTGGTCAAACATCTCTTCTTATCAAAATATGTCTGAATGACCATAAGATCAAAAAAATATATATATAATAGAACACAAAAAAGAGGTTTACATAGATATACATTTTTAAACTTAAACGGAGGTTGCTGACCATACTAAGGATGAAAAATAAAAAACACACCCTTTAAAATATTGCTAATGCAAAAGAAATAACAAGTTTGAAAATAAAACTCAGAACAGCTTAAGGGGTTTATTGAAAAGTAAAACCTTCCTAAACCATCTACTTTAAGAAACTTGAGTCAGTCCTTCTGCACATTAGCCCCATTCAGGGCCGGCCCTTGCATGGGTCTCCGTGGGTCCATGGACCCAGGCGGCACTCTGATAGAGGCGGCAATTTGCCGCCCCAAGGCATGCTTTTTTGTGCGCGGTGTCTCCCCACTGCCTGCACTGATGACAGCTGGGACGTGGAGACCCTGTGTAGAGCATGCCGGGTTTTTTTTCCTTTGTTCGGAGGCCAGTTCAAGTTTAAAACTAGCTCCCAGACTGACTAAGAAAATCCCAGCATGCACCACGCGGCATCTCCGCATGTGACACGGTCCCGTCTGTCATCAGTGTGGGGCAGTTTATTATATTTAATGTTTCATGACAAACTGCAGGATGGGAATACAACAGGACTGATGCTAGGGAACGTGAGTAGCATTTGTTGAATAGATATCCTTAGGTGTGTCCTTGATGTGACCTCAGCCATAGAAAAGGTGCTGACCTCGAGTTCAGATATCCAACCCTGGTTGAACCAGAGACTAAAACCAGATAGACAAACCTGAACATAAAAAAAGAGAGGGGTGGCTATTTTGTTTATGAGGAACTTGGCGGTAACCATAAAATATAAGGAGACGGATGAAAATGGCCGGTTTTTGATTCTTATCGCTGAGATTAATAATAAAATGTATACATTAATCAATATATACACCCCAAATTGTACTCCTATAAGGTTTATTAATAGGATTTTTAGAAGAATTGATAGGATTAAACAGGGTGCCTTGCTGATTTTTGGGGATTTCAACTGTGGTGGATCCCTTGAACGATAGGTCATCTATGGGTATAGGGAAATATGGAAGAAATGTCAATAGCCTGTCTAATAGATTTAAGAAAATTCTGAGTGAAGGGCAATTGTTTGATGTGTGGAGGATCCATCACCCAGGTGAAAGGGATTATACGTACTTTTCTAGAGTGCATTATATGTACTCAAGAATAGATATGTTTTTGGGAGATCGATCAGTCGTGAAGCAAGTTGAAAAGGTACTTATTACTGATTTTTTGTGGTCAGATTATAATGCTCTGATTTTGGAGTTGAGTGATGAATATGGGAGCGTTAGTGACTGAACAAATTTTTGTTACAGAACTCCAGGAATTTAGAACATGTTGTCGAGGCTACGGACAGGTTTTTTAAAGGAAATAAAAACGGTGAAGTCAATTCATCGACAGCTTGGTGTGCACATAAGAGTGTCATAAGACGGTTATTAATAAAAATGTTAACGTTAGAAAAGAAGACCTTTGGCTCTATCAGAACTTTATATAAAGAGTTCCAGATTTAAAGGAAATAGGTGCGAACTTCCTACCTCTTTTGAAACAGATGAATAGAAACCTGCATGAATGGAGAAATCTGGAGATATCATGGTGGGGTAGGATAAATGTGGTGAGGTCATATGTTCTGCCTAAATGGATATATTTATTCAGAATGGTACCTCTGAATGTGCCAGTTAGTTGGTTAGATATGGTACATGCGGCAATGATGAAATATTTTTGGTTAGATAAGAGACAGTGGGTGAGGTGGAGGTGTGCGTCTTTAAAATTTAAGGTAGGGAGTTTGGGTATCCCTAATGTTCATGAATAATATGAGGCTAGTAGACTTATACATGCCATGATCTCGCAGAATCCGCTGTCTGGAGAAGAGAATAAGAGAATAAGATCTCTGGGTATAAGGACAATATGAGTATTTTTTGGGCTGATAATAAGGTAGGGACAAGTGAATAAAAGAAAGGATATAATTCGTTAGTGTTGTCAAATATTTTAAGTTTTTGGGTGAAGTTTAAGAAAAAAATTAAAATAGCTAATTCACTAGTGGGAGTAGCTAATATTCAGACTGTAGCAATAAATATTATAGATTTGGATTTGGATGATTGGGAACGCAAGGGTGTTAGGGATGTTGGTGATTTAATAGAGGAGGAAAGAGTGGTATCATTTGTAATTCTGGTGAATAAATATCAGTTTGGAAATAGGGAGTTGTTTAAATATCTAAGAGTGAAACATTTTTTACAGTCCCAATTACCATTTTCTTTGGTGGGGATGGGGAAGGATGTAGAAAAGTTGGTTTGTTTGGAAACTATAGATTACCTGATGTCTAAATGTTCTAAAGTGATTAGTTGGGCTAAAAAAACGACATAGATATCCCAGCGCTTAGGAAATGGGAAAAATATTTAGGCATATCTATATCGAGAATAGAGTGGAATGGAGCTCTTATGCAAACATACAAGAATGTAAATTGCCTTAATCTGAGGGAGATTCAGTATAAAATAAGAAATCGGTGCTATTTAGTTCCGAGTGTTTGGTGAAAATGTTTCCCTCTCGTACAAATTTTTGTTGGTGATGTGGACAAGAGAGGGGGATTGAATTCATATTTTTTGGAAGTGTGAACTTGTTAAGGTTTTTTGGATACAGACTGGGAGATTAATAAATAAAGTATGTAATGCTGGTGTTGTCCTGCAGCCAGAGATCGCACTGTTTCATATAGGCATGAATTATATTAAGGCAGAACATAGCGTTATAGCTATACACATTTTATTAGCGGTTAAGCTGGAAATAACTAGAAATTGGAGTTTGACTAGTAATATAGCATGAAAAAGTAAAGAACTAGCTTGTCTTTCACTGTAGGATGGAGAAAGGAATTTCTGTTAGGAAATATGGGATCGAGAAGATAGGGGATAGGTGGGACGACTGGATTGAACAAGATGAAAATTTCTGTTGGTGAAATATGTAATCTAATTGGACATTATAGACTTGGATAGATTCATGCATGAGTGGGCCTGATCGGATAAATTTTTGGACTTTGTCTCTCTCCTTTATATTTTTTGTCAATTTCTCAGATGGTTTATGATCAGGGAGGGGTGGAGGTGTAGATGGGTTGGATATGAGTGGTGATGAGTGTACCTACTCCAAGGAGGATGAGAAGGGAATGTCGGAGAGTTTAGATTTGAGATGTATAGAGGTGTGGGTATGGTGTAGTAAATATTTATGTAATAATTGATGTATGTATTTTGTAATGTATGTATATGTTTATTTGAAAATAAAAAAATAAAAAATATATATTTACCTTTTTTTCCCCACAAAATTATTTTATCAAAAACATTCAATTGAAATATAATTGATTTTTGTCTACCCTGACTGGACACGTGGACACTCCACAACCAGGTATCTTTTTCTCCAGGAGGCTTTTCATTGTTAGGAATCAATGGCACTCAGTGTTTCTGGTCCAGTGTCTACTTTCCAGATCTACAGTAGAAATTGTTGCTAGTGAATCAAACATGTTTGCTATCTTTCTTTCTGATGTCCAATGAGACGTGATTAAGAAATTAAGTAATTCAGTTATCTAAACCAATTAACTTTTACACCTTAATATTTATATACTTGTAGAATTGCTTAGAATTTTCTTTGTTCTCTTTTGCAATAGTTCTCGCATTTTCAATTTTAGGTAGCCTAATTGGTTGTTTGCAGATTTTATTACATTCTTTATATTTTTTTAAAGGATGCATCTGACCCTTCTGACTTAAACACTTTAAAAGCTTCTTCTTATTTCTCATTTTCCTGCAAACCTCTTCATTAAGTCACATTGGTCTTAATTTGATCCTCTTGTACTTATTCCTCAATGGAACATATTGACATGTATTTTTATCATTTTAAACCAATTTCATGATTCTTGTGAATTTTTAGCTTTGAAGATTATAGCCCAATGCACATCCTTTAATACTGCTTTTAGCTTTATAAAATTAGCCTTTTTTAAAACTGAATGTTTTGGTTAAACCCTTGTTAACGGGTTTCTCATAACAAATTTCAAAGGATACCATATAATAGTCAATGCTGTCTAAATGTTCCTTTACTTGTATATTGTTTATCATGTCAGAATTGTTTAAGAGCACTAGATCAAGAAAGGCTTCTTTTCTAGTTGACTCCTCTACTAGTTGGGATATGAAATTGTCATTAATCATACTTAAAAAGTATTTTCCCTTTGGAAGTCATATTTGTCCAGTCAATTTCAGGATAGTTGAAATCTCCCATTATGATTACATTTCTTGACGAAGACGCCTTTTCCATTTTCAGTAATAGTTTCCTCAAACTCCCCAGTATTAGGTGGCTTGTAGCAAATCCCCAATAACATATTTTATTATGTATGACCCAGTGTGTATGCTTTAAATATAGGTATACCACCTCCCCTTTTATTAACCCTATTCATTCAAAAAACTCTAAATTGACTGTCAACTCATATGGATCATCTAACCAGGTTTCAGATTAGATCCTACTGCTCATGCATTGTAATCAGTTCTAGTTCCCACATCTTACCAGCCAGACTACATGCATTTATATGTATACATTTTATCTTATTGTCATTATGAAAAATTATATTCTTTGAAATATGTATTTGCCTTTTATCAGGCTGTAACTTTGGCACCTCCCTATTAGAAGAACCAGCCCATTACACCTATCCACCCCCATGCCCCTTCTCTAATCCGATCTTTTCATTTATACTGCCTTTGCCATCTTGTGTTGCATCATCCCCCCTTCCAAGTTTAAAGTCTCCTCCAGCCCTTCGAAATGGAAGTCAGCGCTCGAAGGGAAAGAATGGCAGAAATAGATAAAAAAAATATATATATAAAAAAAAAAGTATAAAAATAGATAAAAAGTATCTTTATTCACATAAAATAGATACAATATCAAAATGCACACTCACAGAACGCCTCCTTGGCAATAATGCATCTCAGGGTCCCAGCCCTCAATCAGTCACGAACCGTGTCCTCCTTATCGTCCAAAATAACTCCGTCCGATACACCGAGCAAAGTAATGATCGGCGTCCTCCGGACTAGCGGCCCAAGCCGCAATGATGATGTGACCCTACTGACCATCCTAACCTCTAGCACTGTGGCACCCTTTCTTCTAATATGCAATCCATCTCAACTATAAAGATTGCCCCCAATGGAAAAGACCACCCAGTGCCCTAGGAACCTAAATACCTTTTGCTTACATCAAGTCTTTAGCCACTCATTTAACTAATCTGCCTTTCAGATGTAGAATGTGACACCGGTAGTATTTCAGAAAATACTGCCTTAGAGGTCCTTTTCTTAAGCCTATAACCTATATCCCTGAAATCCTTCTAAACAGGCCTCCATTCTCCTCTGATTTGTCACTTGTAGCAACATGTGCAATGACAGCAGGGTCATGTGCAAACCCTCTCAACAATCTATCAACCCGATCTGTCACGTCGAACCCGAGCACCCTGGAGACAGCAAACTGTTCTATTACAGCAATTCTGGGACAGAGTACCCTGTCTTTCTACCTAATAATGGAATCCCCTGCTACCACCATCTGCCTAGGTCTGCCTGAGTTCCGGATCCCATCAGTGCTAGAGGGGTTGTTTTCCAGACTGTCAGAGAGAACAGTCCTCTCCAGCAAACCCATTACTGTGCCAACATCATCAACATCATCACTCAATGTAGCAAATCTATTAGGGTTAGTAAATACAGGTGTGTCCTCCCTAGTCCTCTGCCCCCATGCTACTTCTAACTGTAACCCATCTAGCTACCTGCTCTTTCTTTGTGCAGTCTCCACTCCCAGAATGTCCTATAACAGCTTCCTTCTGCTCAGTGAGCAGCAACCCCCTCTCAAGATTGTCCGTTTCTCCCTCAGTGTTGCAACTTGCTTCACCAGAACTTTCTCAGATTCCTGGTGCTTTTACCTTTGTATATGTGAGAAAAAATATGAAATCTATAGACACAACACACTTTGAAGCTGTTCTACTAAGAACCAAACAAACCGCGCCAAAGGGGACTGATTAAAATGATCAAAATCCCCATTGGTTTAAATCACGGTTTTAACCTCTTGAATGCTAAAGAGATCATCAACACATTGCAAATCAATTCAGTGGAGACCTCTCTAGTATTCAAAAGGTATAAAAGATACATTTTAAGGGATAGTAATAGTTCTATTAAAGTGGAGGTCTGAGTATTCTTTTTTAGCACGTAGTGCTATATTTCAATACTTACAGTGTTGTAGTTTAAGCACAAGTGCTATTCAGTCTGAAAGGATCCCCCCTTCTGCTCCTTTCCCTGCATCACACTGCCTCTCTGTCTGGTCCGGATGGAGCGCAGTGAGGGACAATCTTCAGTAAGCAAAAGGAAAATCCTGCTCTCTTTCAAAGTGGGGCAGGGTTTTCCTTACACTTACTGAGTGCAGATTGTCCCTCTCTCCATCCGTCCGGTCCCAAGTAGACTTGTGCAAATCGGTTTGGCTGATTTCGGAATTCGGATGAATAAGGGACACTCGGCGTCATTTGGGCCATCAGAAAGGAAAACTTTGTTTTTTTTAAAAAAAAAACTGTATCCGAACAGCCCTGGTCAGAATCTTTGGTGTAAATTTCGGAAATTCGGACGACGGCTACCCGCTGCATGATACTTTCCCTCCATACTTTACTTCACTCTCTATTCCAATTAGCTGCTTCATTTCATGATGGGGGTTGGACTAATGACACGTCAGACACCCAGACAGCCTGCATTTCCTGTTAGTCCGTTGCTGGAGCTCAGAGAGAGAAGAAGGAGATAGATAGTGTCCAGTTGTTGTGTAGGCAGGCATGTAGCATAGACAGGCAGCCAGCATTAGTACCTTATTGCCACTGCAAGGGAGAGTCATCTTTGTTCCTGTGCAAAATATAATAAAATATTAGGAATTTGTTTTAATAGTTTTCAGAGTGACGCAGCCAGCCACACAGTTGTGTAGGCAGGTAGTCAGTCCTAGTACCTTATTGCTACCACAAGGGAGAGTCATTTTTTTAAATATGTTAAATTCGGCCGAATAATTTGGACTATTGTCGAATTACGTCCGAGTTGAACAGGTCTGGTCTGAAATGCAGATCCTTCAAACGACAAAAAAAAAAATCGTCTGAAATCGAATTTTACCAAAATTTTTTGTTCTGCACAAGTCTAGTTCCAAGAACGGATTCCAGATCTGATGGGAGGCAGCCAGAAGGGGCGGGGGATCCTTCCGGACTGATTGCGCTTGAACTACAAAACTGCGTTGAAATATAGCTACATGCGTTCAAAAAAGAATATAGAAGACTCGGACCTCCTCTTTATTAGAAGTATTACTGTCCCCTTAAGTCAATGAAAATGACCCCTGTGGTGGAGCTGGTTTGCCCCAGAATTAATCCATTCTTTTTAGTGCATTGGCTCCTTTGTTTTAATTCACGAAGCCTTAGCTACTGTATGCTCCTTACAATTCATCTTTCCCATGCTTGACTGTCCCAGCACCAATAAAACCCGAACAATCTAATCACTCTCCTAATTCATAGTATAATGACTTGAAATGTTTCTTTCCTCTTCATTCCCCTTCTTTAGGATGTTTATTGCTCAGGTGATGACAGGGTTCAGATAAATATGTCTGAAAAACAAGCAAATGGAACATCCTGAACATTCCCTCTGTGTAAAACAGAATACATCTTATTTCCTGTGCATATATACTGCTCAGTATTTACTGGTCGTCTACCCTCCTCCCCCTCCATTCAACTAATTCCCTTCTTTCCTGTAGTTCCAAAATTGTTTCTGTACGTATAGTATATGAATGTGATGGACTTTATCCTGTCCCATGAGAGAAATCCCTTACTGGGCAGTAATTCTGCCACAAAGATGTGATCTGTGACTTGGATATGTATTTGTTTCAGGTTCATCATTAAAGAATTACTAGGGACACATCAGAGCTAGAATCTGCAGTGAAAGTGTAAAAAATTGTAGTTTCACTTCTTTTTTACAAAAAGAAACTTGATCCATTTATAAGGAGACTCCAATACTCACAAAGAGGAATGTACACAGCTGCCAGTATAGCCCATCTGCTGTGATAATTCATAGAGGGTTATGCACTAAGGCGTGATAAAGAGGTAACAAAGCGGAGATGTCTTCTCCAGTGATATCACTTCTCCGGTTCCTGTGTTATTCTATAGAGCCTGTGCGCTAAGATCTCCAAATCTTAGTGCATTGGTTCCATAGAATAGCATAGGACTTAGAGAAGTGATATAATATAATACATCTCCGCTTTAGCACCTCTTTATCACACCTCAGTGCATCTCCCCTATAGACCTGAAATGCTATGCTAGTAATTATATACAAGTACCTGTAGTACATACTGCCACACATAGAAGACTGCCAGCACATATCTACAATGCAAACATGTGCTATTATCACACCTTTAGCATTCATTAGAAAAAATAATTTGTATCTTGTTGGTATATGGTGTAAAAAAAGGCACAAAGGCTGGAAAACCCTGAACCATCAGGGTGAGATTCAGTAAGCGGTGATAAAGAGGAGATGACTACTCCAGTTTATCACTTCTCCAATTCCTATGTTATTCTATAGAGCCTATACACTAAGATTTCTTCAACTATGGAGATCCTAGTTAAAGGGATAGTAATGTTTAATAAGAAAAGCAGCTCTAATTAATCATCATAGTATTTGGACTTTGGAGAGTGTTATTTCAATTCTGTCGAAGTTATAGTTCAAGAGTAATTCAATAACAAAGTATCCCCCTCCTGCCCCTTTTACTGATGTAACACTGCTCAGCCAGATCAGAAGGGAGGTGGCCAGGCAGACTGCAGAGAGGGACAATCTTCAATTAAGATAAGGGAAAAACCTGAAAAACTTGTCAAGGGGGGCAGGGCTTTCATTGTTCTCATAGGAAGAAGATTGTCCCCTGCTGTTATCTGTCTGGTCTATGGACTGCATTCCACATCTGAGAAGAGATGGCTTACACTAGGTAAAAGGGGCGGGAGGGGGAAACATTGCTTGTGAATATCTCTCAAACCATAAAGGTTTGAGAGATAAGACTTATATCATTCTTCATGTATTTTTAATGCCTGCAAAATAAAATAGATATAAAATGAAGTATTACTATCCCTTTAATAGGCTCCATAGAATAATATCGGAACTGGAGAAATCGTCTCCACTTTATCACCGCTTAGTGAATCCCACTAATGTTCTCCAACACCATCTGCTCTTAGCGTGAGTGGCAAATAAAGTTTTGTACATAGGAATTTGTCTGGTGCAGAGCACAAATGTCTCTCTTAATCTGTCTGTGCATAGCGTACATAGCTCATAAGTGAAACATTTGCAGAAACAATGTACCTAGTAGTACCAACACCGTCCTGCAATACTAACTGCTCTGCAATAAACAGTTGTCGTAATGCAAGACATGACACACCTAAATGAAACAACTTAAAATAATGGTGTCCTTCCTGAAAGAAAAGCCACAGAGAGGAGAGCATTACCATACAAGTAAAATATGTCCTGGCAGAAGCTGTGATTATTACCTCATTAACACTGGCATTTGGAAAGCTAAACTCAACCTCGCGGAGAAGAACTGATTTTTCATAGCAGGTGGGACATCTCAGCACCTGCTCTCGGGCAAAGCAGGACAGAAATATCCATTAGCCTGGCCTTCAGTCAATGTCCTTTAGATGTCATGACAGAAAGAATGTATTGTATTTATTTATATAGGAGAAGCCTTGTGATTAAAGGAAAGTCAATAAGAAGCAAGAAAAGTTTCACTGGCACTTTAGGAAAACTAGTTTGTCAGAGTAGGAAATAATAGGTCTATGCGCTAGATTCATTGTGCAGTTCATTGTGCAGGTCACAGAATGCTCTAGATGATGGTTGTTGCTCATTTAGTGTCACGGGCTTAATGTAAACTGAATATCTCTAGCTAATGAAAATAAAGCTGCACATACATTATATTCACCCAGGGTAATCTCTGAGTGCCATAGATGTATACAACACATTGCAACACAAGGCATTGGATATCTCTCTGGGACTCAAAGGGCTGAAGTATGCATGTGTAATCCCATCTGAAATTCATTGAGGCTGATGTAGTATGAAGAACTGTAGCAATTCTGGGGCAAAACACAGTATTAACTAATAAAAAATGACCATTGGTTCAAATTGGACTTGAAAGTGGTAGTAATGTTTTAAAAAATGCAGCTTCAATTAACCCCTTAAGGTCCCATGAGAGTCCTGGACAGTCATGGGTTGTTATACCCTTAAGGACCCATGACGGTCCTGGACCGTCATGGAATTCTGGGCTCCCCGCGCGGCTTCAAACCATTCGGGGAGTCCGGAATCAGATTCGGCAAAAAAAAAAAAATGGTCCCTGGTCCTTAAGTGACCGTCGCGTGCGTGAGCGGCCAATCCTTAAGGGGTTAATCTTCATAGTATTTGAGCCATGGAGAGTGTTATTTCAAAACTGTCAGAGTTGTAGTACAAGAGTAATTGAATGATAACATTTCCCCCTCCCGCCCCTTTTACCTAGTGTAAGTCTCCTCCCCTCAGATGTGGAATCTGGTCCACAGACCAGACAGCTCTCAGCAAGGGACAATCTTCTTACTGTGAAAACAATGAAAGCCCTGCCCCCTTGACAGGATTATCAGGTTTTTCCCTTATGTTAATTGAAGATTGTCCCTCCCTGTGATCCCCCTGGACACCACCTTTCTGCTCTGAGGTGAGAAGTGTTACAACACTAAAAGGAGTGGGAGGGGGATACTTTACCATTCACTACTCTTAGACTACATCTCTGACAGTACTGAAGTCATACTCTCCAAGGCCCAAATACTATGAAGAGTAATTAGAGCTGCTTTTATTTTGAAACATTACTATCCATTTAAACCATTTGAATGCAGGAGAGGTATCCAAATTATTGCAATGCTTTGGAGAGTTCTGCAGTATTCAGTGGGTTAAAAGCCCCATTTAAATCAAAGCATATTTAGGGAATTTTTTTCTCCTGTGGTGCATTTGGTTTTTTTCAGTTCTTTGTAGTGAATAGACATCAGTGCTTGTCAGTATGTTATTGCAATGTATATATCATCTTCATTTCGTTCCAGAGAAATGTACAGCTTATTGCAATAAAATTACTTAATACCTTTATCACGTCAACGAAGCAGTTAATGTTTAAAAAATAAAATAATAATAATAATTTAAAAAAATAATACATTTATACTTTTTTCAATAGAGTGCTGTAACGAGTCAATGGAGGGCCCCTGTGCAGACATTTTTTAGTCTTTTAAATGGAAATATCCTACTGGGGGCTGGTGGGCCCTCTTGGATGCCTGGGCCCTTGTCATAAATGCACCCTCTGTGCCACCTATAGTTACACAATTATATATAGAGATCATGATATGGGGGTGTGCCTTTAAAATAACTGTTGACAACCATACCTCATATTGTTTGTTTGCAAAAAAATAGAAATTCATGCAAAATGCAAGTTTGAACTGCAAAAACTTTTGAATTAAGCATCTTATAGCAGTGGGAATCACCTTTTAATCATCAGGAAATGCCCAACCAAAAATGAGCTATCCCTAATAGAAATTATATATAATTCGAATTAATGTGCAACAGGTAGAGTCTGTTAGAGGTCCAGACATCTGAACTCTGCAGCTGTCTTGCTGGTAAACCCAAGCTGCCAGACTTTGAAGTATTGCATGTCAGGTTGCAGTGACTGTGCTCGCAGTCCCCATAGACAGCAAAAAGCAAGTTTTACAAAAACTAGCCTATGGGGATGGCAACAAGTGAAGGCTATGACTTAAGCCTCAGAGTTTAATGCAGCGTCCATGTGGTCAGTTTCCTGATTCCAAGATGGCTGACTGGAGCAGTTTAAGAGCTGCACAGTGCAACCACACTATTGTGAATGTCTGCTTCCTAGGGAAAAAAGTATATGTAATTAGGGTTGCCACCTTTTCTTAAAAAAAAAAATACCAGCCATAGCATTCTCTCCATAGACTTAACATTGGATAGAAGACAATTTTTTACCGGCCTGCCGGTAAAATACCGGCTGGGTGGCAACCCTATATGTAATACATTATCAAAAAACTAGATATCTCCCAATAGAAGCTGCTTAGGCCTTTATTCATGTGTAATTTCAAAACATGGACAGGATGTGCCTAGACATTTTTTCACATATATGGAGTTTTATAATCCTATCATTTTAATAACCGGATAATTGTTGGCAGGCTTCCTAATAACCCTGGCAGAACCTACTGAGCATTATTCATTTGCAGCAGCAAATTTCACTTACAATTCCTTCAGTTTCTCCCTTATACCCTCTTACATATTCTTTTGCGTTATTCAATTTAGCAATTTGTCACAGGAAGGCCAGTATCATGGGTTATGATAGCTAAGTGCCTTTAACCGCACAATCCACAGCATTATTTACCATGACATATGCTTCCAAATGTCTAATTGTGATCGTAACATTCCCTGGAGCTAAACATCAAGATGTTATGGGCCAAATGTTTTCCTCTTCTCTGAGTATTCATAAACTTTTACCAACAAGGACTCTGCATGCTGAATAAGCCAAGCCAGTCGTGACATGTTAGATGGCTTTGCAAACAAGGAGTGATTTGTGTGTGTCTATATTCAGTCAAACATGAACTGGTCCCTGGTATTTAGGATCTAAGAGGGAATATGGACATTTCTATTCTGGTGGCTGAACATGTTCATAGATTTGCCTATATTATTTAGTTGTTGGAGAGATCAGCCAATTATGCCTACTTATTAAATATGCATTATTTTATTTTAATGTAGGTACACCAGAAAATAAATAACTAGGCACTCACATCTTTATAATTGGGTACAGACATCAATTTTCACTGTGCTAGTTATGCTCAAAAATGTAACCGAAACAACATACCTCACAACATTTCAAATGGCCAAAGAGGGACACTTGTGTTTCAGGGGGCGTTGCTGGGGGTGTGGATGGTGGGCAGGGCATTACCGATAATTTTTAGGCTATTTCATAACCTAATGACACCTCCTTGTGTAATGTAATAAATGACTTATAACAAGACCAAAGTATTTTATTTACACACACTAATTTATAAACACATATACTGCTGTTTAAACAAACATTAATGTGAGTTTTATTGTTGTAGAGCAATGTGATACACTTGTATACACACCACATAATCTGATCTCCTAAAAAGAGGTACACCAGGGTGAGAAAGAGGGAGAGAGGGATTTGGGTGTAAAAGAGGGACTATCCCTCCTAATGAGGGACACTTGGGAGGTATGCAATACTGCAATTTAAAGAAAAGCCATTTGTGTTCATTTACTCTCTACAAACAGTGTGCCGTATATAGAAAAATGTTCTTACTACAAGCAATGTACACTTTTTTTAATACTTATTAAAATATATATATTTGCAGTCAATGTTGGATGTTGAAGCAGCTGTCACATGTGAAAAATATTAATATTCCTGGACTGCTGCAGTATTTCTGATATATGTCCATTCAGTGTGTAGTGGGAGTATACAATGAGAACATGGCACACCTTTCTCTCTATACCTGGCCATCTCATTCTGTTAACCCTTTGAGTGCCAGCAGGGTACACAATGCGTTGTGTTCTCCTCTGGCATTCAAAGTAGGGTGACCAGACCTCACCTTTGACCGGGGACACACATGAAAAATACATACAGCAGGGCTGTTTTGATTTCAGTGTAGTCCTGAAATATGCGTATTTTATATGAGTCCCTGGTTAAAGGGAAGGTCTGGTCAGCCTAATTCAAAGGGTTAAACTTATCTGATTGCAGAAGGAAAGAAGACTGCTACTTCTTCTGGCTGATTATGAATAAGCAAACATATTGCGTGCTTCACGTTAATAAAAAATGCATTCTCAGTTCCCCATTATATAAATGTCAAACTTTCAGGAGACTGTTGATGGCAAGCTGAGAATAATGTAATGAGTTGAAGTGTTCCCTTGAGTTTGAGGATCAACTCCATAAACCAAGCAAGCAAAATAATATACAAAATGCTAACAAGGGAAACAAATGTTTTAACCAAAGACACATGTATTATACCTAAACTTCAGGGTTAAACAAAGAATTTTAAACACTGTCAAATGAATATTGTGTATTAGACCATGCCAGTCCCCCAGTTTATATGATGGGTCAAACAACAAACATAGGATATTTACATCTCAGACCCTCAATGGAATCACAATATGAACCAGACTTTAAAGGGATAGTAATACTTCGGTTTAACTTTATTTTATTTTGTAGGCATTAAAAAAACATGAAGAATGATATAAGTCTTATCTCTCAAACATTTATGGTTTGAGAGATATTCACAAGCAAAGTTTCCCCCTCCCGCCCCTTTTACCTAGTGTAAGCCATCTCTTCTCAGATGTGGAATGCAGTCCACAGACCAGACAGATAACAGCAGGGGACAATCTTCTTCCTATGAGAACAATGAAATCCCTGCCCCCCTTGACAAGTTTTTCAGGTTTTTCCCTTATCTTAATTGAAGATTGTCCCTCTCTGCAGTCTGCCTGGCCACCTCCCTTCTGATCTGGCTGAACAGTGTTACATCAGTAAAAGGGGGTGGGAGGGGGATACTTTGTCATTGAATTACTCTTGAACTACAACTCTGACAGAATTGAAATAACACTCTCCTAAGTCCAAATACTATGATGATTAATTAGAGCTGCTTTTATTATGAAACATTACTATTCCTTTAAATGCCTTAGAAGGTTTAGTTTACTTTATCTCATAATTTACACTAGTATATTAATATAGGGTTCCAGATTAAACATACTTAGATTATTTGCATCTGAGCTGACTTGGCATTATGTGTTATTTATATCGCAACATGCATTTACAATATGCTTAGCAAAGGTAAAAGCCATCACAGTACATGAAGGGTAAAGTACATAGCACTTACAGTAAACTTAGACAGTCAGTGTGTCTCAAAATACGTAAAATATAATTTGCATTCAGTAAAACCTATAAAGGCAGAAGGAAGGTGATAAGTGCACAGGGGAGTGATTCATTTGTTTAAATGAATATGTTGGAAGCTTTCGCTCAATGCTTCCATAAAGAAGTCTAATTTGAGATGTTTGGAAGGTGTTGAGAGTAGGTCTTATTATTATGTTATCATTTATTAATAAGTGCCATCATATTCCATACTACTGTACAATAAGTTGACAAGCCATAATAAAAATTGCACAGTTGGAGGACAGGGACTACAAGGATGTTTACAATCATCAATGACATTGAGACAAAACATGCTTGTCGCAGTGTTAATCTTGATATGTAGACAACTCCACCGTCCCCCAGTCATAAGTTCATTATGTTTTATCACCTTGTATACTGCACCTGAATCTGATGGTGCTTTATTAATAATCGATGATGATAAATAATTATTCTTGCTACAGCTTACAATCTATAGGAAGTATACAGAATGCGTAATGGTTCTTTGTGATGCAGTCACATAATCTGATAGGAAGGTGACAGGAATTGTAAGAGCATAACAATCATCTGGCAGCATGAGAAGATTGTATGAAGAATCAAAGGGGATAAGTCCATTGGAAAGTGATAGGATCAAACAAAACACCTTGTACCAGTATAGGAATAGAGTAAGGGTACAATCAGGTCAAGCTACATACACTGAGAGAGAGATGCTGCTGCAAGAAAGGGTGTAGTAGACATTTGATATCTGAGGAGGTAGTCTTGAGTCGGGTGTTATGTGAGCTAATAGGCTAGGTAGTAGAGGTTTGTTTTTAGGTAACTTTTAAAAGACTAAAAGCTAGAAGAGACTCTGATGGATTTTTTTATTTTTGGCCATAGAAAAATCTTGCAGATGGAATTGAGATGTGATAATTAGAGGGAAGGAGAAGTGTAAATCATGACCATAGTAAAAGAGCAATTGGGCAGTTACCTGGAACTAATAGTATGGATACGGTGATGGATGGCACATTTGAATACTTTGTAGCTTAAAACCAGAACTTTTAATTTAAATTTGTATAGAAAAAACAGGCAAACAGGAAGGCCAGCAATTAATGGGTTGCAATAATGGAGACGAATTAGAGATTTGAGGAAGGGACAGATGTAGAAGATATTTCAGAGGTGAAGGCAGCAGTATATGGCAATGGATGGAATGTGAGGAATGAAAGGGCAGATCCAAAGATGACTCAAAGGCAGTGAGTTTGGGAGGTGGGCGTTATTGTACAGTTGTTCAAAGTGATTGTAAGTTCTACATAATGAAAATAAGATATGTTTTATTTTGTATTTATTAACTTTTAGGTTGTAGGAGGACATACAGATAGAGCCTACAGAGATATAGTTGGTGACCGAATCCATAAGAGACTGGTTGGTGTCAGGGGAGGAAAGGTAAAGTTGAGCAGCATCAGCATACAGATAAACTGCCAAAGAGGAAGTGTAGACTGAAAACAGAAGGGGTCCAGAACAGAGCATTGAGGTACCCCAACTGAGAGAGTGGAAAGGGAGCGATTCTTGCAAAAGAAATAATAAATGAGTGGTTAGAAGATAAGAACCAGGAGAGAGCTGTGTCTTGACGTTAAGAGGTGTGGAGGGTTTGAAGAACAGCATGGATGATAGCTCTTACTAGCAAGTGGTGGCCTTTTGTCTTCTCTGTGAGTAAATTTGTGTTCCCTTAAGTGAGTACTTTATATAGGGCTCATGTACCAAGACTGTGTAGATTAATGCAGGGATTTCCGTAGACATTTTTACAGGGGGGCCCCCTCCGGACGCCCATGGATTAATGTTAGATCTGTTTTAGGCATATTTGATCTGGCTGGTCAAATACAGTTAAGCTCATTGCACCTATAAACCAAGGTTGCCTTGGTACTTTGGTACATAGGAGGATATTCAATCTGTAAGGTTGGCTACGCCCCCCCCAGAGGAGCTGCACCCAGCCCTTGCTTTAGTGAATCCCTGCAAGGGAAACAGGTGGACAATACGCCTGCTCCCTTGTGTCTGCATCAGGCAGGGGCCCCTGTCTGATGCTACAGTGATCCTCCCCCTTCCCTAGAACACCCATCCCACATGTTCCCTAAATTAATCTCTCTATAGGCAGAGTTGATATAACTACTATTTACAAATATATTTGAGGTTAATACAAATAACTCTCTAAGGAACTATTTACTCAGAGCTGAACAAAAACAAGAGGCCATCCATGAAGTAGTGAGGAAAGGCAGGGATTTTTTTTAAGTAAGAGCAGTAAACTTGTAGAATTATTTGCCTCTGGATGCTGTGTTTTCAGGCACTGTAGTTGCTTTCAAAAAAGTAATGAATACGTTTTTAGCTCAGAACAACATTGAGAATTATGACAGTTGGTTTCAAAGCAGATTGGTTGTTGAGCCAGAGAAATATCTGACTGTTTTGTGGAGTCGCAAAGGATTTTTTTACCCACTTGGGGCTTATTGGAAATTACCTCAATAGGGCTTTCCTTTGGATCAACAAGGGTGATATGATATTCCCTATAGTATACCTGGTTTAATCCAGTTCTGTATAGTACATCGTCCTCACTATCATTTTATTTTGTATCTTTTTTTTATATTGCTATATTGTTGTTCAACTCCTGCTTTCACAGAAAGAACATTGGAAATGGATTCAGAGAGCTACTTGTTAGAGACAGTAAATGTAAAAAAAAATAATAATAAAAATAGAAGATGAAAAAAATATTAGGAAAAGACAATTTGGTGTTGCATATCATGCAGTATATGTAAAGTTCCATTGTCGTGCAACTCCCCTGTCTTAGGGGAAAACACCGCTAGTGATTTCAGCTCCTCAGCAAGTAACCAACTAATGAAGATGATAGAGACTATATCCCAATACCAGCCATTGATGTATTCTTTGGGATTCTCTTTTTTAATTCCGAAACTTGCATTTTTGTCTTTAATGAAGTTTATATTGGTTTGGATTATGATAACAGTTCATACCTAACATTGCAAAATGTAATATGCAACATGAGGCTTTGCAGTGGCTTAATATGCTGGGCAGATCATAATATGGTGGGCTACGTCTTGTATTTGAGAAGTGTTTGTTATTTGCAATACAAAGTAAAGAAAAAACAGAGTGTATGTCACATGATCTTGTCCTTAGGAGCATTTGATTGATTGTTTTGATTGGTTGCCGGTTGGGCTCAGTAGTGATTATGAGCAGTGGTCAGTTATCATAAACAGACTTTGTAAATACTCCAGGGTTCTGCTGTATAGCTCCAAAGCACCTCCTATCAGCCATTTGTGGAAGTTCAAAAAACTGACCCGACGCCCCCTACCTCCGTCTGTTATCGGACTGGAATGCAACCAGCCACAAACCTCTAGGGCTTTTTGCACAGGCTCTGAAGACCCTTAGTGTCAGGCTTGGAAGCATTTTAGTAGGGTAAATAGAAGATGCATGCAGGTCTGGATTTCTCATTAGACAGATTAGGCAACCTTCTAAAGCACATATTTTAAGGGGTTCCTTACATTTGCTGATCATGCCCTTATACTGAGCCATGAGCATGATCAGATCAGTCCCAGTGCCTTTCACCAGACACCTACTCCTGGTTGTCTTTTATTCAATCCCTTAGTTCTTGGATGTCCAAGTTTTTTTGGGCACAACATAATCAGAAATTGTGAGGGCCGCATTATTTATTTTATTGATAACGATGGTGAATTGTAGCCCATCATAAATCTATTTATTGATTGATTCAACTATATGACAATACTGATATTTAACAGACATCTATTCTTGAACTGTCTTATTGTCTTACTGGCCTACTAGTTCACGTGTAATAGTTAATTAGGTATAAAAATAGTTTTCAAAAATCTCAGGTGGGCCACACTCTATAGTCAGTCAGGCTGTATTTGGCCCATGAATCTCACGTTGGATGCCCGTGCCTTAAATGATATAGAGGTCGCCAATGCATTGCTGCGCACTATACTGGAAACCTCTCTAGCAACAGGTTAGGAGATTTATGGTGCTTGTATGGGTGTAATTACAGGGAAGCAGAGAGTGAAGGTATGCTGGAGTCCAGCATCCAAGGGCGTTTCATCTGCCCTAGGGTCCACTAGACTGTAGATATGGAACTGTAAAAATACTTTTGTGTTAGGGGGTCCAGAAAATGTTTTGCACTGGAGCCCTCCAATGACTAGTTACACCACTGATGTTATAGTTTAAGTGAATTGTCTGTTCTTGGAAATAGTGAATAGGGATATAGTAGGGGCCATGTGAAGAGTGGGTCATGGCTTTGGGTGGGGCAACTGTCAGAGAAGGTGAATTTCCTAGAGGCTACTGAGATGTGAATCTGGCCCTACTTGCATGTGCAGCCCCACAAGACTGAACTGCAAGACTTCTTAGTTTTGTGGTCCAGTTTCTGTCATGTGACCAACAAGGGCTTTCCGGGTGTCCTTTTTCCTTCTTCCCCTATTGGTCCTCCAGGGCTCACAATGCAGCTCTGGCTTCATCAGCTGACCTGCTCCCAGGAGAGCAGATCTGCTGATATTGCACTGAGTGTTAGTTTGAAATGAGACGACAAGGCTAGGTTTGACAGATGATTTTTTAATAAAAAGACAAAGGCATAAACCTACAGTGACTATAATGCAAGAGACTTATGTAAAACACAGCTTAGAGCGGGGAATTGAAGGAACCTGCTTGAAGCTGATTGGCAGGGAGGTGCGGAAGCACACATCCAAAACAATAGCTGTGAGTCATTTTGAACAGAGACTGCCCACATAAAAAGGCAGTCTCTGTACAAATTTCCCTCACACTGGAATGGGCATCAACTTGTCAGGTACTAAGAAAGGGGGGGGTCTACTCACTTTTCCTTTCTCTGTCGCCACCACCGACAGCAGCGGAGAAGACAAAGAGGACATGTTCATTTCCATAGTATTTGGGCAATGAAGTTCACTTGTGTTTGGAAGCGCATATTTTACTTCTTAGCGGATTAATGGGGCAAATTTGTCTTTTTTCCTTTATTTCACAGGAATGATGGTCCGAACAGAAGAAGATAGAAAGAAGGAAGAAAGATGATAGAAGATGAAAAGAAGAAGCAATATAGAAGGAGACAGACAGAGGTTGGCAGGTAAGTGTAACACAGATGAGGAAACGATTGGTGCTTGAAAGTATCTCAGGCACCATTCGTTAGCTTTTTTCCTTTGATGTTCCCATTATTGCCGCTATTTGTGTCATTTTGAGAAGAACTTAACACACAAAACAGATGTTTGGCCACAAGTTTTCAGCTGGCAGGGCAATTGAATACCGACTTCGACATTTTTTTCTGTTGGTCGGTAGACAGTTTAGCCCTAATGGCTGTTTTACCTCACAGATTTAATCAAGGCCTTAATCCTTTAAATGTTTGTATTTAATGTATTGTGAAGCAATGAATTAGAGATCGTTATCATTTAACTCTTTAACCCTTTGAGTGGTAGAGAGGTATCCATCACATTGTAACACAAAGCATTGATATCATTCTGGCATTCAAAGGGTTAAAAGCCCCATTTAAATGTTGGGAATATTTATGTGCCCCCCCATAGTACAGCTGGTTGGTGTAAGAGTTGCCCCAATTCTTGATACATCACACTTGTAGGAACACTTGTTGATAGACTCCTTGAACCCAATGCTGAAAGTGAAAGAGGAGCAATTCTGATTCAAACTAAGTTCACAGTAGGGGACAAAAAAGAATTCCCCAAATACCTTTTGATTTTTCAAAGGTTTAAAAGCCCCCATTTTCATAGCTGGGAATTTTGGGAATTTGTATTTGTCCTCTATGGTGCAATTGGCTTATTCCAGAACTACTCAGTTTTTGACCCCTGCATACGACCCATAATGCATTAGATTGGTGCAATGGCTCTGACATTCCTGTGTTATGCTTTGACCTGAAACAAAACAGTCTTCATAGCATAACCTAGGAACGTTGCAAAGCCAGTGCAGAATTTCCCATTAGACACAGTAGACAACTGCCCAGAAAGGTACATTTCAAGGTACACCTTAACTGTGTTGGCCACACCCACATTATGTGTTGTGGACATGGCCATGGCAATCCCAGTACAAAATGGTTTATGGTGGTCAACTTGTGTAAAAAGTTACATTGCCCCTTAATGGTAATGCATTGGAGACCTCTCTAGCAGCAACACGGTAAAGAGTTTTTTTGTACTGCCATGTTAAAAGTAAAGAGTATTTTCTGTGCTAGACAATAGTAACATAGTAACATAGTAAACTAGGTTGAAAAAAGACACAAGTCCATCAAGTTCAACCTTCGGCTCATACCCCAGTAACTGAGAATTTTATAGCTTTCCTGCTACCAATTAAATTAGTCTTTATCAGACCTTCCTGATCATCCTACTGATAAACAGTATAACTCTGTATGTTCTGTTTTGAAAGAAATGTATCTAATCTTCTCTTAAATGTATCCATTGTATTGACCTCTCATATCCTTGTACAATGTGATAAGGTCTCCTCTTAGTCGTCTTTTCTCTAGAGTAAATAAAGCAAGTTTGTCTAGTTGTTCCTCATATGTCAAGTCCTCCATTCCCTTAATTAATTTTGTTGCTCTCCGCTGTACCCGCTCTAGTTCTAGTATATCCTTTTTCAGGTGAGTGGTGAGACTAGGTGTGGTCATGTGCAGTGTTAGACTGTGGCCATAGGTGAGGCTAAAGGAACTTTAGGTGCTTTTGTCTAGGGGTGCCTGAGATGTCAGTTTAGTCCTGTACAGAGCTACCAACCACTTACTGGAAGAGGTATCACTGCTAACAAGCAGGACCCTTTCCACCACTTGTATCAGATTGTATACATTTTCATATGTTTATAATGCATATTCCTTGATTCTACAGCGCTGAGAAAAACGCTGGCTCTTCGTAAGTGAATTATAATAACCATG
Organism: Rhinophrynus dorsalis; assembly: GCA_037306005.1. Lineage (NCBI taxonomy): Eukaryota > Metazoa > Chordata > Amphibia > Anura > Rhinophrynidae > Rhinophrynus > Rhinophrynus dorsalis. The sequence goes on from CM074728.1 coordinate 19,253,814, forward strand.
TGGATCCCCTGAGGACTTGTTTTTCCAAATAGACAGAGGCAAACATAGACATATTCTTTCTTTGTCACTCCAGCTGCTCTTCTACCAATGTACTGTACCTCTCTGTCTGCAAGGAATGGGGGGGCTGGTCAACACGCAGACATATATTGGCCCCATATCAAATGGAAACAATTAATTTGGTAAAACCAACTGCACCATTGGGGACAAATGCAAATGTGCAAACTTTCCTTTGATTTTAATGTGAGTTTTATTACTATGGAGCAATGTGATACACTTATACACACAACACACAGTGTGATCTCCTAAAAAGAGGGACAGCAGGATTTGGGTTTCGAAGAGGTACTGTCCCTCCTAAAGAGGGACACTTGGGAGGTATGTTCTGTGGGACATGCAAAATCCCTTTTAAACCTGCTGTTCCTACAGTTATTTTTTGTCTAAATTGCTTATATCCGTTATGCAGTTTATTATGTTTTATGAGACTTGTACTGTAAAATAATTTGTATTTGGCTTCTCAGAATTCTAATATATGCCATAACAAAATGGAGTCATATAATATAATGGTGTCATGCAAATCAGCTAGCACACACGAACAAGCATTTGATCAATACTTTCACACTTTGCTTTCACTTACACATGCTTAGACGACATTTCACTTGCTGATCTATATGTCTCCTACTTCTGAGAGGGTGGACTGAGCATGTCCCAAGAATGATCATTTTGCCATAGTACTTTGTAACACCTAATGCAGAGGTGGCACACTGGCTGCTGTTGGATTACTAATCCCATCATCTCTTTGTCTCAAAACATACTCTGTGGGAGACTTACATTATCTTTGCCTTTTACAACCACCTCAGATAACCAATTTTGCATTTGTCCCAAGCCTGTCCCCTCCCTCTTACTATAAAGAGAACATATCCAAGGTTGCTCCAAATTGTCAGGTATATATTAGTAAGAAAAAGATCACTCACCGTGCCCTTAGGGCCTTGCAGATCAGCGGCAGCACCCAACAACCTCGGCATGGGTTTCAAAAGACTTGGATACGTCAGGAAGGGAAAGCTCAACGGATCCACCAAATGAAAGACAACCAGTTATCAAAGGTTCGGTAAAAACATCAATATTTTATTTGTGTAAAAACAAAAAATACTCCATACAACGTAACTACAGCTGAAGTGTAAAGGTCAGTACATAAACAAGACACTCCTTACGCGTTTTGTGGCTTTGTATGGAGTATTTTTTATTTTTATACAAAAAAATATTGATGTTTTTACCGAATCTTTGATGACTGGTTGTCTTTCATTTGGCGGATTCGTTGAGCGCTCCCTCCCTGTTGACCCTCCCTCTGACTAAGCGGAATCCCATTTGAATGTATCCTGGTTTCACTTGTTTCCATTTTCTCTCTAAACTGCAAATTCTTGTGAGCAAGGCTTTCTCCACCATTGGTATCAGAATGTATCATGTTTTTGTAATAAGTATTGCATAATTGTACAGCTCTGCAGAATATGCTGATGTTTTATAAATGGACATACCTGTGAACTTTCTATAGCCAGCTCTCAGCACACTAAGAAGGTCTGCGGGTGGAAGTGTCAAAATAATGCAATTTGCAACATGAAGAGGGTGGTAAGCACAGGACTGGGAAAGGGTAAGGCAAGTGGAAAAGGGCAGGGAGTGTTCTGAACCTGGTGGGGTTAAGTGGGAACTCACCAAGGCAGGAAATCAGCCACTGTCCTCAGAGACCCGGTAATCAAGTCTGAAAACAGGAATCTCTGGGGCAGATCCGAAGATTTCCCAGTTATATAAATGAATTCTAATAATAATAGTGTTGATCCCCCATGGTCTTAAATTTCTTGCTACAAAACTGAAACAAGTACAGGGCTGGATTTATAGCATTGGTACCTATAAGCAAGGCATCCTAGGTGCCCTTATCTCCACCCATTGTCACACCCTCATTCCTCACATGCCCCCCCCCCCAGTACTTCCTATCCACTATTTCCTGTCACAAAAGATACCCATTGGTCTATAACAAGCTAGGACAAAAATGCTTTAACCACTTGGTTGCTAAAGAGGTGTCTCTAGCATCCAAGAGGTTAAATAATAGCCTGCAAAGGGATATAAAATGGGGACATTGAGATTTTTCTGGCCACACCCACAGTTCAGGGTGTGGCCAGCTCAGCTGAGGCACCCCTCAAAATTTGGTGATCTGGGCAGTTGCCTACACTGCCTATTGTGAAATCCAGCTCGGAGCAAATATAGAACTTTCTTTGTCCCTCAAGCTGCACTCTTTCAGTGTGCTTCTTCCAAGAGTGCAGTGGCTAAGGGCCCTGTGCTTAAAGGGATAGTAATGTTTCACAAAAAAAGCAGCTCCAATTAATCTTCATAGTATTTGGGCTGTGAAGAATGTTATTTCATTACTGTCATAGTTGTAGTTTAAGAGAAATTGAATGATAAATTATCCCCCTTCCACCCCTTTTACTGATGTAACACTTCTCACCTCAGAGCAGCAAGACTGTCCAGATGGATCGCAGAGAGGGACAATCTTCAATTAGCATAAGGAAAAAACCTGAAAAACCTGTCAAGAGGGGCAGGATATTTCTCATGCTCACAGTAAGAAGACTGCCCCTTCCTGTGATCTGTCTGATCTTAAGACCAGATTCCACATCTGAGGGGAGGTGGCTTACACTAGGTAAAAGGGGCAGGAGAGGGATATTTTATCATTCAATTACTCTTGAACTACAACTCTGACAGTATTGAAATAACACTCTCCATGGCCCAAATACTATGAAGATTAATTGGAGCTGCTTCTATTTTGTAACATTACCATTCCTTTAAGAGGATATAGGTGTAATTATTAGTGTTGCCACCCAGCCAGTATTTTACCGGCAGACCGGTAAAAAATTGGCTTCTGTCCAATGTTAAGTCTATGGAGGGAATGCCATGGCCTGTATTTTTTTGAAGAAAAGGTGGCAATCCTAGTAATTATAGGGAGAACCAACTTAACAATAGGACAGATACATGTTACCAAATGTTGGATGCTTGAAAGATCCCCAACACAATGGCTCCTTTATAACCTTCAAGGGTTTAAAAGCTTCATTTAAATCAATGCAAATTTTTATTTCTCTGCTATGGTGCATTTGGTTTAACTCGGAATTACTCCACTTTTTTCTTTTGAACATAGGGCCCTATAGTAGTAGTTTTTTTATTTAGGAAATGAGCTGTAAAGTTCTGTAACAGCCATATCTCGTGTAGCACTTCCTATTAACAGCTCTTAGGGCCAAAGGGATAATGTTAATCTTTTGAGTGCCAGAGGGGTACGGAATGCATTGCAAAGCAATTTCAACAAAAACAAAATTGTCATAAAAACGACAAAAATTTTACATCAGTTTAAAAGTGTAGTAAAATGTAGAGCTATGAATCTGGAAAACGTTTGATAGGGAAATAAATATGTATCTATTGATAAAATAGAAATAGCCCAGTATATTTATAATAATAATTAAAATAGTTATTATACATTCTACCACTCTTTAATAATGCTAAATTATAATATATTTTATTCAAAAATCGTATTAATTATATGAATGATCTTAAAGGAACAGTAAACTTTTTTTTATGAAAACACATATTTTACAGAGCATTTTCTGCTGAATAAAACAAGGTCACTCCCATCGCTGTCAGATGTTTTATTCAAATATTATAGCAGTTTAAATAATCAGGAAGTGAATTTACTGTGTTTACTTCCTGGAAGTTCTAGCTGACAGGAAGATTCCTGTTAGAATCTAACAGGAAATCTAACTAGAATTTGACCACTAGAGGGCACTGCTAAAGTAAAAAAAACATAGGTTTAAACTGTAATAACTCTGGAAATATAAATCTCTCTGCAATGGTAGTACCCTTATTTTACTCAATAGGAAAATCCCTACGATATATATTTTTTCATTAAAAAAAGTTTACTGCTCCTTTAATTGCTATCTACAAAATAAACAATTTTAGCATACTGATACTCTTGTCACTACTCACCATAGCATTTCCGCTGCATCTTTGTCGGGGTTTTTTACGACATTTCCAGTCAGTAATTGTACTTCAAAGAAAAAACTACGTATTTTCTATAGCAAATGACATTCTTTGAAAATATATATGAAGACTACGACAACGTACAATAAAATGTCGTTAAAAACGACAAAAGCTATTTTGCTACTTCTTTGAACATACGGCCCTTAGAGACAATATCCAGACCACTGCTGGTGGACTTCTAACTGCACTCCCAGGACAACTCTTCTTTCCTGACACGGAACCCTCTGCACTAGATTTTAAACCTTTGAGTGCCAGATAGGCGGGCAACAATTTTCTTCACAATTCATTCCATAAGCCCTCTGACATTCAAGGGTTAAAAGGCTGACAGAGGGTGTACAACACACTGCGAAGTGATGTGTTGCTCATTTTTCTGGCACTTAAAGTAAGGTTAGATTTTATTGGTAAGGCCATAAAATTCTTTGTCTGAAAGCTTTTTTCCTCATTATTTGTAAGTGGGCACACGAGGCATTTTAGTTATAGAGAGAAACAGGGCCTGCCTAAAGCCAGTTTACTGAGCTATTTATACTAAAATTGTTCATCTGTATACTGCTTGTGGCAGGTGGAAGGCAATAGGGAAATGCAAGGGTATCTCTGTGCATTTCCCTTTCTTTGCACTTAACGCTATGTACTATCAAAAATGCTGAGGAACATGGGGTAACTTTTCTCCATTTGACTGTGCATAGGCATACCTGAAAACTCTCCGGATTTGCCTCGGAGACTCCGTTTTTTTAAGTTAATTACATGGTCTCCAGGGACAGAGGCTAACTCTCTGGTGGTGGTGAGTTTCTTTTGTATTGCATCCCACTCTGGCACTGAAAGAGTTATGGGCCACCAACAGGCCAGGATTGAAGGATTTTCTTGATTTTGCACAGGTGAGTTAATCAGTGGATCATTCATTGTGACTGACTCACCTGTGCTTAATCAGGGAAATCCTTACATCCTGGTCTGTTGGTGGCCCTTGAGGACTGAACTTGGACAGCCTGCTCTACCACATTGTGCACACACCTTATTATCAGCCCAGAAATAAACCTATGCCCTTTATTTTGCTTCAGGGAATACTTCCCTTTACACGTACTGTTCAGGCAAAGAGACAGTCATCCATGACTTTACATATTCTGCAAGTGCATATATGTCATTTCTAATTACCTATACATTACTTTTTATTCTACTTTTTCAATCTTCACATTTTTTGCATACTTAGGTTCCTGACAGGAAGCAAGTTCTGTGAGTCTGTTTCCAGAGAGTTTTCTGTCAGGGACTAGGAAATCAGGGATAGTGCAACAGCGTACAAAATACATATAAAAACAAGATAGTGATTCAGTTTAGAAAAGCCAGTATCTCCAGCATACAAAGCATTCTGTACTGGAGGGATAATGTTACATTGTTACATTATCACTGCTTTCACAGTCCCTGACAGAAAGCTCACTGGAAACAGATTCAGTGAACTCACGGTCGGGAATATAAGTATAAAAAAGGAAGTTGATTGTTGCTTTAAGGTGGAACAATAAGTATAAAGGGAGGTATTCTATTAGGTGTCAGAAAGTGTATGTGTTTATTTCTTCATCAAGATGGTGATTTGTCTAGCATCCAAGGTGTTAAGTCATCTTTTTCAACCACTATTTTGAATTGAATATGTATTAGAATGTGCAGCTTTTTGGTAAACTTTAAAGTCACATGTATGACCTTTGGGATTAATCTGATTGCCTGTCACTAGCCTAAGAACTTGCTGCCCCTATCTTTGCTTGGTTCCTGTTTCTGATGGCAGCCTTGCTTCACTTAAAGGGATAGTAATACTTAAAATGTAAAAAAATATGTTGTAGGGTTTATCCCCCTGAGTAAAACAAGAGTACTCCCAATGCTGAAAGGTGTTTCATTCAAAAGTTATTAATTTTCAAAGTTGAATTTTTTAGGTGCAATATCACAGTGGCCTGAAATTGTACAGTGGCGCTGTTGCTACACAATCCTATGGACAGCTCTGGTCCCAGGACCATAAATCTCCATAGGATGGTGTAGCAACAGCGCCACTGTACAATTTCAGGCCACTGTGATATTGCACCAAAAAAATTCAACTTTGAAAATTAATAACTTTTGAATGAAACACCTTTCAGCAGTGGGAGTACTCTTGTTTTACTCAGGGGGATAAACCCTACAACATATTTTTTTTTACATTTTAAGTATTACTATCCCTTTAACATGTGTATGTTATATGTATAGAATAAAAGTGCAGAAGTTCTGGCGCAAACCAGCTCCATGATAGGGGAAAACTAAAAGATTCCACTGATTTAAATGGATATTAGAACAAGGTGACCAGACCTCACCTTTAACCAGGGATACATATGAAAGATCCATACTGAAGGGCTGCTTTGATTTTGGTGCACTCCTGAAATATGCCTATTCCTATGTGTCCCAAGTTAATGGTGAGGTCTGGTCATCCTATATTAGACCCTGGATACTATAGAGGATGATGAACTATGTAGAACTAGAGCAAACCTGTAACCAATCATTGGACTGTAGGGAACAAGTGAAAATTCTGAAAATTCCCTTCAGTTTAACCCTTAATGACCAGGGAGGCATGCAATGTCATTGCTTTGCAGTGTGCCCTGCATCCCTCTTGTTCTTAAGGGGTTAAACTGGACTTTTAATCCCTTGAATGTGAGAAGTCTCCAACACATTGAAAAACCCCATTTAAATCAATGGGAATTTGGTAAATTGTTATTTGCAGTGACATAACTAGTCATTGGAGGGCCCTGGTGCAAACAATTTTTGGGCCCCTAACTCACAAATATTTTCAGAGGCTTAATTAGAACCTATTGGACCCTGGGGCGATGGGGACTCCTTGAATCTTGGGCCCACTCTGCACCCTCTTTATTTATTCTGCTGGTAATTTGTCCTTGTGGTGCAGTCAGATTGATCCATAGTTACAACTTTGGAGGAGATTCACTAAGAGGTGATAAAGAGGTGATACAGCGGAAATGACTTCTCCAGAGATATCATTTCTCCAGTTCCTATGTTATTCTATGGAGCCTATTCACTAAGACTTCCAAAGTTGTGGAGATCTTAGTGCATAGGCTCCATAGAATAAAATAGGAATTGGAGAAGTGATATCACTGACGTTATCTCCACTTTACAGGGGAGGGCTGGCATTTTGTGGCCCAGGGGGCAAATACATTCAAGTGGCCCATTTCTATTATTGTTCCAGGCCACTGTTCCAGCCCACCCCCTTTAGTTCATTTTAAAATTGGCATTAATGTTGTGACATAAGTCACATGATACCACAGAGCTTACAGTTGAAATGGGGCTACACTAGTGCACCACTACAAAGCTTACAATTTAAGTAAAGCTTACCTAGTGATACTATAGAGCTTACAAGAGAAGTGGTTTATGCTACTAGTCTAGATCCATTTGGATTGTACCTCTGTGGTATCACTAGTGTAGCTCCATTTACATCAGCAATCGGGAGATCTAGTGAGATGCAGTGGCCCACCCATACCTCCCAAGTGTACCTCTTTAGGAGGGACAGTCCCTCTTTTAGACCCAAATCCCTCTGTCCCTCTTTCCCACCCTGATGTCCCTCTTTTTAGGAGATCAGAATGTGTGGTGTGTATATAATGGTATCACATTGCTCCACAACAATAAAATTAACATTAATGATTGTTTAAATGTCAGTATATGTGTTTATAAATTAGTCTGTGTAAATAAAATACTTTGGTCTTGTTAGAAGTCACTTATTAGGTTACACAAGGAGGTGTCTATAGGTCACAAAATAGCCTAAAAATGATCTGTAATGCCCTGCACACCAGCCACACCCCCAGAAACACCCCCTAAACCATAAGTGTCCCTCTTTAGCAATCTGAAATGTTGGGAGGTATGCCCACCAGCCCAGACATATGACCAGCCCAGGGGGCAATTGCCCCCCTGCCCCCCAGGCCAGCCCTCCCCTGCCACTTTATCACCTCTTTATCATACCTTAGTGAATCTCCCCCATATTAGTGCATTGGCTCCACAGAATAACATAGGAATTGGAGAAGTGATGTCACTGGAGAAGTCATCTCCACTTTATCACTGCTTAGTGAATCTCCCCCCTTAACTTTGTGCATATGGCTCATTCATTAACCCCTTAGTGACGGGCTGCGCACACACGTGGGGGTCACTTAACACCTGGCTAAGATTATTTTTTTAAATTATTCCGGAGTCCCCGAATGGCGTGCAGCCGCACGGGGACCCGGACTTCCGGGACATATATGTACGTCCTCTCTCACTAAGTGACAGTTTTTGCGGGACGTACATGTATGTCCATTGTTGGAAAGAGGTTAAAACAAAAACAAAAAAACTGCTGCTCCATGCTTCCATGTTGACAGTTCTCTCCACCTTTCACTTATATCGGAGCGCTTTGCTAAAGATCGCCATCGTCTTTTACCAGGCATCTCCCATTCCTACTCACCCCATTTAGAATCTCACCTAACAGGAGCCCAGAAGAGAGTTAAACATTCTCCTGACTACTGTGGCCAGGACAAGATAGATTGCACACGCTCTGCACATTTAACAGCATTCACAAGGTCAGCTATAGATCACACTGCCTGCAGAATTACAGTCAGGATTGGAAACCCTAAGCCTGGGATTTTTTATTGCAGAATGCTTCAAAACAGCAGTGTATGAAATTTTAGGGAATTTGTCAGGCTCTAGGTATGAATTGATTACCATTGATTAAAAGAGAAAATGCTTACTGCAACAATAAAAAGGTTAAAGGAGCAGGTGACCTTCTATCCAGGAGACGTAAAGTCATTAGGTAAATGACAAACTTTACAAGAAGAAAACAGGAGTTCTGGGTCATGTTATTTGGCATAAAAAAGAAATGCAGCAGCACCTGGAAATGAGTCTGAGCCCTGCATCATACATATTTTGTTTTCATTCGTTCTTATTGAAGTACTACCAGCAATGCGTTGCGTACCCCACTGGCACTCATAGTGTTAAAAAAAAATAGGACAAGTGACACTCAAGCCTATTGCTCTACAAACTAGTGCAAAGTTGAGGGCACAGAGAATGAGATCCCAGGGGACCACACTCTAAGGAATGCGTTGTGTCTGAAACAAAACTGGTTATTTTTCATTGATACAAATTTGACTCATGTTGCTTTTTACATATTATATTAACCCTTTAAGATCCAGAGGGGTATTCAATGCATTGTATGCATTGTGAAGCAATGCACACACCTCTGGTTCTTACAGGGTTAAAAGGGAGCTAACACCTTCGTAATAACCTCCCACTTCCCTTACTATTAAATTTGCCATGGCCACCATCAGAAATCATGGGCCCATGACAAGAATAATTGGTGTGGCCCCACCATCTTGTCAGGGTCCGACCCTTCTATTTGATCCTGCCAACGACTGGCCTCTCCTTGTTATTAAAGGAGCATTATCACCACCCAGTCAGATTATTTTCCCTCATGCCTGTCATCATGTACCCAACCAGGGCCATGAGTGCTTTCTGGATGAGTTCTATTTTCATTAACACCATTAGAGGGCTATGCATGCACCATGCGAGCCAAGCTCGCGTTATCATTTGTTTACTTACTGAGTGATGACCCCAACCCACATTTGAACCTTTCCCCCTTGATAGGGGACATTTTCTATTATCCCCCCAGACAAGACCATTTTAGTCCCCATGCTTATGATGGCTACTGGCCCTTCCAGACACCATGCCTTTATTGTGCCACTGGTGATTTATTATGTTCATATTTTGGGGAGGCAGCTTGGATGTGCATGACACCTCTGGGAGGGACTTTGCTTTTTTGCTTTCTGTTATTCGGTCTCTTCCATTACCTTTCCCCTCCCCCCTTTTTCCCCCTTGAAATCCTGGTGTTCAATTCTTATTTTATACAAAACTTTGCCCTCAGAGGTGTTAGTCAATTGGAGGCCTATCCCTCCCCCACCACCTCTACTTTTTTATCCTCTGTTATGCCCTGGGCTGTGGGACCATATACCCCCACTTAACCTACTTCTTACTCGTCCTTTACCATACTCACTTGGTCATCAGTTTGGACCTCGGTCCTTTACAATTACCAAGTTATGAGCTTAGAGATTTTGAGATAAAGACCTCAACAACCCACAGAAACATAAACTGGCACCCAACAGCTTTAAGTCCTCTAAATCTGATGTTGTGTTTATGCAGGAAACATGTTTTTGTAAGAGGACACCCCTCCCCATGGTATTTGACCCTTTTTTCATCCATGTTTCACCTCCTCTAACAGGGGTTGCTGTTCTGATTTCCAAAAGGGTTGATTCTGAGGCTTTTAAGGTCATTTGTGATAAAGAGTCAATGTGTCTGATTTTGATTTGCAATCTCAACTCAGTCACATACACTTTAGTGAATATATACTGCCAGAATTCCATTCAAAGTCCTTGCCTCTAACCCACATTAGACAATATACTAAAGATTAAGAAAGGCACTTATTGATTGGAGGTGACTTCAACCTGGTTGTTGACCCTACCACAGATAGAGTCTCCTCCACTTCTACACCTCAGCCCAGGTCCATCAACAACCTTTCTAAGCAATTTCAATCTCTGCTGCTATCTTATTACCTTTATGATGCTTGACGAATACTTCATCTTCAGGAAAAGGATTATGTATTCTTTTCTCACCTACACTCCTCCTATTCACGTATCAACATATTCCTCTACAATGGATCCCTTTTACAGCTCACCTAATACACAACTATTGGAATGATCTTTGGTTAGATCATGCCTCAGTTGGGATCAGCTTAACAAACAAAAACACGTTCCAGGGGAAGGGAGTGTGGACGATAACTGGAAATATTTAAAAAAATCCTACAGTGAGACTTGCCTCCCATACTGAGGACCATTTTCAGATAAATGCGGTAAATGATACCACCCCCATGTCTCTCTGGTTGGCACATAAGGCAGCGCTGACAGGCCATGGTAGCCAAATAACCTCTACTGCAAAGCAACAGACCCTAACAAACTCTTAGATCTCCAGTCATAGGTAAAAGAGGTTTCCTTGCAACACAAACACTCCCTGACAGTGCCCCTTACCTCTCTTATGTCTTCTCTCTGTCATCAAATCATCTCAATTCTGAGAGAACATGTTGAATGCATGCTCCAATGTCTGAAACAGAAATTTTTATCCAAAGGCAACAAAGCGGACAAGCTTTTAGCTACTAAATTATACACCCAAATTGCCAAATCCCTAATTCAATACCTTAGAGGCCCTTGCCAGACTAAGCTCTCCAACCCCAGGCTGATTATTAACACATTTGCCTAATATTACTCTGATCTCTATAGCCTTCATTCAGTCCCCTTCTTCCCAACCCATACAGACCAATCCATTCAATCCTTCCTTGACAAAATTTCCTTGCCATATTTAAATGGCTCTCTATTCTGCCATTACCCCTTTCACGGCTGAGAAAGTCTCAAAGGCCATTAAACTCTTGAAGTTGGAGAAATCCCCTTGTCCATATGATTTTACTAATCTCTATTACAAAAAATTCTCCCAGCTTCTTTCCCCCCACCTTACTAACCTTTTCAACCAGTCAACCGGTATGACTATGCAAGTGAGTACACCTATTTATTTCATATACTTTAAGTATTATATGAAGTGCGGTGTGGTCTGCACTTCCTTCTGTTGTTTCTTTCAATGAACTTGACCGCATACGTTGTAATCTAAAAAATGTTTTCTGTGTTTATGGTTTTATTGGTATGTTCACAAGCCAGAACACAAATTTAGGAATTGTAGCTACTTTAAACCACTTTTCTAATTTATTATGAAAGATTTTAGAATTCTTTCACCAAAAATTTAAAACGGTTAAAAAAATGCTGATTAGGAGTACATAATATTTTAGTTGATATGAACCCTTTTAATTTTTTAGGTGAAAATATCCCTTTGACAAAAACAAAAATGTGTTAAAAAAATATGTCTGATGCAAAATTATCTAGCATTGAAATTGTGATAAAAATTGTGACTTTTAAAAATTTTTCCTAAAATGTATACAAAACTGACAATTTACAGCATAATGTATCAGACAAGCTTAGTTTAAAAAAATAAAACAAGTATGAAATATTAATGTGACACCACATATCACTTGTGTACATTGACACCCAATATGTATAGCTGGATATAGGTATGTTTCTCTAAATGACCCCAAGTTAGTAATAGCTCAAAACAGTGCTTACAATTAAGTTTTCAGGTAGAAAACTAAAATGTATTAAACATAATTTAGAATGACTACCTACCCCGTAACAGCAATATAACTCATTTTTGTGTGTGTTTCTACTCATAAATTATGCTCAGGGATGGACACTTGAGCTTGCAGTCTATAGACTTGACCCACAGAACCGTTAATCCATTGACTAACACTAAGGAAACTGAGTCATATAACATTAAGTCAATAGAAACTGAACAAGAGAGCCTGTATTCATCACACTAACTCAGAGAGCTTACAAGGGAAACCAGCCTGAAAAATGTTTGTGTATTTTTTGCTTTAATTATATTTTTTAATTATTTTTAAATATTGATGAGACCCTGATGGTACTGAGAGTTCATACATACATGGGGAGCTCTGATGGATCTATTGAGACCCTGATTTCATTCCCTAGAATCACAGATAGCTGATCCCAACTTTGCATATCAACCATGGGTGTCCAGATTAGGGGCAAGATGAGAGCACTTGCCCCCCCACACACACACACTTGCCCCCTCCACATAAACGTAGAGGCTGGGTGGGCAGGGCTGAGGGTCATATTATGACTTTTCCTTCATCCCTGGAAACATTTCTACAGACACCCATGATATCAGCCTGTGATGCTGACAGGCAAAGATGTATTCTCCAAAAGATAGTTAGTCGCTCAGTTTCTAGAAGGTGTCTGGGCCGGTTCACTGACAAAATGTTGCCCAATATTGGACAACACAGAAAATGGTGCATTAAACACGTTGCCACAATGAAAAGGGCAATATCAGAATCTCGACCGCATCAAAAAGGTGAGATTCTGATATCACGGGCATAAGCATCACACATTTTAATAGTTCACTTGATAACCTACACCCTGTGTACGTGATTCAGTACATCAATATTTTTAATTAAATGATCCGATACCGCTCTTACACACAGCGTGTGTAGGAATCACACATCCAACTACTGCTAGTGCTTACATCCATGTATGTTAACACTTTAAGCATGAGAGGGGTATGCTTGCTCCGGAACAACTCTCGAGCTCGAAGGGTTAGCATACATGGATGTAAGCACCCTGTGTAAGAGATGTTTTTTTGGTGTTCTCCTCACGGTCAGTTGGGGGTTAATGCTCTGCATTAGGTTTCGCAACAGCAGAGGGGCAGGCACTGTAAGACTTAGTGTTTATGAGTATCAGTTAGAGATGTCTCTATATTCAGTGTTATATAACCAAGCACATACGCATGCATAGTTTTAGACATCTTAGGGCGTAGCCTGTATTTTAACCTGTAATCAAGACAACAGTGGTCAGAGCCATTTTTTGGAGACTAGGAAAGAGTGTACCTGGTCTTACGTAGGAGAGGTAGAGTGTTGCTGTCTAGCCATTTGGGACGTCTGGTCTGTCGGGCTATTCACCTCTGTAGACTGTACCTCATCCAAACTTGTGTGTTGCTGTTTAGCCATTTGGGATGTCAGGTCTGTTGGGCTATTCACCTGTATATGATCCTACGGAGTTAGCGTGGAAGGCTCTCACACACTGATGTTTTGCTCCAGGGGATAGATAAGTAACTTGTTTACTTATTGTATGTTTGTTTTGTATGCCTCTCTTATGTTTGTGTCTGTTTAGATCCCAGGGTCGGGTATGTCTCCCATATTCCTGTGAACTCTGGAAAAAAGCTTTGTCTTTTTAAACCCATGCCGGAGTTGGTATGCTGTCATACTTGTGTAAACTCTGGCCATAACTTGTTTAATTATTGCATGTTTAAATAAACTGCATTTCACTTCAGTGTTTGTCTTTATTCTGAAATTCCAAACTTCTAATTGAAACACCCTGATACTAGTTTTGCCTACTTTTGGGGTATATTGCGGTATGTAGTTGGATGTCCATCTGGCTCGTAGCCGAAGAAGTAACCATTGATGGGGACACCAAGGCTGGGTGTCCGGTGGTACCATCACAAGGGCTGCATACTGAACATTTGCCTCCAAGGTGAGCCATAAATTGGTGACTAGGGTCGGTGTACGTGTGTATACACACAAATTATATGAATCTAGGAATGCTGGGATCTATGAAATGCTGATACCCCTGCATTTTTCCACTGCCCATTTTCCACTGCCTACTGGTAGTCAGAACCACACATACACTGGCTGACACCTTGCTAAATAAGGCTCATTTTGGGCAGCATGGTGGCTCAGTGGTTAGCACTGTTGCCTTGCAGCGCTGGGGTCCTGGGTTCAAATCCCACCAAGGACAACATCTGCAATGAGTTTGTATGTTCTCACCGTGTTTGCGTGGGTTTCCTCCCACACTCCAAAAAACATACTGATAGGTGAATTTAGATTGTGAGCCCCAATGGGGACAGGGACCAATATGAGTCTAAAGCGCTGTGGAATCTGTGTGCGCTATATAAATAATTATTATTATTTTCTTTCGGGAAGGATGAAAATTGACGTAGTTAAGTACAGTGCTGCCATTCTGTTGCAAGCCAAGGGCATCTTAGGCAACAAATACAAATTTCAGCTTTAAATATGGGTTTAACCCCTCAAATGCTAAACAAGTGTACAATGCATTGCTTTGCAATACACTGGAGCCCATACTAGCATGGTTAAAAAGCCCATTAAAATGAATGGAACTTTGGTCATTCTCTATTTGTTCCCTTTGATTCCCCTGGTTTGCACTTAAATGTCTTCCCTTTTTTAGTATATCAGTCTCTGTGGCTATACAAAACAGCTCCACAACTCCAACATTATTCAGGGAATAAAGTGCCCAGAATGATCTGTTCTAGCATCCATAGGCTTCAGTCCCACTGTATTTCAGAATAAAAAGCCCAGATTGAGCTAGTCTGACTTGCACCTACATGCACCTCTGCACCTTCCATTCCTGCTCTGTTCAGCCTGCAGCACTCTCCCTGTGCACCTCCCCTCCCTACACACTAATGTCACATGACTAACTGGTGATGTCACCAAAGATATTTTAACCCACTAAATCTAGCCATTGTTTGTGCCAGGTTTCAGAACCAGTGAAAACGAGAAAAAGGAAAGGTGGCACTCCTAAGCTGAGGTAAGTAGATTGGGGTGGGCTGCATGTTTGACATGTTTGCTATAGAGGGTTGTTGTCAACTGATCAGAACTGCCCATAGACTGTTGTAGCAACAACGCCACCATAAGCTTTCAGGCCATGGAAGTACTGTACCCCAAAAATGCATCTTTAAGCAGCAGTAACTGCTGACTACAGCTTCTCTTAGCAGTGTTAGTACCCTTGTTATACTCCACAAGATAAATCATGTGATATCTCTTTTTTCCATATAAAGCTTTACTA